>CM076584.1:647186908-647542057 GCA_034641835.2 Pinus albicaulis | reverse complement strand
GAAATAAGTCTATGCCTTTGGATTGTATTAACCTATAGTGTACAGTCAAGTTCAATAATGAAAGTGTTCTCTCAACAACTCTTATACACTAGTTTGGAGCAGCAGGGTACAAAGTCAGAAGAAGAAGGCCTAAACACATCTCATAAAGAGGAAATGAATAGATATAGAGCACACTAGGAAATGTGCAACCCTTTGCCATTGATGTCAAAGGGGGAGGAAAAGAAAGTAACAGAAGACAGGTTCTTCTAAAAGAAGCCAGACAGAGGAAGACTTGGAGGAAGCATTGAATTATTGGTGGATGGGTTTCCATCAATGCCAAAGGGGGAGACTGTTGGAAATGTTGTCATTGATGGCAAACGAGATGAAAAAGGAGGAGCAGAGGAAGCAAGGAGAGAGGCAGCAGAGGCAGCAAAAAGAGATGCAAGGAGCAACATCAGTCAAGGAGCAGAGGAAGCAGTGAATTGAGGAAATATATATATATACTACTGAGGGAATTTTTTATAAGCTCTGTGTGCATAACAAGTATTCTTGGAATAATTAAGTTATGTGGGAAATTGATGTGTTAGCTGAGTCAAATTCTACTTGCAGACATCGGTCCTTGCAAGGATTGATGACCTGGGAGGAGTTCTGAATTCAATCTCAAGAATTTGGTATGTGACTATATTGTTTCGGAACCCCAGGGGATGTCGTGAGGATTTCTGGTTGTAACCCTGAAAGGTTATATGAATACCTATGCCCAAGGTCTATTTATGTTCTTAACACCTGGCATATATGTTGGTATTTGTATTTTATGCTATGGCGAACCTTGCATGAGTGGAACTGTATGCTGGACACATACTAAACTAATACTCAGTCCTCGAATGTTAAAATCAAATTAAGGATTGTTAAGGAAACTGTGATGGAGAAGGTGGAACCAAAGGACGGAACCGTGAGCGTGTACAGTTAACATAGAGGAAGACAACTCTTTTAAAAAGGGGCAGAAATAGAAATCATTGGAACATAGATAAAGCCACAATACTAACAAAGGTTGTATTACAATAAAACGTTGAAGCGTTGAACGGAACCTTGGAGCAGAAGCTGAACGAACCTGGAGTAGAGAACGGAACCACGACCAGATGAACAGTGAATGCGGATTGCCGAAAACCACCCTGCCATTTCGCACCGCCTTTCCGGAGCAGGTGGTAATTTCTGAATTGGAGCAATTCCATACAGGAATCGACACGTGGAAAGGGACCCGTTTCAAAACCGCCTGTTAAAGTGTGCCTTCGCGCGTTATACATCGACTGAAGACATCAAGCGAAATCGATACACACCGTTGATCTAGAGGCTCGATATCCGACGGCGATCATTCGCAGAACTTGCTCGAAGTTTAACTAAGGTGTGTGGAGGTTAAGCCAGAGGGTTAAATTATATGGTTCAATAGTCAACTATTATGTTGCGTATGAGGGTTTTAATGCGAAATTAGCGCATATGTACATATAAGAGATTGTCGGGTTATAATTATATAGGAGTATGGAATTAATATCTAAATCCTTTGAATTTAGATAAACCAGACTTGTTTATTTAATTGAATTTGCCAGCGTGGAATTAAAGAGAAGTGGGAGATTGCCCGGATTGGGAAAATTATTGGGCAATGAAATTTTGGGATGCATTTACACACAGTTAAGTGAAATATTGAATAATGAAAAAGAGAATAAGGTTGGATGAACTGAAAATGTAATGTGAGTTTCAAACCATTATGTTTAACTCATATATGAACATAGAATGTAGATAGGCAGCCCGAGAATATGAATAAGCACAGAAAACAGGGAATATGCAGATGAAATTGAACAAAGAGCATGCAAAATAGGTTCTTAATAGCAGCAGGAAAAGACAAATCCAGTAAAGCCAAAATCCAGAAAAGGAGCTGAGTGATATTGAAATATGTTATTAAAAATGTGAATGTAAACGATGTAATTTAATTTTTTGTTGTTTGTGATGCAAAGGCAAGTATCCTAAGGAAAATAAAAAATCCCACTGTAGCATGGAAATTTGTACATATTGTAGTAATTCTAAAAATGAGCTGGAAAAAGGAATAAGAAGACAGAAGCCAAAGAGTCATGACTGTTCACTTCAAATTCCTTGTGAAATACAAACAGTCATGTGAGAATTTCTATATATAATATCAATTTTGATAATCTCATATAGGGTGTGAGTGAGAAAAAGAGAAATATATAGAATGAAGACTATAGAAGAATAAAGCGAGAAGAATTCAAGTGAAGAAGAAAGCAGAAAAAGCTCTGGTAGGAAGTGATATCTGAGGTAAATCAACAAAAATTCAATTTGGTAAATTGAGGAAGTTGGAGCTTCCCTATCAAGTTGCAGCTTGATAGCTGTCAGTTGTAGCTGACTGAGGTTGGAGCCTCCTGTAGGTTGGTGCCTGCAGAAAATTGAGGGGAGTTGGTGCTTCCTTGCAAGTTGTAGCTTGCAGAATTGAGGATAGAGCCTCCTGTAGGTTGGTGCCTGCAGAAAACAGTGGTGAGAGGGAGTTGGAGCTTGCCTTTGCATCACAACAATAATAAGATGTGGTTTTCTCCCTTTATGGGTTTCCACTTATATCTGGTGTCTCTGTGTATGATGTTTATGTGTTGATCGAGTATATATCATATCTATACCTATTGCTCTCATATTAAGTCTACTGTTATATTATACTAATACCTGCTACTTACATTCTAAGATTACTCACACATTAAATTGGATATGAAATGAAGGTGTAAATAAGTTCAATGAAAAGTTTTAAAAGATTAGGAATGTGTTAAACTGATTCACCCCCCCTCTCAGTTTGATTAAAGGTTCAACATCTTTATCTTGTTTTTCAAGGAACTTTTCAAATGTCAAAGAACACTTTCGTTGTGTAGCACATGAGCTTAATATTCCACCAAAATTTGATTAGTACTTGTCATTTTACTAATCAACTAATACTATATGTGCATTTTTCTTGACCTTACACACTAATTAATCATGCCATATCATTGAGTTGCGATTAGTATTTGGCTCGAATGCTTCCAAATAGATTGATAATTAATCACTTGAATATGTATACCACATCCAAATATCGCTATCATGTCATATCATAGAAGAAATACATTATAATTCAGATGGATAATTATTAAGTTTGCCCTGGGCTAAATTCCTAACTAACCTAATTTCAAGGTTCACGTTGAGGTTGTACATGAGTTATAAGTAAGGGATTTCTACGCGTAATCATTTCATTCTTGTACATTTTTTAAAAACAAATAACAATGTCAATGAAAAGGGTCATTCATACTAACTCATCTGTAATCTCTAATAGTAAATAAGTTGTGGGATAATTTTTATCTCTAATATCTAATATTAAAATCAAGTAGTGGGATAGCTTTTATAATTTAGAAAATACTATAGTATAAATTTCCACATGAATTTCCACATTTATTAGGTTCATTATTTCTCTTATCATTAACCATAAGTTACTAAAATTAACGTAAGTTTTTTTTGGGATTTTTTAAATTCTTTAATTACTCTATTTTGTGTTTACATAAATGAAATGAAAAAAATATAATAAAAATAAATATTCTCATCATTAATAGATAAAATGTGTTATAGCATAGAATGGAAACTTTACTCATTGTAGTGGTCCAATATTTAACACATCTCTATAACTAACTAAGTGTAACCTTTGACTCCTTCAATCATCATCTGATTTATGCGTTTAAACCTTCTAGAGTATTCTTAAAATCCCACACATAGATATTCTCCATATGCATGAGCTTTATGACTTTATACTTTCTATAGTCTTCTTCAAAGTTCACACATGGACATCCTTCATATCCATGAGTTAAGTAGGTTGACATGGCATATAGTGGTATGATGTTTGTTGGTAAACATGTGTGAGACATAATTTAAGCATTCAAAATCTATTTGATGTGATTATTGAACATATGGAACAATGATCCGCGTGGCTATTAGTCCCCCCCCCCCAACCCACCTCCTCCAATGACTCAACTATTCTCTATCTTTTTGCCAATGTTTCTATGGTTTTTTGGGTTCCAAACTTTGTGGGCTATTTTGAGGTTCTAAATAATGGCTTTTGGTGATTCAAGGGGAAGGGTTGCCATGACATGTACTACCATTAGCCAAAAGTTGTTATCATAAACTAGTTATTTCGAATGGGCTAATGTGCCCCACAAATGGAAGTTGTATGCAAAGATTGTGTGTGTTGGGCCCTAGATATGTTATTATATTGGATATCCAAACCTTTCATTTACAATCCATATTCATACCTTTATACCATCGTCTGTAAGTATTACTATTTCATTACCAATTTTCCCTAAATTGATTCAATTTACCCTGTGGTTAATTATTAATGATTTCTTATATTTTCAATGATTAAATGTGTTTTAAACATGGTTTTCCACTGACGGTTTACTAATATGGGTTTACTAATATCTTTATGTGCCCAAAAAACAAGTTCTAGTACTGGAATTTGAGAATTCAGTACTTATATCAGTTTCGATACTGAGTAAAGGTTAACGCATTGACACTTATCAAGATGACATGGGTTGCAACTATGTGTTTATGGATGGATTTATGTTCACACCTAGCTCACATTTGAATATAAACACGTTATTCAAGGTTACAGTCAAACATAAATTCCACTTATAGAATTTATGTACTTAAGTCAATACGATTTTGGTATTTTCCATAAATTAGGTATTTAGTTTGGTGCGTAATTCCGCACCTGCGCACCAACGATTACAAAAAACTACATCTAGATTTGTTTTTAGGTCCAAACTTGGAAAAAAAAATCAAACTAATGCCAAGTGGCATTGTTTCCACCTCCAAAAAATAATTTAATACACTCCCAAATCATAACAAGACCATTTTTAAATATTATTTTTTATTTTAATTATAGTACAGGAGTGATATTCTCATGTAGGTCGATAATATCCTCTTTGACCAACTGCTTCATTTATACCCTATGTATTATAAAGAATAGATTTTCACATCGTGAAGAGAGGACGTAGAGAGTGTTAGTATTATATAATTTACTAGAGATTGTGAAAACTAATCACATAGGCCAACATCAAACCTACTTCGGAAACTGGGATCTAACCATGCCAATTTTAGAGAGGGCTCTCTCATTAAGATTTAACCTTGTTTATATAGGTTTTTAGGCTAGTTATGATTCCACTTGGGTTTTGAGTTTTGTTTTGGAGTTTGGAAAATTTATTTTATTCAATTTATTAATGTCTATTGGGCAATGGAGTCAAGATATAACTAGATAGTTTCATTAATGTTTCATAGAGTAAACACAGGGAAAGCTAGGAATATTTTCTGGATCTTTCAAATTTATAAATGGATTATGCAAGAAATATCAAAAAATTCAGTAGAACTAAAGAGAAATTAAGAATTATTTAGTTTGGCCTTAAGAGGAAAGCATTGTGATTGTAAATGTTGTTAGAATAAGGTACTCAGAAGTAAATCCTATACATCATGTTTTCTTCTTTGCAATTGGAATTCAGATGATTACAATGAAAGATGAGAACGAAACAAAATAATAGACGAAACTCATCACCAATATTTAAGCCACAAGAATCCTATGAATGGTTTGATTATTATTGATAATCAGTGCTTTGAAAAATATTACAGTACTTCAATAGACAAAAATAATTATGATCTCAATCCATCGACCCTTGATACTTCCAAAACTGAATTATTTATATAAAAATAAAAACAAATTACAGTCAATGCATGTGTGAGAAGGCAATCTATAATTTCCCAAAATGAAATGAAAGGAAAGAAATTGATTTAAAAGGAGTGCATATGCGTTTCTAGCCCTGTTCTGTTGGAAGAATGTTGCTGAGTCACCACCTTTTTAGTACCGCGCTGGAAAATTGAGTGTTGTGCTGTCAAAATCTGTTGTATGAATGCCCTTTGCCTATCTTGACCCGTGGTGTCTATTTCTTACCCGAGTCCTTTCTGCCTTGTTTAACCCTTTTTTAAACAAAACAACGTAAAAAAAACATATATCCGGACTTGAAATCCTATAGGCTTTAGTTCCTGAACTTAACACATCCATAGAAGTATGGCACATCGCATGTTTAATAGTTTATGATATGATAAATGGAATCGTTGATGCGATGCGAAGTGCAGAGGTGATTTGGAGGGTGGGTGATAGTTTCGATGATGTGTAGCAATGGAATGGGAATGATAGTGAAGGAACGATGTATAGCAGTGAGAGGAGTATTATGGTGGGGCCCACCGCATCACAAATCGTAATCAGGACCGGATAGGCTTTGGAAATATGGTTAAACTTTAAATTTTGTGAAATACGATGAGCGAAAAGTTAAGATATGTGTGACGTAGTACATATCGCACATCGACGATCGAAAGTTTTAACCGTTGGCGAAATGGAATAAGGTATTTTTTCTGATATGTGATGTGGTATATTTTGCAATGTGCGATGGATGGTGGGGGAAAGAGTGATGTGGCAGGGAGACATGGACCCACTTTAATCGCAATCGGGGAATTGGGAATGTGGAGGTAAGTGGAAATAATGATATAGTGATGTGAAAAAGGTAAAGTAGAAAGATAAAGCGGAAAGTTGGAAAAGGGTAAGGTTTATTTCCGCGCGGCAGGTGAATGGGTCCCACTATCATGGCATATCGCATTTCAGAAGGTTTATAGGAGACAAAAATTAAAGGATTTTACGAATTGGCCAATGCGAAAATAAATTTGAATTTGTAGTAATGAAATAAAAAGGAAATGACTTAGGGAAAATGGAAATGAAAAGGGATAAATGGCGGGGTGATTTTTTTTATATGGTATTAAAAATTGGAATATGGAAAAAAATGCTTAGGATAGTGTTTTTAAACCGTATAAATCAACCTTCTTTATTGGGCGCATTTAGACTAGGAATTAGTGACATTTTTAAAACATAAATGAAGATTCCTTTTCTTTTTTCTTCCCTAACATTTTACTTCATTTTCCTTCTTTATTTATAGCATCTAACACCTAACATTTTATTGACATGGATGCGCACAAAATAATAATTTTCCTATCATTTTTAAATTTTTCATTTTTTTTTCATCCATATCCTACCTTAACATTTTCACAATTTTCTCTTTCATCTGAGTGCATTTAGACTAGCAACTCAACATTTTTCTTTTTAACAACTAATCTACTTCTATGACTTATTCCTTCCCTATTTCAGATTAAATTATTGAACCAATTTTTATTTTCTACCTAACTATTGATCTGTTAAGATTAAATATTTTGACAAATCATTTTTCACTACCTAAAAACAAGCAATTTTAAACCTAATTCAATCATGCTTAAACTGTATCATTGAATTCTATTGAACTTTTGTGGAATTTTAAACAAGTTGCACACAATTTATTTTAAGAAATAAGCTAAAGGAAGAGTAGTGGCATTTGGAGGTGCAACACTTTCAGAATTTATTATTTTTTTCTTTTTGATGAGGTTCATATTCTATATTTTTTTTATTTAACATATGCCCTCTTTTGATTTTTTTATGTTATTTTTTTAAATTTTTTTTAAAATTTTTTTTAGATTGGAAATCATTTTACAAAGTGAATTTGACAGATAGAATAAACTCAGTCACCTTGAGATCTAATGAAATATAAGACCCTAACAGAGAGGAATTTTGGGATCATTTTTGCAGTTTTTTTTTTTTTGTAATCAATTTGAAGTTTTATTTGTAAACAAAGGCGGAAGTTTTTTTTTGTAATGAAGATTCAAATGTCGATATTTCAAGCACATTTACAATTTGATTTAAAATCTAGGAATGTTTCGAGGTCAAGAGGGGCCCCTTGACTCAGGTAGCGTCCACTATTTTATTCGTAGACTACAATATTAGTTAAATTAAATTTATTTCCATGAAACTATATTGATTTCATATTTTTTTTCTTCCATATTTCATTCATAATTTTTTTTTATACTAGACTTAAATTTCATATTTTCTAATATAGTAGTTTCAACACGTTGTGATTAAATTCAAATTGATTTTTCTCAAGCTTAATAGTCAAACAAACTTAAAATTGGTTTATTAACATGTTTTGGTACCCATAATTTTAATCTACATAACTTATGTACTTAATTCAGTACTAATATTCAGAATTTGAATTTCCTGACTTTCTCTACTTAATTTTGTGCTAGGTTTTATACTAGAACAGGGAATTAAGAAAAAATATGTAATTTTCAATTTAGGATTATTTATTTGATTGTAGCTTTGCAACTTCAATATATCATTATGAGTCTAATAATGCTTAGAATTTATTTTTGATATTTTATTAGTGCATTTCTTGCATTTTGTTTCATTGCCTTCTTTACTTTCCTCGCACACTTCGGTTATAGTTTTCAACATTTTTTTTTTTGCAATTTACTTTTCTGCATCATGTTTAATGGGTTTTCATCACTAGAGTATTATAACCCCTCAAGCCTCAAGACATAATAAGCTACATATATAAAACCACATGAAAAATGTTTTTTGGTAATAAGATATTGTGTTCTAGAACCTGATAATAATTATAGTCTCACATTCTAGTGACAAGTGATAATCATTAGTGATTAATTTTTCTAGTGTTAGTTGTTGGCATAGATTAGAATAGGCTATAATCCTACATTTCCTGTGATTTAATATCTATGTAGTATGCTCCTGGATTCAGTAATTAAATGTTGAATTATAATACATATAATTCCATCAACATTTTTGGTTTCGTTATCGGGGAGGTGCTAAAGGGATTAGAGCATAGTTTCTTTGACAATTGTTCTGCATGATTTTCGTTACAGGGACAACTAGAGGGCGGAGAAGGTACGGTAAGCTGTGAGTGAAGAGCCACACATACACTATGGTGGGGTTGCTCCAAAGTCTGGTTGTCTCTAATTGATTTTCTAGTTTATTTTTCATATGGGTAGAATTAAAGGTGGGATCCAAAGCCTCATTTTTCTTTTTTTTCTTTGTTCAAGTGTTTTTTCCTTTAGATTGATTTATGAAAAGAAGAGAAGACTAAGTTGTGTGAACATATAAATTTCTGACGGAAAGGCCTTAGTAGCATGGTTTCACTTCAAGTACATGATTGTTTTGCTTGTATATGTTTTAAGTGTGTTTCCTTTCTATTTCCTTATGATTTTTAAAAAAAATTGGTACTTTAAGAACTCCATACACTAATCCATGTGCATGATAGGGATTAACAACCAACAAACAAGTATTCAAGCATGATCAAGATTTTGGGAGAACTCTATCAAATACTAGCAACAACTGGGATCTTTGCTTCTCAGGAGGAAAATTTATTGACAATATTTAAGAACTTATCTACCTCTCTTAAAAGTGATATTTAAACAACAAATACATGAACCGGATCCATATGAATATCTTCACCCTTGTAATCTTTTCAAAGAAAAAAAGGAATCATGGACCACATCCAATTGAGAGAAACCATTAGAACTTGAGATTGAATAATTTTTGACATACCTATCTGTGTATCCTCTAAGAACATAAGAGGATAGTCATCTCATAATAGAATATCTGCATGGCATAGGAAAGGAGGATATGCGAAGTGATACCAATAAATAGGTAAACCAAGAGCATATTCATTTTGTTGAAAGTTGGTTTCAAGAAAATATAAGACCATATCACCCCTTAATTATTCCTTCCTTCTTGACATCATCATTAAAACACATGGTTCTTCATATTCAGGTATGCATTGAATATTATATTTCAAACTTCGGTATGAATGTATTTTTATATTATGACGCACGTGGTTACATTGGAAATACTCCTATACTTGAGGATATGAATTTATTTTTATGGGGTACATTAGGACAATAAATAAAAAAATAATTGTTTCATATAGTAGTTAGTTTAGCTATAAAATATAGTGTAACATATTTCTCATTTTTTTTTGGTATAAGTGGGGATATTAACAACTAAATAGTAATTAGTTGAAAATTAGATATTTATGTTCCTATTGGATATTTCTATTTGGGCCTCTTTTAGCTGCATATTATTTTAATGAATATTTCCACTCAGTTTAATTCCAATTGCAACATGGTTCAACTATTTGTTTAAGATTTTTTTCTAGGTTTTTCTTTCAATAAAGTAAGTTATGACCATTATTTTTGGAATCTTATGTGAAGTTGGAATGATTTCATTGCAACAACGTCTAGTATTGCATACCAATTTTTTGGTACCATATTTCATCTAACCAGTATCCAAGATTATGCTACCAATTGTCTATTTTGGAAGACAAAGTAGGATTCAAGGATATTGTTCATTTGGATGCTTAAATACTGGAAGAATGTTTTAAAAAGCAGAAAAAAAATCTTCATAAAAAAAATGAAAAACTTTGGGGAGCATTGGATGATATATTTCCTTCTTCCTCAAGTTTTTAAAAATGCCGCCTTCATGCTTTATCACTACTTATGTTTTAAGACCACTACTTCACAAAGATATTCCAATAAGAAATATTTTTCATAAAATTTGAATTAAATGATTATTCCAAACTATTCATAGCCTATATACCTTTTCTTTTCTAATTTAATTTCTCTTTTTTCATATAGATTTATGATTATCAATCCAAAATAGTTGCTCAAAATATAGTTACCAAAACATACTAAAGGGATCATAACAACGTTAAGAGGTCCATACAATGATGCCAATGAAAAGAATAAACTTGAATACTATATCCATATCACAAAAACATTGTCTTTGAGCATATTCATTAACACTTGTAAGAGACTTTATGAAGTCTTTGTTCATATTGGAACACTACTTTAAATTATAAATCATACATGAAATATATGATTGGTAGGAATCAAGTGTCTTTTGGTTATTATTTGGCTAGACTCATCCATCTTGAATTAAAATGACTCATTCATGCTAAGTCCTTTGAGTACCTATAAATACCTTATGCATCTAAGAAATATCCATAATATAAACCTAAAGTGTTAGGAAACATGGGACTAGAGCCTTCAATATAAAATAGGTTTAAGAGGTTAACCTGTTGACGCTATGGGGAAGTTTTGAAAGTGGGTACTCACTTGTGATACCACTAAGAAAACCCATCAGGGCTATGGACGCTTATGGGAAATGGGGGATTCTGCCTAAATAAGTGTAAACCAGACCAAGGCTTTTTTCTACACATATGACAGTTATTCTATATTGTTAGAATTGAAAGGAATCATGTGTGGATGAACTCAGGGCTATGGATGCTCGTGGGAAATGGGGGATTCTGCCTAAATAAGTGTCAACGAAAACAAGGATTTTGTGTACACGTATGATGGTTACTCTACAGTATTAGAATAAAAAATAACTCCATAAATTTGTTGCTAAATAATGGCCTTAAGGTAAGCTTCAGTCCTCTATCATTTGGTTTCCATACTATACCTAAGATTTAATTATCTTAGAAGTGGGACCTATGATCAATGATAATTAATAAAAATTAATTGTAAAGCTTATTTGTAATACTTAAATGACTATAATACTTTGAGATTTAGTTATTAATAACTAATTTTTCATTGGTTCATCATTTTTTTATGATCATTAAGAAAACCTCCTAACTACAAAGAAGTAGATCCCCTTAAATTTATAAAAGGTTTCTTTTCTTGAGCATAATATTGTTAAATATTGAAGAAATCATATGTAATGAGTGATTTGGTATTTATTTTATGCTTGATGTTAGTTTAACATCATTTTAATAAATCTGAGATGACTTATTTTTGTTCAGAATTAATCTCATTAGGTCCATTCTTTTGTTTTTCAGGTTTCTTTATACTAGAGCCATTTTATCATCCCTCCTCACTTCTTCAGTAGCTCACCTTGTTTGCATGAGGACATGAAAAACCTCAAGCATGGTGGAATGTTTTTGGGATATTTTTATCATCTTCGTTTCATTCTCTTCAACTTTCTTCTGCAGATCAAATCAACACACATCAATTCTAGCTCTTCCTGACTCTCATCCTTACTTTCTTTCATCTTCAACTTCACAAAAAATTCCATTGCAGCCTGTAGTAAAAATCAAAGTTCAAAAGGTATTATTGAGGTAAAAAATGTTTAAAGGCCCTTTATCTCATTAAAATTTAAGGAATCTTGATGGTGAACCACTTCCTATCTCTTCATCTTTCCTAAACAACCAATAAACCCCCATTTCCAAATCCATTAATTCATATTATAGTAATACCATAAGAATGATTATGGTACATGATTATCTGCAATTTATAATCCTTTTACATCATAAAGCATTCAAAAAATCATCATTTGAATGCTCTCAATAAGAGGATGAAGTCACTATTATTTATGTAAGAAAATAACTACAAAATTAATAATGATATTATAAAGTTTCCAAGTCCACATTCATACAAGAATTATCTTCATCATCACCTTATATCATCCACCATCCCTTCCTAGTCCATATTTCTTTTGTCCTCAAATTTTTCTACTTGTTGTGAAACATATCAATTCTATGATGGTATGACAATTTACCTTTAATCACCTACACTAAGAAACAATGTCATAGGCGACAATTTTGTTTGCATGAGGGCATGAAAAATCTTAGGCATGGGTGAATGTTGGTCCATAGATATGTTATCATATAGGCTATCCAAACTATTTTAAATCCATATGCATAACTTTATAACATAGTCTCTAACTATTATATTACCAGTTTTCACTAAATGCATTCATTTTACCTTGTGGTTAATTATTAATGATTTCTTATATTTTTAATGATTAGATTAGTTTTGAATGTGGTTTTCCAATGATGGTTTAGTAATATATTATTTACCCAAAAAAAAAAGTCCTAGTATTGGAATTTTATAATTTAGTAGTGATATAAGTTTCGGTACTAAGTAAAGGTTAACACATTGCAACTTGCTGAGATGACATGGGTTGCAGCTATATGTTTATGGATGGATTTATGCTCACACCTAACTCACATGTGAATATCAAGATGTTTTTAAAGGTTACAGTCAAACCTAAATTCCACCTATAGAAATTCAGTACTAGTTTGAAATTTTCAAACAATTCAGTACTTATTTCGGTACCTGATTCTACACTTGTGCACCAAGAACTATGGGCAGCTACATCTAGATTTGCAGTTGTGTCCAAACTTGGAAAAAATTCAAACTAATGCCAAGTGGCATTGTCTCCACCTCTAACAAATAATTTAATACATTCCCAAATGATAAAAGACCATTTTCAAATATATTTTGTTCTTTTAATTATAGTATGGGAGTGAGATTTTCATGGGAGTCGATATGATCATCTTTGATCAATTGATTCCTTTATACCCTATGTATTATAAAGAATGGATTTTCACAACGTGAAGAGAGGACACATAGAGGAATTTTGGATCATTTTTTGAATTGTGTTTTTTGTAATAAATTTGAAGTTTCATCTATAAACAAACTTGCAGAAGTTTTTTTGTCGTAATGATGATTCAATTGTTGAGATTCTGAGAATATTTATGATCTGATTTAGTCTCTAGGAACGTTGCCAGGTTAGGAAGGGACCCTCGACCCAGGAAACATCACATATTTCATTCATAGAGTATAAAAATATTTATATTCAGTTTATTTCCAGGCAACTATATTGATTTTTAGATTTTGTTCAATATTTCTTTCCTAAATTTCAATCTATATTAGACTTAGATTTCAAATATGCTAATATAGTAATTTCAACATGTTGTGATTAAATTCAAATTATTTTTTCTCTGGCTTGAGTCAAACACTCTTAAAATTGGTTTCTTAACATGTTTTGGTGCCCACAATTTTAATCTACAAAGTTTTTGTACTTAATTTGGTACTAACACTCATAATTTAATTTCCAAACTTTCTCTACTTAATTTAGTACTAGTTGTTGTACTAGAACCGAGTATTAAGAAAACTTTGTAATTTGCAGTTTTAGATTCTTTGATTGATTGGAGCTTTGTAGCTTAAATATATCATTATGAATCTAAGTCTGAATAGAATTTTTTTTTTTATATTTTATTAATGCATTTCTTGCAGAGTATTT
This sequence comes from Pinus albicaulis, assembly GCA_034641835.2. Classification (NCBI taxonomy): domain Eukaryota; kingdom Viridiplantae; phylum Streptophyta; class Pinopsida; order Pinales; family Pinaceae; genus Pinus; species Pinus albicaulis. The sequence continues at coordinate 647,528,007 of CM076584.1, read as the reverse complement.
CCTTTTCTTCTTTACTTGTCTCGCATGCTACCAACCTTTATTTTTTTTCAATTTACTTTTTTTCAACATGTTTAATGAATTTTCATCACTCGAGGATTATAACCATTGAAAAATTAAGACCAAATCAGCTACATAAATAAAACCACATGAAAATTGTTTGTTTCTAATGAAAAATTGTGGTTTAGAACCTGATAAGCATTAGAGTCACATAGTCCAGTGACATGTGATAATCCTTAGTAATTAATTATTTCTAGTGTTAGTTGTTAGCATAGGTTAGAATAGGCTCTAATCCTACATTTCCTTTTCTTTCATCTCTAAGTATTATGATCCTAAATTCGATAATTAAATGTTGAATTAGAATACATATAATTCAACCAACAATGCCCCCATGAATTTTATGTACCAACTCACAAATTTCCCACAAGGATTATGGCCCTTCATCTTCTATGGTTAAGTTTTGTGACCTATAGGGTTCTTTCTTCATGTTCAACCTCTTGTAATATATTTTTTCAAATCCATGTAGCCACCATGTCTCTCCATTCAAGTATAGCTAGCACCATTCTAGCCAATTTGTGTTCTACAATATTATGCTATTCTATTTACCAATAAAGGTTGGGATTTCACTATATTACTATCCTCACTACTATATTTATATGTTTGTGTTTAATTTTTTTCACATGGTTATTTTTTTTCATTGTACAAGGAGGATAACTGGTATTAGAGTAATCTACTCCTTTTTGTTTCTTATTTCATATTCCCATCAAGGTCAGTGTATAGAGAGTTCTAGTTTCAATTGGGGATAATCACTCTCACTAGCCCACTTAACATCCCTTGCTAAAGTAAAATAGAGATGACGTATTAGAATATGATATAAAGTTTTATCCTTAGGAAGTGCTCTTTAGATAGAGAGATGAGATGTTTATGGCACATCCTTTGAATATTTCGTACAACAATCGAGGTACCTTTTACAAGAAACAATTTTTGAGGTGTTTCAACCTTCAAGGCACAATTTAACTTTTATAAACCCTTATTGAATGGAAAAATAGATGTATATTATCTTAATAAATGGTTAAATATGTTTGAGGGATATTACTCTATAAAAAAAAAAAATCGACAATGATAAGATCACATTGACACTGCTAGTAACCCTTCCCCATGTCAAATATTGGTGGGAGGGTTACTTGGAGAGACAAACTAATGATGAATTTTTAATAAACTCAATGTAAAAACAACTTGCTACACTTTTATTGATACCCTCAATAAGGAATACTACCTTTTATGGAACTATGATGAACAATACATGAGTGGACAACTCCAGGAAAAGAGAGATGTTTGCATTATGGTGCATGCATTGTCATTGATTGCAACCCACTTATAACATAAAAAATATATGGTAACTAGATGAGGTCTCATATCAGTTCATAAGTGAAAAAGTGATGGAATATAATAATAGAATGACAAGCCAGAGGTTTGTAGGTCAGAAATCGAAGTTTGATGAAGATGAATATTTGAATATCTATACGCAGGTTCGTCAAGGCCAGGTTGAGTACACACACATATGAATAAGCCAATTCACGTAGATGTTGGTGCACTAATTTATTAATACCAAGGGTCTTTACCATGGTATTAGCCCACAATATTGAATTTAGTAATTATTATTTGATCCCATCCAAGATTACTACCCACACTAGTGTAGTCTTAGCTCATGGTATTGGATAAGGCTCAAACTATATAAGGAGGTGAAGCTCAAAGTGCTAAGTGTGCATCTGTAAGTTTTTTTGATGAATAACTCAAGTTGAAGTTTATTTGCATTGTATGGGCTATAATTGACAAGTTGATCTGACATAATTATGCATTGCTAAATACAAGGATGGATCAGGATCATGAGACCTGAAATGACTTTCCATTGTATGATATTCTCATTGATTGACTAAATCTATGCATTGAAACATGTTTTTATCTTTGAATGTTATGATTTGGGTCTATCTAGAGTTCTAAAGGATTGCACAATTTTAGGTCAAAATTTGCAAATATGTATGCAGCCCAACCTTGGTAAAGCTACGTATACACATAGGTTCGCTTCATCAAAGTCACGTACATAAAAGGAAGGGTTTTTTATTATAATTTGACTGATCAATTTGATCATTATTACTGTATTTTTTTGTCTATGAATTATGTTTTCATATTGATCTGGGTTTAGTGACAATGTCTGAAGTAGAATTTTTTGAATCATGAAGTTGAAATTGGGTATGTGTTGATTGGTTGAAAAGGATACTTAAAGCTGCTAAATCTATAAGCGTTCAAAGATCTGTAATATAAAAAAATATTTTAAAATGTATCCATCCAATTCTGTGACTGATTTAGAGTAACAATTTTCAATAATTAGTATATTGAGATCTGTAAGCAGGTTACAGTACAAAATAGTCAGTATACCCGTGGGTTGCCTTAAATAAAGTAGCATATACATTTTGATATATTAATTTTCAGGGATGCAGTTGATTTAGTGTGTTGATACAATCCTATAGGTTCAGTTCTGACAATCATGTCACAATGATCTCTATTTTCTGTTTGATTTAAGTTAATGACTTGTTAACTTACTTTTTGCTTCAGTGGTTAGTTCAATATTTGCATGATTCAATGATTGATTAGTTAAATGGAAATTTTCATTAATTCAGTGAATTCCTTTGGTACAATGATCATTTTTAGTTTTTCTATTGGGCTTATATGATTTTAATGGGTTCAATATCAATTATTTAATGAAAAGTGGCCTACATGGTGTTATGTGTTGAAGCAGGTTGATGTAGTGTGAAAATTTATGAAACGTGGTCCACGAATGGTGTTGATGATTGGAGCCTTCAGTGAGGAAGCTTAAGCTTCCTTCCAGTAGTAGCTGGTGATCAAATGAGGGGGTTGAATCTCCCTTCCAGTGGGTACTGGTAAAAGCGATCTGGTGGTTGGAGCTCCCTTCCAGTAGGAACTGGAGAATGAGTGAAGGTGGTAGCCTTCTGTAGGTGGGTTCCTATGTACTGGTATGAGTCTTCACCAGTACAAGAATGTAAGAAATTTTTCATAATAATAAGATCAAATATTGATACAACAACAGTGGTGGTGTTTGATCAGGTGATCATGTCCTAAGTTGAAAAAATGCTCAAATTTGGAATTACTCAAAATTGGTTGAAACCAGAACAACCGAATAACCCTCGTCGATATGATCCCAGTGCCATCAACAACACTCAAATCTGACACTGTATGTGAAATTTATGTAGGTTTGAAGTTTTTAGTGACCTTCAAAAGTCCAGTTTCACCAGGGTTGACTTTGATTTTAAAAATATAAAAAAAAATATTCCATAGAATATTCTAGGAATATTCCTTGGAATATTCCATCTACAATGAATCCTAGTTCGACAAGTGGCATCTTCAGATTGGTTTATTGGGTGACTTTTTTGTTTTTGCGATCAATCAAGAGCTGCCACGTGGCAGGCCCGGAGGTTACCACATGCCCCCCTGGTCGAAGAAATGGTGGTGATATAAAATTTGTTAGGGCCTGTCAGAATTGAACCTGCAACCTCTCGTGCATAAACACCATGCCTTACCATCGCACCAAAACATAAGTTCTTAACATGTTATGGTGTCATAACTTATTTGAAATTTCAAATTATTTCGGGTGGAAAACAAAAGAGGCTAGCCCCTTAGGGCTAGCCCAACCCCATGTGACCGAAGGGCTGGGAACCTAGGCGCTCAAGTTCCAGCAACAGTTTTTGTAAAAGGTTAGCACCGTCATATGTGATCAGCCCATTATATATATTAAATGTTATGGTTTGTAAATCCACGGTTAAGTCGAAGGTTATGTGCCAAGGGGTCATGTGACCACTTCAATGTGCACTAACCAAAAATTTATTGCCAGCTAAACCGGTTCTCCCAGTTTTGGCACTACCACCATTTTTGGAGATTCCGCCTAAATTGGCGCTGTTAACTGAAGTTTCTCCACTTTTAGTGGAGGTTTATGGGGATGATTAGGAAAAATACTATTTTGGTCATAATTTTTGGACTACTAAACCTTTTTGGACGATTTTTTTTTTTTATTTCTGGTATTCTCAGCATTCTGGAGCCATTGGAATAGGTTGCAGAGCCAACAAAGTTGATCTTCAAGTAATTTTTATTTATGGAAGCTTGGAGAGCCATCATGGCCTAGAGGGTGTTGGAGTTGTATTGGGCTATGTTTAACCATTTGAGGTGAAATAAAAGCCAATATTTACTATTTTGGTTCTGAACTCAATTTCACAGCTTATTTTTCCTTTTTAGGCCTTCTTATCACTGTATAACCAATTTGAGCATCTAATAAGAGCAAGGACATGCCCATTTGGGAGCCTTGGACCCGACAAATGTAGCCCACGAGGGGTGAATTGCCTCATCAGCTGCTGTGTATGCTACGGTGATCTTATATTGCTGTTTATTTCAGATTTAATATGTTAAACAATAAAATGAAATAACACTCCATTACACATAAGACTCAGAAAACTATCAAAAACACTCTATTTCACTTGCAAGACTATTCAGACACTTTGCACACTTAATTTAATGGAAATGAATACTTTGAACAACAAAACAAACACTTTCATTTTCAGATCAGATAGTATCAGAGCTCAAGATTAGAGCCATAGAAGCTAGATTTTTTACTCAGAATTTGTTTTCTGCAAATATAAAGTTATTTTTTTGCAAGTTTTCATGCTTACTAGGCTTAAACTCAAGAGAGGTGAAGGAAGCTTCGTTATTGCAAAAAATAATTCACAACCAAGAAGGGTCAGAGAACCACCTCCAAGACCCATAGAAGCAGCTTCAAGAATGTCTTGAAGAGAAGGAGAAGCTCTAGAAGAGATGGATCCCAAGGAAGAAGAATGGGTATTTCGGAAAGATTTCTTGGATATGACTGAGATGGTGAGGATCCTCTACCAAGAAAGAAATGATAGGATTGTTGGAGAAGGGTCTAAAAACCAGAAAGAATGAGAGGGTTACTCAGGAGGAAAGAAAAGTGACGACAAGTCGAAGAAAGGACATGGAGGAAATGGTGATCCACCATCCCCATCTTCATCCTCTTCCTCTACATCGTCTTCCTCGACTTTGGTAAATCAGTCTCATAAGTCTAAAACCACTAGTAAAAGTCCATTTTTAAAGCTTTCTGTCAAATTTGAATTACCTATGTTTAACAGTGAAGTCAATGTAGAGAAACTTGACAACTGGATAAGACAGTTGGAAGCTTATTTAAGGATTCAGAACTTACATGATGATGACACCAAGGTTCAGTTAGCCTCTTTAAGGATGGAAGGAGCATAATTGGTATGGTGGGAAGCCAAGACCAAGGATGAAATTCAAAAACATGGTAAGCTTACTTTATCATGGGCTGATTTTATTTCTACAATTAAGAAGAAATTTTATCCTCTTGCTCATTTACAAAAGGCTATAATGAATTGGCAAAGTTTTAGACAACTTAAAGGAAAAAGTGTTCAAGAATACACTCAAGAGTTTAGGAGAAGAGCATTGTTGTTAGGAGTAGACTTATAAAGTCAAGATACTTTGCTGAAATATATAGGTGGTTTACATAACTATCTTATACATACTATCCTTATGTTCAATCCTACTAGTCTAGACAAAGTTTGTGTACAAGATACACATTTAGGGGCTAGAGGGAAAAACACTTTTGATGGAAATGAGGGTACTGATTTTAAAGGCAAAAGGAAGAAAAATGATTGAAAAATATAGAAAGGAAAAAGGGAAATTATTTTGCAAGAACTGTTAAAAAACAAGCCACTATGAAGACCACTGCTGGAAGATTCATCCAGAGCTGAAACCAGAGAAATATAAAACCAAAGACAAAACCAAAGAAAATGGAAAAACTATTGCAACTGTTGAACATGACTTAGGCTCTGAATCAGGTGATGAGATTAAAAGTATCGCCATGTTATTAAATAACATAAAGGGGAAAGAGTTTGTACAAGAAACAAATCCCAGTTCTAGCACATTAAATTGCCACATAGAAACTCAAAATGAAAAGAGGAGGATAGAGCTATTTCATGTGAGGATAATCTCAAAGCACACAATATAGACACACTTTTTGATAGTGGGTCTCAAGCTAATCTCATCTCAGAAGACTTGGTAAAATAGCTGAAAATTGAGACAATTCCACATCCAAAGCCTTATCCACTTCGGTGGATATGCAAGGATGCAAACTTACAAGTCTCAAGAAAGTGTATCTTGCACTTCACCATAACAGCTCATTATGTTGATTGGGTTGAACTGGATGTAGTACTGCTTGACATTACAGGTGTTGTGTTGGGTAGTCCATATTTATATGACAGAAAGGAAATCTTCCATCGCCATGAGAACAAGTATCATTTGTTCAAGGATGGAAAAGACTATATTGTGAGAGCACATAAGAAGAAGCTAGAATCTTCTTTAGTCCATCCAGGGCATTTGAAAAGTCTACTTAATGCAAGTCAAAATCTGACTTTGTTGATGGTTAAACAAAAATATTTTGTACCTTTTCCTTTTCATGATCTTGCTAATGTAAATGATGATATGTTTCAGTCTGATAATAGTTCATCTTTGAAAGAAAATGACAATATGTTGCACAAGGTACCTTCGGTGTCGATCGGTGCAGAGAACGAAGTGCCGGTGCAAAGCGGTGTGAGAGTCCATGAGATGGAAAGGCATGCAAGAAAAGAGGGCACACAGTTCAGCAAGGGTAATTTCTGGTCTCAAGATGGCAGATTGGTATGGCGAGAATACTTGGTCAGGATTCGACGCAAGCACATGGCTCATTCAAAAAAAAATTGCCATGTGAACAGTTGGCAAGGTGAATCTTATTTTTAGTCTTCTTTGAAGTTTTACCATTGTATAAATAGTATGTATTCTGAAAAATATATATTTTTTTCTGTAAATTTCAAGAATTTGCATCATGACTCACTCAATTTTAGCAACAGTCGGTCAGTGGATTCAAGGAACAATTTATCTTTTTATGAGAAGCTCAATTTGATGAAGTCAGGAGTATTTCAGTTGTTCAGGGTTGGAAGAGTTGAGAATCAGTCTCCTCATCTCTGGTTTCTGCAATCAGACAGCTTTTGGGGTCCAAAAGCTTCCCATTTAGGAGGTGTGATCAGGTGATCATGTCCTAAGTTGAAAAAATGCTCAAATTTGGAATTGCTCAAAATTGGTTGAAACTAGAATGATTGGATAGGCCTCGTCGATACGATCCCAGCATCGTGAATGACACTCAAATCCAACACTGTATGTGGAAGTTATGCAAGTTTGAAGTTTTCAGTGACCTTCAAAAGTCTAGTTTGACCAGGGTTGACTTTGATTTTAAAAATATTAAAAAAAAAAAATATTCCACAGAATATTCCATCTGCAACGAATCTTGGTTCGACAAGTGGCATATTTGCATTGGTTTATTGGTTGAATTTGTTGTTTTTGTGACCAATCACCAGAGGCCGCCACGTGGCCCCCTAGTTGAAGAAATGGTGGTGATATAAAATTTGTTATGGCCCATCAGAATCGAACCTCCGACCTCTTGTGCACAAATGCCACGCCTTACCATCGCACCACAACATAATTTTTTAACATGTTATGGTGCCGTGACTTATTTGAAATTTCAAATTATTTCAGGCGGAAAACCAAAGGGACTAGCCCCTTAGGGCTAGCTCGACCCCATGCGACCAGAGGGCTAGGGACCTAGGCGCTCAAGTTCTGGCAGCAGTTTTTGTAAACGGTTAGCATTGTCATATGTGACCAGCCCATTATATATATTAAATGTTATGGTTTGTAAATCCGCGGTTAAGTTAGAGGTTATGCACCAAGGGGTCATGTGATCACTTCAATGCGCACTAACCAAACATTTATTGCCAACTAAACCGGTTTCGCCATTTTTGGAGCTACCACCATTTTTGGAGATTCCGCCTAAATTGGCACTGTTAACTGAAGTTGCTCCACTTTTAGTGGAGGTTTATGGGGATGATTAGGCAAAATATTGTTTTGGTCATAATTGCTGGACTACTGAACATTTTTGGACAAATTCTTTTTTGATTTCGGGTATTCTCAGCATTCTGGAGCCATTGGAATAGGTGGCAGAGATAAAAAAGTTTATCTTCAAGTATGTTTTCTTCAGGGAAGCTTGGAGAGCCATTAGGGCCTAGAGGGTGTTGGAGTTGTATTGGGCTATGTTTAACCATTTGAGGTGAAACAAAAGCCAATTTACTATTTTCAGTGTTCTGAACTCAATTTAACAACTTATTTTTCCTTTTTAGGCCTTCTTATCACTGTATAGCCAATTTGAGCATCTAATAAGAGTAATAACATGCCCATTTGGGAGCCTTGGACCTGGCAGATGTAGCCCAAGAGGGGTAAACTGCCTCATCAGCTGCTGTGTATGTTATGGTGATCTTATATTGCTATGCATTTTAGATTTAATATGTTAAACAATAAAATGAAATAACACTCCATTACACATAAGACTCAGAAAACTATCAATGACACTTTGTTTGACTTGCAAGACTCTTCAAACACTTTGCACACTTAATTTAATAGAAACGAATACTTTGAACAACAAAACAAATAATTTCATTTTTAGATCAGTGTTATCCCACATTGGGTTTCCACCTTAAATCTCAGTGATCATATGTGTGATGGTTTATTCTATTCTTAATACACATGTTTACTTCTTACTAAATGTATGATGAATCAATGATGCACTACTCTAAGTCATGTAATTGAAGATTTATCTGAATTATAAGTTTAATGGAAATACGCTAGTATCATTAATAAAAGTTGCGTACATATGCTAGTTGGCTTTTGTCAAGTTGCATATAGAATTGAGAAAAGAAAAATAATATTTTTTGTGAGTTTTTTTAAATACTGATTCACCCCCTTCTTATTATTTTTCCCAAAAAATGGAATCTGAGTAGGTCCTTCAGAAGAAGCTTGATCGCTTAGAGGAATATCTACCAAGTTCAACAGTAAAAACAGAACAACATCCATCAGACCACCACTCTTCAACACAAATAATTTGATTTTCTAGAAGATGAAAAAAATATGTTATCTATAGTCACTAGGAGAATATGTTTGGGCAATTGTTGAAGGAGGTTACCAATATCAAGTTGCATTTTTGATAGATGCAGAAGAGAAGAAGAAATATGAAACCAACGCAAAAGTTGTCAATTCCTTATTTGGAAGCATGGAAGTATCCGACCTTGTCAATGATATGGAGTTAAATTCAACAAACAAAATATGGGTCAGAATCATCCAAATCTATGAAGGCAATGACAAGGTAAAAATTGCTAAAATAAAAGCTCTCATATTGCAATATGAAACTCTCAAAATGCATAATGATGAAAGTGCTGTAATTTTCTTTCTACATGTAGATGAAATCATAAATCGTATGAGAAATCTAGGTGAAGAAATAAAATACCCAACTTTAGTAGAGAAAATCTTAATATCTTCAACTACTAAATTTGATTCAAAATTATCTTCCATTGATGAGAAAAATAATTTTTAGACTTACTGTTGTTAAACTTCATGGGATCATGACTGCTTTTGAAATGAGAAAAGGAGGTCCCTTAGAAATCAAAGAAGGCGCATTTAAAGCAGCTGCAAAAGGAAAGGAAAGTGGAGAACATAAGGAATCAGGTTATATATCAGAACAATATTATGTAAAATTTGTAAAGAAACTTCAACTTGGCATCGGAAGGCTCAGAGATAAGCTTCCCTTCAAATGTTTTTATTATGGTATATCTAGTCATTATGCCACTTCGCGTCCTTATCAAGAAAATCTTGACAAATGGAAGGATATTGCAAAAAGAAATAGGAGACGGTTTGGTAATAATAAAAGTAACTATCCTCATGATGATAGTGATGGTTTGTCAAATAGTGAAGAAGGGGAATGTGATCAAGATCTTAAATTACTCAGGGAATTTGAAAGAAGTTTTAACTAGTCTGATGACAAATTTGTCGCTTCTTTAGAGAAAAATGATTTTTTCATTGAGGAAATCACTCAACTCAAAGTATTATTAGAAGAAAAAAAAATAGCCATAGCTACCTTAAAGAACCAACTAATATAAAATGAGAAGCATAATTATAAGTTAGAACGCGAAATAGTAAGTCTAAGAAAGGAAGTTGAGAAGATAAAAGCTCTAAATATTAGATTTCCTAAAGGATTTGAAACCTTAGATAAAATTATCACGTTTCAACGCTCTCATCTTATGAAGACAGGTCTTGCGTAAAATGAAGAAACATCAAATATAGAAAAATCCTTAGCCACAATAGGAAGCTATCTAAATGCAATAAAAGTGAGTCAGAAAAGCTTCAACCTTTAGCAAAAGAATAAAGATACTTCACGGGTGAATCATGTCCACTCTAATCCAAGGATCAACAATAACAGAATCATTAGTCAAAATATACACATCACCATAATATTCTATGATCACATAAATTTCTACTTGAATTGGCAATGTTTCTCATGTCATAATTTTGGCCACAAGGCTGATCAATGTGTTGCATACAAAACCATCATGACTAGAGAAGAAAGAAAATAAAGGAATGAAAAATAAATCAATATGAACACCTATAATAATTTCTCGCCTCTTAAATATGAAATTGAATGCTCATTTTTCAATAATTTTGGACATGACGAATCAAAATTCAGGAGAAAATCCAGCCAACATTCTAAGGTATGGAAAATAAAGGACTTATAATATGAAAGTTGTGGCATATCATTATATGCCGAAGGTAAAGAGAATCAATGGCACATTGAAAGAAGATGCTCAAAACACATGACAGGTGATAAAGATAAACTCATTTCGTACAATACATTAGAGAAAGAAAAGAATGCTACTTTTGGAAATGACTCACATATTGTCATTAAGGGTAAAGGATCCATTTTTCCAAAAGGAAAAGGTTAAATTTGGTAATATTGTGTATGTTTATGGATTAAAGCATAACTTTTTATGTTTTAGAAAAATGTGTGATCAAGTAAATGAGGTTGTTTTTAGGTGAAATGAATGTGTGGTCCGTGAACTTGACACAGGAAACACCATAATAAAGGGAACAAGAACTATCAGTAATATGTATGTATTGAAAAGTGGTCAATAACAATTTTACTTATGGAAATCAGAGGAATACTTGTTATGGCACAGAAGGCTGGAAAATCTAAGCTTCTCTCAACTACACAAACCATACAAGCTCAAAGTTGTTCGTGATTTTCCCAACATCACCCTACTTGAAATTAATACATGAAAGTCATGTGAATTACGTAAGAAAACCAGGGTTTAGTTCAATTCCAAAGAAGGATCAACATGTAAGCCCCTTGAACTTATACATACTGATTTATGTAGACTAGTAAAGAAAATGCTAGCTCAAGGAGAACAATACTATAGCTTATTTATTGATGGCTTTCCTAAAATGCGCTGGATCGATTTATTGAAACACATAGATGAATCATTTGATAAATTCAAAGTTTTCAAATAATTAATTGAGAATGAGTTAGATATAAAAATAAAATGTCTTAGATCTGACCAAGGATGAGAATACATATCAGATTAATTCTTTGATTTATGTGAACAACATGGCATAGAAATATAGTTTTATGTAGCCAAAAATCCTCAACAAAATGGTGTCGCAAAAAGAATGAAAAAAATAGTTCAACAAATGCCTCACGCTATGCTTGATGAGTCTAGAAATCCTAACACCTTATAGGGTGAGGCAACACATACTGTTGTAAATATTCTCAACAAGCCTCATGTTCGCCTAAACAGTGATAAAAATCCTTATGAAGTTTGGTGTAGTAAGCCTCCTACCGTAAATCATTGTAGAGGCTTTGAAAGTAAATTTTTCATAAAAACTAACGTTGAAAAACACAGTAAGTTTGAAGCTAGGAATGACGAACTAATTATTCTTCGTTACTCATTTAGAAGCAAAGGGTATAATTTTTACAATAAAATACTTCAGAAATTTTTTGAATGTATTGATGTTGTGATTGAAGAATCATGCATAGATCTCAAAAAAGTAACAACAGAGAAAGAGGACAATTCTGATGAATTCCTTCCCACATCAACTTGAAATGATATTGAAGAAGAAGCTAATGAGGTTGTAGAAGAAGACACAGCTGATAAAGAAAAGGCTCCATCCAGGTATGTTCAAAATAATAATCCATAAACCCAAATTCTAGGAGAAAAGGAAACCAGGGTACAAACAAGAAGAACTCTTGTAGGATTTCCTAGCTATCTAGATTTATTACCCAACATTGAAACACAAAATGTAAATCAAGCTAGTAAATTTGAATGTTCGGTTAAGGCGATGGATGAAGAACTTGATCAAATTGAAAAAAATAATACATTAGAATTGGTTCCAAGGCCTCACAATAAAAAATGTTATTGGGGAAAACATTGTTATTCAAAAATAAGTTGCATGAAAATGGAATTCATTAGAAACAAAGCTAGATTTGTTTGTAAAGGTTATGCTCAATAATAAGTTATATAATTTGAAGAAACATTTTCTCCTGTAGCCAGACTTGAAGACATAATAGTCTTTCTTTCTTTTTCAAGTTTTCGTCATTTCAAAGTTTATCAAATGGATGTAAAATTTGCATTCCTTAATCGACATCTAGAAGAAGAAGTAAATATTGAAAAACCAAAAGTATTTATACTTTAGAATGATGAAAACTGTCTATGAAAAATAAGAAAGGCCTTATATGCATTAAAACAAGCCCCACGGGCATGTTATTATCGTCTTGACAAGTATCTTCAACAAAAATGTTTCACAAAAGGATTTGTGGACAACAACCTTTAAGTAAAAATTGAGGATGATAAAATGATAATTATTATTGTCTATGTTGATGATATCATATTTGGGAGTAATGAAGAATCTATGATTAAAAAATTTGATTCTATTATGCGGAAAGAATTTGAAATGTCTTTACTTGGGGAACTAACATATTTTATTGGTTTACAAGTACAACAAGAAAAATATGGCATATTTCTCTCACAAACAAAATGTCTTAAGTAGATTCTGAATAAATACGGGATGGAAGACTGCAAACCAGTATGTACTCCATCCAGGAGGATCTTACGTATAGATCAATAGTGAGGTCCAAATAATCCTAGCTTTTATAGCTTTTCCAATGAGAAGTCTAGTCATCTTCAGTTGCTTGATGAGGGTTACTTCGTCATGGTTCAGGTTGATTTTATGATTCTATGTGATGTCATGGTGTAATGTGGGGTCATTGTGTATATGGGGTCATTGTGTATATGGGGTCATGGTGTAATCAATTACATTATAAAATTTTCATTTTTTTGGGTTCTTCAACTTTCTGCAAACTATAACAATTTTTCCGTGTAGAATTTCATTTTGTGGTAAAAATAAAAGTTGTGAGAAATTTTGTTAGCTTTCTATTACTTATTTTTTGAAATTTTTTTATGCGGATTTGATATGTCAGCTTAGCGTTTCTTTGAGTGTGTGTTTCTTAACAATCAAAGAATTCATAAGTAGTCATGTTATGTGGCAACGTTGTATTCATTGAAAATTCTTGTTTTTGAAAAAACAAAATGTGTTACAACAATCTAGACAGAGTCTACTTTGGTTTCGTCATATTTACAAAGCCAATGGATGCATATCATAATTACTAGAATTTTTTGAACTGGTCTAATACGAAAAACTGCGTATTTTTGATATGTTTCGTGTGGCAACAAATTTCTTAACATACATGTTATAAACTAAAAATCTAAAAGCTACCCATTACAGTCAACGGACCAATGTAATGCCCCATAATTTTTTAAATTTTTTTTACAATGTATTTTGGGAGATACAAAATTTTGATTTCACCGAATCACGATGACCCTCAAAAATTGTTTGCACTCATTTTATTAGAAAAATAATTAAAATTAATAAACGTTTACGAAATTTCATAAAATTTATATTTCCTGAAAGTAGATTCAATTCTGAAAATGCTTGTCTTGGTTCCGATAGTTAATTAACAAGTTTTCATGGAGTTTAATCAGTCCAAAGTTGCAGAACCGTTTTCAGAGCTTGGCTCTGCGTAATCAGTGACGCGTTAGTTCGGCCGAACTATTAGCGACAGTTCGGCCGAACTATGTTTTCCGCTTACGGGCCGCTAAAACTAACGGCTTAATAGTTCAGCCGAACTTATTATCAAAAGTTCGGCCGAACTATTGTGTAATTTTCCGTCGGCCGGAATTTTTTGTGGAGCCCCCTACAAAACACATATTTCGCGGTCAATATAAATTGCCGCGAAATGATTGACAATTTTCGCACATTTCGCACTTCATTTCATCTTACAACTTGGTTTGAATTCAAAAATTTTTCTTCAAAGTTTGGGTTTAAAAAAATTTTTTGGAAGACATTTTCTGGAGGCGGCGTGATTTTTCTTGGAGGTTCAAAGTTTGAATTTAAAGAACTTTTTTGGAAGACATTTTTGGAGGCGACGTGATTTTTCTTGGAGGTATGTACGTGTTTTGTGTTGAAATAAATCTTTTGAGCTTTTTTGTTCAAAATTTTTTCTTCACATTTTAAGATTTAAAGAATTTTTTTGGAAGACATTTCTTGGAGGCGGTGTGATTTTTCTTAGAGATATGTACGTGTTTTGGATTGGATTACGTATTTTTTAGAAAAGATTTTTTAAATTAAATCTTTTGTGATATTGTTTGTAATTGAGTTATTGTCTAATTTTTTAAAGGAAATTTTTTGAACCTCATACCCTATTATCATGGGAAATCGAAGAACTTGTGTGAGAAAATATGATCGAAAAAGAAAGCCCGAGGAACGTAGAGAAGAGACGAGACAATATCGTAAAAGAAAGTTAGAAGCTCTCTCAAATATTGAAGAGGAAAATCAACCTCAAGCAGAAATTGAAGCATGTATGTAAATGTAAATATTACATGCTCTATTGATATATATTTAAAATTTTCCTAATGTAAAATGTAACGCTTAATTTTTATTTGATAAACTAGTTTGAAAAATATTTTGTTTGATGTAAACAGACAGAGATATTCCTCAAAATATTGAAGAAGAAAATCAACCTCAAGCAGAAATTGAAGCAGGTATGTAAATGTAAATATTATGATCTATTGATATATTTTTAAAGTTTTCCTAATGTAAAATGTGAAGCTTAATTTTTATTTGATGAACTAGTTTGAAAAATATTTTGTTTAATGTAAACAGACAGAGATACTCCTCAAAATATTGAAGAAGAAAATCAACCTCAAGCAGAAATTGAATCGTGTATGTAAATGTAGATATTATGATCTATTGATATATTTAAAATTTTCCTAATATTTATTGACATATTTATTAATTTAGTTATTTATTGAATATGTACTATTTTTTCAAATATGTACAGATGAAATCACTATCGATAATGAGATGTTAGAAAATGTCGACACTCGCACATATGGAGATAAAAAACCTGACTATTTTATACGATATCGTGTCGAGAAAATTTTGGATATGTTTTTCAAAACTGAGGTGACAGTTCAAGCTCAAATGTTGAAAGGTCTCTTATCATCAAGGAAATTAAAAGAAGCGACGACACTATTGGGTATTCGAAAATCAACCAAATATAAAAAAATGAAAGAAGACATGATAAAAAATATGAGTAGTGCTATAGAGTCAATTAAGAGATGTAGAGATAAAAATGTTTCAAATATAGGTAGAGGAATACAAATGGAAATGGTTTCACCAAGTACTCAAGAGAATCGTTTGAATCTAACATCTATGACACGAGCACTGGGAACCTCGCGAAAAACTCTGCACAAACATCGAAAATTTCGACTGCAAATAGACGTAAATGATGAACTCGCTTGTTGGAGAGCTATTTGTAGGGAACCATACAAAGATAGACTTGGAGAAGATGTTAAAAAAATAATATATGAATATTGGAAGAACAATTCGCGTGTTTCACCCACTGCAAGACATGTGATGCGAAGAAGAATAGCATGAAATCAATACGAAGAACATGAAAAACATCTCTTGGAAACCAATCAAATAGAGTTATTCAACAAGTTCAAAGAAGAGAATCGTCAAATTCAAGTTTCACTCAGTGCTTTTGTTCAACAAAAACCATGGTATGTAAAACCTATCACCGTACGCGACACTTGTTGCCGTTATCATGTGGAATTTGAGTTATATTATGACACATTCCTTGATTTCGGTAGAACATTATGGAAGGATTCACCTCCTCCTTCCACTATCCGTGAATTCATATCTCAAATTCTATGTGAAAGAGAAAGCGATGAACTATTTTACAAAAAGAAATGTGTTGGTGGTAAAAATGCGATGATTGTGGAAATTTGACTAAATTTCAAAACAAATATCGTATTGATATAAATGATCAATCATTGTCCAACATGAAAGTGAAATGGAAGAGATACGAATACACCAGTACATCGATTCAAAGTGCAGATAGTGTTAAAAGAATCGAATTACGAGAAGATGAAATTTTTCTAATAGAATTTTTGAGAAAGTTTGAAGCAGAAATTTACAAATACACCATGCATTCCCACAGAGCTCGATGGCAAGACTTGCAATTCAAAAAATCTCGTGAAGTTTTTCCACCAGGAACCATTTTGTCAGTGATTGATTTTGCAGAAAACTACACATTTGCTCCACAAAAAGAAATTTAGAGTGAATACTATCACTCTGACCAAGTCTCCATGCTCGTTCATATTCTATATAGACATGCTGAACAAAATGTCGATCATATAGAAAGAACGAGTGAAAATCGACATATCATTAAAGAATATCATTTTTATATCAGTGACGATCGTACACATGATACATGTTTTGTACAACATTGTTTTGGAAGAATTTATGATTCATTGAAAAATCGTGGAATAACATTCAATGAACATTGGATATGGTCAGACGGATGCGCAGGTCAATTCAAATCTGCACGATCATTTTTTGGTTGTGTTGTCTTCATAAGAAAACCTGCATTAAACATTGTTGGAATTTCTTTGAGACTGGCCATGGAAAAGGAGAACATGACGGTGCAGGAGCATGCATAAAACGAGTACTTCGAAGATATCAAATGAACCACTTTGCACGCTGACTTGCAAACGCTGAAGAAGTTGTTCAATGGTGCAAAAATGCTCTAAGCCATGAGATTAACCCATCATGAGAAGTGCAAAGGTACATTCAATTTAATTTATATTGGTAATCTAATTTTAAACATTGTACATTTATCATGCAATGATTATTTTTAATTGTATTTTGATATCATATTTACAAATTCTTTTTCTAATTTTCCATATAAAGGTTTTTCTGGCATATTGGAATCGAAGACGTAAATAGATCAATTGGAAATGAAGTTGGAACAATAAAAGGGACTTAAAAATTGCATTCAATTCAAACAAAATTGTCCACAAATGTGTTTGCATTGGATAAAAGAAAATATTCTTGTTTTTGTGATGTTTGCATAGACAACACAAAATCCAATGACATCTGTGAAAACAAAATGTATGTGAACGATTGGAAACATACAGAGCTAAATACAAAGGGAAAAATGTCTGTTGCAATGATTGAAGAAATGGAATCACATGAAACTACAATATCATCCGATGGTGATCGAGTTTCTGATCTTGTTAGAGAGGGTAACATTTGAATTAATTTTTAATGATTTTTAAATATTTACAAATTTAAATTTAAATATGCATAATTAAATGTTAAATTTATTTTATTGTGCAGGAGATGTTTTTGCTGTAATTGCACCTATTGACAACGATGAAAATGTGAAGTATTATTTGATGCGTTGCACTGAACAAAAAATGAAATTATTAGAAGACTATAATGATCACGAATTTCAGTATGACAAAGGGTCTATTATACTGAAAGGTTATTTTTTCAAACAAACTCGTCAAAGTGGAGACTTTGTTTACTTCGAAGACTATGACCCTGATTCCATAAGTTTTCAATATAGTCACTTGGTGTGTGCAGCACGCATAAAGTTGATAGAAGTTCAATCAAAGAAAAAATCAAAAATTAAGAAATGGAAAATGTCAAAATCCGATCATGAACGGATTATTGAGGATGGAATTCCAATAGAATTTTTTTGAGTGAAGTGTCAGGACAACAATTTATTATCTTTTAAACCTTTCAGTACTCAACTAAAAATTGAACTGCTTATGTTATTTGTGGTTCGCAAATGTTACAAATTGTTTGGGTACAAGCACGTGCTCTAGTTTCCACTGAAAATAGTTTTTCTATACATGTGCATTGATTAAAAATGTTAAATATGTATTGGATATATATATTCTAGAATGAAAATAATTGTTCTTGTATATTAATTGTTTTTGTATATGTTCTTCGACCATATGGTACAAATTATTTCACTTTATTTTGTAAAGTCAGATTCGGTCCCCATATGGCCTAGCCTCCAAGGGACGAGATAACAAGTGGTTGTCCCCACTTGCTCGAATCTCGGCTTTTAAGTACAATTTTACTGTTTATGTCAAGCATCTTACATGATGTCCTAGCGAAAGATAGATTCTCTTTGTTTCAAGTTTCTAGTAAAAGTTGTCACTGAATGCCCCGCTCGAACTCTTGCAGTAAACACCATACCTCATCTCTCTTGCTCTCCAATATTATTAGGTTTAATTATTATAACACAAAAATCATTTTACATTATCAATAATTTTTTGCGCTTAAAGTAAAATCAATGAACACTATTAATCCAATGTCTTTACAAGTAATGTACCATCATACATGCAATTATATCAAATTAGAAATCAACATATACAATGAAATCAATGGGGATTGTCTTGTTGCAAGTAACATAATTTCAATTTACCATATGTGCAAATGTAGGTTGAAACCATCCAAAACTTTAAGTTGTAAATTGAATCCATCCAAAACTTTAAGTCTTAAAACCCTTTCGATTATATATTGTGCATCATTAAAACATTTAACATTTAAAGTTCATTAAATATCACATGCAAAATGTAGATTGAAACCATCCAAAACTGGAGTTTTAAAAACTTCACATGCCATGCCAATTATAATTCAACAATCCAACAAAAACATTTAACAAATTAAATATCACACGCCACACTAAGACGACCACACTAAGAGGATTGGTGCACTTCGATTGGAAGGAGTCAATATATGTCGTATTGGAGCGATTAGACAGAATTCGAAAAGGAAAGAGCTTGAACCAATTCAAGCAGACCCAGGATCGAATTGTTCTATGGAGCTTCATGAGAAGAGATATGTGAAAAGCATTGTTAAGCCATGCCAATTATAATTCAACAATGCAACAAAAACATTTAACAAAATAAATATCACACGCCAAAGTCGTTTCAAGTTTTTGGTAAAAGTTGTCGCCAAATGACCTACTAGAATATTATAAATAGTAACTTTGTAAGATCATTTGGCATTCGGAAAAATTCGAAAGTCTTAGACTGTCAATCAATTTAAAGTATCATTCACCATAGGGAGTGTAAAATATTCAAAGCAAGTTGGTGACGATGCTCACTCCTAGCTTGAAGCAGCGCCAATGACCAATTCTTTAATGAATTCCAATGCACTAGACCAACGTTGGTTCAACCTACTTGGTTTTTCACGCAAGAAATTCCAAGGATGGACTTTCTAGACAAACTGAAATTGAAAAGCTTGACATGGAGATACGACAAGGTGAACAAAGACTTCAGGAACTCTTTATGGAAAGGGCTCACTTGAAGGAAATAAGCACCACGTTGCAGGGTAAAGTCAAGAACATGGAAGATAAGATCAAGAGGGACTTTCTTGATCCGAAACCTATTGGTTTGAAGAAAGAAAATGAATGTGTTGGCACACTTCGAAAAGAAGACGACCACACTAAGAGGATTGGTGCACTTCGTTTGGAAGGAGTCAATATATGTCGTATTGGAGCAATTAGACAGACTTCGAAAAAGAAAGAGCTTGAACCAATTCAAGCAAGCCCAGGATCAAATTGTTATATGGAGCTTCATGAGAAGAGATATGTGAAAAGCACTGTTAAGCCAAGGGCTAGTTCGAAAAACATATTGGAAGAGGAAATGTTGAAGAAGATTGTGAAAGTAAGGCACAAGACAAGGAGGAGGAATGATGATGAAATTTCCTTGGACTTGAGATTCATGTCTACAACCGTACATGGGAAAAAGTTCTCTGCTTTGATAGACACGGGGGCTACCCATAGCTTCCTAAGTCGAAAGGCAGCTTCATCTCTTAGAAAGAGGAAGGCTAGCATCGAGAAAGAGTTGAGTGCTTTCAAGGCAGTCAACTCAAGGATAAAAGTAGCACGACCGGTGTCATGAAAAGCACACATGTGAGAGTAGGGTCATGGTTTGGAAAGATAGAATTAAGAGTCATTGACATGGATGATCATTCTATGATGGACCATACCAATGATGGACCGAGACATTCTCTTAATTCTTGTGATCAATCTTAAACTATTTTATGAAAGATAGATAAACCATTTAAATATTTAGCTCAAACTCTTGTAGTAAACACCATACCTCAAGTCTCTCTTGTTCTCCAATATTATTAGGTTTAATTATTATAACACAAAAATCATTCTACATTGTCAATAATTTTTTGCGCTTACACTGAAATCAATGAACACTATTAATCTAATGACTTTACAAGTAATGTACCATCATACATGCAATTATATCAAATCAGAAATCAACATATACTACATAATGAAATCAATGCGGATTGTTTTGTTAGAAGTAACATTTCAATTTACCACATGTGCAAATGTAGGTTCACATTCTATCATTCATGAAGTTTTAAAAACTTCAGATACCATTAGAATTATAATTCAACTATCCAACAAAAACATTTAACATTAAATATCACATGCCATGCCAATTATAATTCAACTATCCAACAAAAATATTTAACATTAAATATCTACCACATGTGCAAATGTAGACCTTCACATTCTATCATTCATGTAGTTTTAAAAACTTCAAATACCATTAGAATTATAATTCAACTATCCAACAAAAACATTTAACATTAAATATCACATGCCATGCCAATTATAATTCAACTATCCAACAAAAATATTTAACATTAAATATCAAATGTCAAATGTAATTCAATCACAACATTACTTCACATTCACATGCCAAAAGTACTAAAACCATCCAAAGAACACTGAAATCAATGAACAAGTTATTAATCCAATTACTTTACAAGTAATGTACCATCATATGTATGCAATTATATCAAATCAGAAATCAACATATAATGTAATGAAATCAATGGGGATTGTCTTGTTACAAGTAACATTTCAATTTACCACATGTGCAAATGTAGGTTCACATTCCATCATTCATGTAGTTTTAAAAACTTCAAATGCCATGCCAATTATAATTCAACTATCTAACCAAAACATTTAACATTAAATATCACATGCCATGCCAATTATAATTCAACTATCTAACAAAAACATTTAAAACATTAAATATCACATGCCATGCCAATTATAATTAAACTATCCAACAAAAACATTTAACATATGTCCAAAAATATGTCCAAAAAACATATTGTAATAAAATATGTCCAAAAATTGTAAATCTCACTCAAGTATCAAACTGTATCAAGTTTAAAAATTTTTAAAACCATCTAAATTTTGAAATAAAATCAAATCTACTGTATATCTTGTCCATCAAATGGAAGATCTAGCCTCTGGGTCTCGGTTGGCTCGCTATCTTGTAAAGGGAAAACCTACATACACAATGTACATGTACTTGAACATTAAAATTCGAAGTTTTAAAAATGAACGAGAATATATATATCTAGAACTTCATGTAAAAAACAAAATATAACAAAAAAATCGCGCAATACCTCGTAAGGTTGCCTCTCCATTTGATGAACAGGATCTGTCATAGAAACATCTCTAGTGATAACCTGTACAATATACATGTACAGTTAAATATAAATATATATATATATATATATATATACAGAAATAATTTATATAAATTAAAAACTTTCAAATGAAAATGCACCGTGTGTACATATATATAAACTTATTTGAACAATAATATTAAAAAAAAGAACTAAAGACAACTTCTTCAAATGTTGTGGATGTCCCTATCTCCGTCGCTAAAGTCCTCGGATTAAAAAAATCTTCTATACAAACCTAAATTCAAAAAATTTTAAATAACTCAAAATATAGATCTCTCTCTCTATATCTCAATTTTTTATGGAACTTTTTGAGGTAACATAAATTTTGAACTTGTGAAAATTGTCCATACTTGGTCATCTCCCAATGAAGTAGAAGGTATATCTCCTAAAGAAGAAGAAGGTACCGGGATCCCAAAAACATCAGACGGAATCGGTACCTGTTAAAACATTTTATCGAATTATATATATACATACATGTACATGTGTGGCAACAATTATTTATTTTAGAGTCACTTAAAAAACACTAACATACATGTGCCAACATATCATGATGGTCAGACCCATCTGGATCGTTTGAGCCAGAGGTCCCGAACGTAATATTAACATTTTCATCACGCATCATGCCTGAGAACTGCAAATGGTGTTTTAACATATAATCATACCTTTTTGTTAGATTAATGTACACATACAAATAAATGTATACATGTGTACATACACATGTATTTATTACAAATTTTACACATGTATATGTAAATATAATTTCAAATCCTAAGGTCACTAACACATACCGTTCCGGTGCCCTCTTCCTCACGAAAAATTAGGTCTTGCAGACCATTGCGACAATTTATTGCGTATGTTCGGAGATCTTCAACATTCAGGTTGTAAATCTCCTCATCTGTATGATAAACAAAATTGGCACGTGCATATTCACGTGCTCTTTGTCGATTTAAGCCAAGATCGACTCCACTCAATCCGCTATGAACATTTTTGATCATAACATCTCTTGCTTCACGACTTATTTGAGAAGTCGCATCCATCTCTGATCGCAAGGTTTCGACTCGAGACGGTCGACTCACCAATGGCGGCTCAGGGCGAGGCAACTCCACATCTCGCTTTGCGCCCCTACGTTGACATAATCGACCTCTCCCCGGGCCATAAAATTCTGAAGGAAGATCATTGTAGTCGGGTTTCATACCCTTGAAAAATTCTGCATAAAACATTTGTGCAAAATAAAGAGGAACCTCATCGTTCCATGGAAGCCTTCCAAAGGCCGCAAGATGTCGACTATACAAATATTTTGCTATGTCTGGGTGCTTGAAATACTGCACCTTCAACATCTTTCTTTTTGTCCCTTCCTTATAATTAAACATTGACTTAGCCTGCTCTCTTGAAACTTGTTTTTTTATGTCCTGCCATTTATCGGGACCTATCACTGTTTCTCTTCTATTTCTCATCACTTCTACAAACGAATCAGTGGTTGGCCCCAA
Source organism: Pinus albicaulis (assembly GCA_034641835.2). Taxonomy (NCBI): domain Eukaryota; kingdom Viridiplantae; phylum Streptophyta; class Pinopsida; order Pinales; family Pinaceae; genus Pinus; species Pinus albicaulis. Next base: position 647,504,587 of record CM076584.1, on the reverse strand, counting down.
ATCTTTGTACACTTTTACCATTTCACTCAATGAATGTGTAACTATCTCTAGGCTCTGTCTACTCTCAGCAGGTAGAGTCAAATCCTGGAGATCTCTCTGCAATTTTGCATAAAGGCTTTGACACCTTTGTAAGGTGAATTCCGCCATGTTCGTTTCCCATGGTATATCAGTAATCTCAGCCGGATAAGTTGTGCTAGGTTGACAACCTTCTTCTTCAATGTAGCGCGCTGCCCTGCGTCTTTTTTGACAACTGGCTCGAACATTTTCAGCCTCTGCATCAATATATATAAAATTTCATATATTAGAAAAAACACGTGTAAAAAAAGTTGTAAAAATTTAATGAAAAAATATTGAAATTGATGGCAACCTTGATGTTGTTGATTAACATCATCTCCAACATGACCCTGCTGAGAACCAGCTCCAGAATGATGCTGCTGAGAACCAGACCCACAGTGACCCTGTTGAGAACCAGCAGCCGTTGATTGCTGGCCTTCGGGGGAATAAATATCACCCCCTTCCTGTACCCTGCTACCTCGACCGGTTGAACCTTGGCCACGCTCCATTGATGGAGTAGAAAGCCTTCTCCTCTTGCCTCCTAAAAATTAAAATATGAAACTTATTAACAACTAATTTCACTCACAAAGTTAATAAAAAAATCAATTCCATATGTACACACATGTATGGAGATTTAAGATTATATTTAAATACCGTGAACATCCTCCAATCCCCGACCCTCCATATGGGATTCAGCCGATCTTCGTCTTTCATCCTCCATGATATATATCTATTGGTCAACATTCACAAAATAGATTTCAAAAAATCAATACCTCGAAGTAAAATCCAGTTTGGGGCTGTTAAATCCAATATGTTCTATATTTCTTACATTTCTGCCCTCCTATTTTTCTTTCCAACCAAGGTTTATAAAATAACATGAGAAGCAACATGAGACCTAGAACAATCATTTTCATTATCTATATGGAAGGCAAGAATGATTATATCCCCTTGAGCTTAAGGGTATGTAGTTTGTCAATTTTTATCATATATTTTTTGGTAAGTGTAAATGTTTTTTTTATCTATAGTACAAGTCATGAGTTCCCCACTTTTACCTTATGTAAAGCATGATTCTAGGATTACTAAAATTTGTACTTGTTTTTTTAAGAATATATCAAATAAAGTTTTTGAGAAGCAAATATGGCTTTTTCCTTAGAATTTGGCACTTTGAATTTCCTTACCCATATTTCTTGTTAATGATTATAACCTTAAAATGGCTAATATTGGTTTGTCATCATCATCTAAAAATGACTTGGCACATGAAAATTTACCATGTCCATCATAATCACTTCACACCATCTCATACATGACCCCTTCTACATATTATATGCATGAATTTTTGAAATGTCATCCTCTACCTATCCCATGAATGGATTGTGACAACAGGTGAATAAAATACAATTTATAAGCAGAAGATAGTTTCTAGCTTGGCCTCCTCCATCCGCCCCATAGCTAGTGATTTCTCAATTTTCCACTTCCAACTTTCTATTCTCGAAATTCATTAGCAGCTAATTTTATCGATAGCCACACCACTGTACATATAATTATCATATTATACACTACTACATTAATGAACTCTACGTTGTTTGTTATTGTAAAGTCCAATAACAAACAATGTTAATTGAGTTTAGTAGTGTACATAACAATTTCTTTGACTTCCAAGTGTGTTGTGACTAAATAGTAGAATTAACTACCAAAATGAATTTCCAAAATAAAATTTTGGAAGAGAAAAATAGGCAATCATTAGATATGGAGTGCGTGGAGGAGGACAAACTTATACTGATCATTTCCTTATCAAATTTCCTTTATTCACCTAATGTCACAATCAATCGTGGTCTAGATAGAAGGGATGACCTACCATAAATTCAATCATATAATGTGTGGAAGGGTCATATGTAGATGGTGTGAAACGATGATTACAAACATGATAATTTTTCATCTACTAGGCCATTTTGAGATGATGATTACAAACTAGTGCTAGCCCATTAAAGGTTATAATCATTGGTTCCTAATGTGGGGTGGACAATTTAAATCAAGTTCGTATCAAAGTACAATTTAGCTCATTTTAGTCAAGGTTAGTTAGAAGAATTAGCTATTGGTTTCTACCTTCAATTTCCTCTGAAAATGAATGTGTACGTGCTTTTTAGAGACATTAGAGACATTAGAGGAACAAGGTCCAAATTTTTGATGAAAATGTGCTATGAAAGTAAAGGGTTTTAAAGGCAAGCATGTACAAGGCATAGTTGAGCCAAATGTTCTTCAAGAAGGGCCTAATTATTTGGGTCTTGGTTATGGAAAACATGGAAAATGCTCCTAAGCCAAGGAGGCTTGTGAGGTTTGTGTTCATGATGAATGTAACATGTACATAGTTTACCTTAAAGTTGTTGTGTTTTACGAATATTAAAAAATGAAGAACTTCTATTTAGATCCATTCCAGAGATTGACTGCAGGGGCATTTACTAGTTATGTCACCTTTCATAAAAGATGAGATCCAGAGGCTACCTGGCCCTTTACAGACTCTGCCTATAGAACTTGTAGAAGTAAACACTAGAGGCATTAACAATATCAAAGAACTAGACATGGGAATGTGTCTCTTTCCCTACGCAAAAAATAATTCTTGAGGTAGTTAATCTTCATAGACAGGTCATCAAGCAAGTCAATGTGATCATCCCTCCTTCCCTCCCTTCTAAAATAATTATGTTTTGCTGGTCAAAAAGCCAAAATATGGAGACAATTATCACCAAATCCAACGTACGATTATGCATGATGGAGAATATCTAGCTCTTTCCCTTGTTAAATATATTAACAAGGGAAAGCGCTAGAGATTCTCCATCATGCATAATCGTACGTTGATGCTTATAGAGTGAAAAAACTAAAAGAATCAACTTGTAGGGTCATTTTAATGGGGGGTGGAGAATTCCTGGGTCTTTGCAAATTCAAAGTATGGTGCATGTTGCATGAAGAAAGATGTTGAAAGTAGAGTTATGTTAGACACACATAAATGCAACAAATATGGAAATTTGTACATGAGCTCTACTATTTGACTTAAGAGTCAGTTGTTTGAATTTAAGCATGTTTTGTCAACTTGTGTTTGGTTGATGGTTTTGTACACCAATATGTAAGAGTACACGGACATATTCACATGATGTGATTTTTTTTTTTCTTTGAAGGAGAAAAATGACGTGTTTTCAGTTTGATGGTTTTGCTTGTGACAAGACGTCACAAGATTTTGTGTAGGTCCAATCTTTAGCGAGAGCCTCATGATTACAACCTATCCGTGAGAATCAAATGGGAGTGCATCCTTATTTTGAAAACAAGTAGGATTCTAAGCTACCTAGGACTCAAACCATCATTTTTAAATTTGAAATATAATGGTGTTGTTTGAATGCCTGAATCCACAACCCTAACACATGAAATCACTAATCTAATTACACATGAAATAAATAGTTATTTTCTTCAAAATTAAAAATATAACTAAAAACTAAATTCATAATAGTTGAAAGAAAAAGAAGCGCCATTGAAATGGTTTGCTGACAAATGGTTAGATTTCTTATCCAATTAAGGCCTAGCATGTATTTTGATGTTTCATTAATTTCTTTGCAAATTCAAAGTATCCAGTGCATGTTGCATGAAGCAAGATGTTGAAATTACATGAGCTCTATTATTTGTCTTCAGAGTCAGTTGTTTGAAGAGGCATGTTTTTTCAACTTGTTTGGTTGATGGTTTTGTACACCAATATGTAAGAGTACATGGACATATTCACATGATGTGAATTTTTTTTTCTTTGAAGGAGAAAATGATGTGTTTTCAGTTTGATGGTTTTGTTTGTGACAAGACGTCACAAGATTTTGTGAAGGTCCACTCTTGAGCGAGAGCCTCATGATTACAACCTATCTGTGAGAATCAAATGGGAGTGCATCCTTATTTTGAAGGAGAAATTTCAATAGGCTTTAGGAAATTTAATTTCAAGTCATTTAATTTCACTAGAAATAATTCAGAGGTACATAATATGAATAGTATTTAGGAAGAACAATAGTCCCTCATGGAATATGAAGAAAGTAGCCACTTCATTTTGTATATATGCATGCTTTTAGTTACTCCTCAAAAAATTTCAAAACATGTGTATTTATTACTCTACCCATCCCGATTTTCATAGGATCCATAGCACATACATTTCTATATGCACCCTAGTTGTTGTAAGGCCTAATTATTTCATCACTTTCAAAGGAATTACATCAGTTGTTTCTCCTAAATCTAGCATATAGTTGTGTAATAATATTTTATTTATAAATAGGAATATATGAAAATGTATAGCTCATATAGAAACAAATTCTTATATTTTAGTTGGTTTAGAATTCTGCTATCAAACTGTATAGCTCATAGAGAAACAAATTCTGAAATAGAAATTAATATTAAGATATGGAATAAGTAGATACTTTATAGCCATAGATATGTTGTATTGTACGGTTACACATTCTGTACTAACTATAGACAAATAATTCAGAACTGAAACTAAGGTAGACAAACATATCTCTAAAATGTATATTTATGCTAAAAGTAGAAATTCAAAGCATCTTTGCATAGAGAAAACATTCTAATATTTGATACTGAATTACATCTGAGCAACAGTTAGTTATACATGAATGAAAATAAAAAGTACAGTATTGTAGATAGTTACTAGTCCATAATAGAGATGTCTGACGGATAAATAAAGGTATCGCATAGTTAAGAAATATTCATATACTGTCGTATATTTGGATGTAACAAATTATGATCTAAAATATATGCAGGAAATAGTATGTGCATAATTTCAAGATGGATTCAGGACATGTTACTGTGGACAAAACACTGACTATAAATAAGTCATGGTATAGAAAATATAAAATATCTTCATTTAAACCAAATAGAGCCTTATATTTAGAAGCTAGAAACATATTTGTAAACTGTCCAGCCCTAAGAGTTATAGGATTACATATAATATGTTTATAATAAATAAAATTACAATGAAACACTCTGTCTCCTTTTCACAAATTTGTAATAGTTCTTAGAAATTCTACGCAGAACTACATGTAAGAAAACCAGTAGGTGTCCAACCAACCTCTGAAAAGAAATAGCCCTGTATTTTGAGGGACGAAATAAAGATATAAAACGTGTACCAATCCCAATGGGAATAATATTGAAATTTTACTTGAAATCAACAGAATCAGATTCTGATATAGAAGGGTTTGAAATAAACATGATTAAATATAAAAATTTATGTAGCAAATTGGTGCAGAAGCAGTATATGACAGATTACTGGAAATCAGTGAAAACGTTACAACAGCATCGCAGAGCCTAAGAAGTACACATATGGTGGAGATATATATACACATATATTGCGTACAAGGGGAAAACTTATTCGTTTACATAGTTGTCAAAAAGTAATAATATTCTAGCAAACGATAAAGTAACCAGAGAGAAAAAGGGCTTGGGACTTCAACCACATGGATGTGTTGAAATCCAGGAACCATGATGCAACAAACCCAAACGAAAAGGGAAAAATAGGGAATAACATACTTAAAAACAAACTAAGTCAGTTATGTATGCTAATAGTCTTAAGAGAAGCCAACGATAGAAATAAATCACCTATAGAATACCAAAGCTCCAAAAATGCAATAGCAGAAGTCTGAGGATTGTTCCACCATTCACCGGGGGTTCAGAAAATGCGGTGATAAAATGAAAACACAGACAAATTCCGAAATTCAACAACACCCTATTTAAAATAAAATTGGAATAGGTAGAAAATATGGAAATTTCATTTCACATTTCAGAATTTACGCCTAGGCATTGTCTGTGAGGAAATATCCTCTCAAGAACAGTGAAACAGACTTCCAAATCAGTGAGTATTGGAGTCAGGAAAATATTGAAACCCAACGAGAACATTGTGGGCAACCTTGTAATTAAAATAGAAGAGAAAAGTGGATAGACAACTTAGCTATTTTCTGAAGGGATACTATGGCGTGGGTAACAGAACGTACCCGGCAGATTTTAAAGGGATACTCGCCAGCAGAACCTCGACCGCCAGAACCTCGACCGGCAGAACCTCGCCAGCAGAACCTCGCCAGCAGAACCTCGACCACCAGAACCTCGCCCACCAGAACCTCAACCAGCAATCAACGACAGAACATAAAAAGTCGCGCGGAAATCGCCCAGCGCAATCAACGACAGAATAGAAAAAGTCGCGCGAAAACAATGAAAACAGTAAACTGAGACCCTTCGCGGGCGATTTATTTATAAAAACGTAGTTCGGCCGAACTTCCAACTGAGTTCGGCTGAACTACCATTGCCGGTTTTCCAAACCTCCGGCAAAAATTCTGTTTGTTGGGCCGTCACTGTGCCGTCAATATAAACGGACTCAAAAGTTCGGCCGAACGTACTAAAACAGTTCGGCCGAACTATTGTAAAGTTCGGCCAAACTTTATAAAATGTTCGGCCGAACTATTGCCGAAAATTTTTTTTTGCCCCCGATTCTCACAAAAGTGTAACCCAGCTTCACGTTTCCGCCCTATGGTGATTTTAAATCCTAAGACCTAAGTTAAATATATAACCTAGCACAAACATTACCAAAGATATGGTACAAACCTTTCTATGTATTAAAACCTATGTAACGGGGTTGCAGACTATGCACTAAACCCCAAATTCAAGCCATATTATAAAATGTAATATAACACCGTCCTAAACCAAAAACTATGATTGTGTCGGAACCATCAAGACGTGTGAATAGGCAGAGGTGTCGGGCTAACTGCAATAGATAATTGTAGAGCTGATCGTGCGGAAGGGATGACTTCAACCGTCGAAGGTTTGTGTTGTCACATGGAGGAGACAACTCGCACTATTGCGAAGCCATCGGGATAGGGCCGTGGGGTGGTGACAAATGGTTAGACTATAGCGGTCACATGCCAAACCACCCACTGATCCGTGTCATTTACTGACCTCCAGGATTATAGTTTTATCATAAGGTCTAATTTGGGTTTTGGTTGTGCTATTTAAAGTTGTAAATAAACCACCATATATCTAATCCCTTTTGGTGTATGAATAACATTGCACCAAGAAGAAGTTGTTCACCTAATGACATTTATTTCTCAACCACGGGCCATGTTTGGATTCAGGGAGTTCAAGGCTAAACCTATTTAACCTTAACAATTTCACATGATGGGGACAGAGTGATTTTGTCTTCATATTCTGAGAGAGAGGTTTTTTTTTTCGGCGTTGTTTGGTCATCCATAGGTGTAATTGGGAACCGAGATAGACATTGGAAATCTAGGAGATATATATTTATGTTGACAGAAACCATAAGTGCCCGTGAACATGATCAACCTGGTGTTATTTCTATGTAAATACTTTCTCAAATAAATCCTTAATAAAACCGATGCGCATCTTGAAAGCAGACTTGGAGATGTAGTCCACCAGGGGCGAACTCCGTAATTATTGTCTGTTTTCACTTATCTCTTTTCTCTACTATAAATTCATGTTTAATATGCTTATTAAGTTCTGGTTTCAGTCCTTAAATCATTTTCTTTCCTTAATTCCTTCACATTAAGTGATCGAGTTAACAATCAATTCACTGTTGGAAAATCAACAGTTCTACTTTAGTATTATATAACATATGTTTCAAATCATATATTTTGTTATCAGAGTAGGTTGTGTTGTAGGATTTTTTTCCGGTGAATGTTAACCGAGTCCAGATTGCGACGCGGAGAAGGAGTGCTCTAAGAGATAGATTCAGAAGTTCGAAAGAGGAAAGTCACTCATCAATCGATAATGGGAGGAACCGATGTAGGTGAAACTCCCGAAGTGAAGGTCATGCACGAAGAACCTATTCAAAAATGTTTTTGAACATGCAGTGGATGTTGGGGAAACTCTACAAAGATAAGAAGGCGAGAGATGTAACTTATTCTTAAAAGGGATTGAAGAAGGACAGGGGAAAATGAAAAGCTAAGAAAACCTAATTCTCCTTTGTCATATTCATCATCATCATCATCCTCTTATTCTTCTAGTTTAGATTCTAAAACAGAAAGTAAATCTTAGAAATATCTTTTGAAACTTGATGTAAACTTTTAACTACCTATTTATGATTGAAAAATGAACGTAAAGAAACTAGATAACTGGATTAAGCAGTTAGAAGTGTATTGTAGAATTTAGAAAATTCCGTTGAAAGAACACAAATTTAGTTAGCTACACTTAGAATGGAGCGAATAACTTTAATCTAGTGGGAAAGTAAAACTCATGTAGATTTAAAGAGAAAAGGTAAAGTAATTTCCTCATGGTCGAAGTTTTTAAAAACTCTCATAAAACAATTCTATCCTTTGGGATACATGCAACAAGTTGTTATTGATTCGCAGCATATGAGGCAAGGTAAAGGGGAGAATGTTCAGAAGTTTACTCAGGAGTTCAGGAATAACTATTTGGTGCTTGATATTCCATTAGATACACATGAAACTTTATTATATTACAATGGCAGTTTAGATTAAAATAAATGTGAAAAGGAGGTCCCTTAGAAAATCAAAGAAGGCGCATTTAAAGAAGCTGCAAAAGAAAAGGAAAGTGAAGAACATAAGGAATCAGGTTATATATCAGAAGAATAAGAGGTAAAATTTGTAAGGAAACTTCAACTTGGCACTGGAAGGCTCAGAGGTAAGCTTCCCTTCAAGTGTTTTTATTATGGTATAGATGGTCATTATGCTGCTTAGTGTCCTTATAAATAAAATCTTGACAAATCGAAGGATATTGCAAAAAGAAATAGGAGATAGTTTGATAATAATAAAAGTAACTATCCTCATGAAGATAGTGATGGTTTGTCAAATAGTGAAGAAGGGGAATCTGATCAAGATCTTAAATTGCTCAGGGCATTCAAAATAATTTTTAACGAGTTTGATGACAAATTTGTCAATTCTTTAGAGAAAAATTATTTTTTCATCGAGGAAATCACTCAACTTGAATTATTATTAGAAGAAAAAAAATAGCCATAGATACCTTAAAGAACCAACTCATATAAAATGAGAAGCATAATCATAAGTTAGAACGTGAAATAGTAAGTCTAAGAAAGGAAGTTGAGAATATAAGAGCTCTAAATATTAGATTTGCTAAAGGATTTGAAAGCTTAGATAAAATTATCATGTTTCAACGCTCTCATCTTATGAAGACAGGTCTTGCATACAATGGAGAAACATCAAAGATAGAAAAATCCTTAGCCACAATAGGAAGTCATCTAAATGCAGCAAAAGTGAGTCAAAAAAGCTTCAACCTTTAGCAAAAGAATAAAGATACTTCACTGGTAAATCATGTTCACTCTAATCCAATGATCAACAATAATAGAATCATTAGTCAAAAGATACACAACACCATAAGATTCTATGATCACATAAATTTCTACTTGAATTGGCAATGTTTCTCATGTCATAATTTTGGCCACAAGGCTGCTCAATGTGTTGAATACAAAACCATCGTGACTAGAGAAGAAAGAAAACAAAGGAATGAAACAGAAATCAATATGAACACCTATAGTAATTTCTTGCCTCTTAAATATGAAATTGAATGCTCATTTTTCAATAATTTTGGACATGACAAATCTGAATTCAGGAGCGAATTCCAGCCAACATCTCAAAAGGAGAAAATATCAATAGCTTCTAAGGTATGGAAAAGAAAGGACTTATAATATGAAAGTTGTGGAAGATCATTACATGCCGAAGGTCAAGAGAATCAATGGCACATTGAAAGATGATGCTCAAAACACATGACAGGTGATAAAGATAAACTCATTTCGTACAATTCATTAGAGAAAGAAAAGAATGCCACTTTTGGAAATGACTCACATGTTTTCATTAAGTGTAAAGGATCTATTTTTCCAAAAGGAGAAGGTTAAAGTTGGTAATGTTAGGTATGCTTATGGATTAAAGCATAATTTTTTAAGTTTTATAAAAATGAGTGATCAAGTAAATGAGGTTGTTTTCAGGTCAAAAGATTGTGTGGTCCATGAACTTGACACAGGAAACACCATAATGAAGGGAAAAAGAACTATGAGTAATATGTATGTATTGAGTGGTGGTCAAGCACAATTTTACTTAGGAAAATCTGAGGAATACTTGTTATGGTGCAGAAGGTTGGCAAATCTAAGCATTTCTCAACTACACAATCCAAACAAGCTCAAAGTTGTTTGTGATTTTCCCAAAATCACCCTACCTGAAATTAATACATGAAAGTCATGTGAATTACGTAATAAAACCATGGTTTAGTTCAATTCCAAAGAAGGATCAACATGTAAGCCTCTTGAAGTTATACAAACTGATTTATGTAGACTAGTAAAGAAAATGTCACCTCGAGGAGAACAATACTATAGCTTATTTATTGATGGATTTTCTAGAATGTGCTGCATCGATTTATTAAAACACAGAGATGAAGCATTTGATAAATTCAAAGTTTTCAAAGCATTAATTTAGAATGAGTTAGATATAAAAAAAAGATGTCTTAAATCTGACGAAGGACGATAATACATATCAGATTAATTCTTTGATTTATGTGAATAACATGGCATAAAAAGATATGTTTATGTAGCCAAAACTCCTCAACAAAATGGTGTGGAAGACAGAATGAGAAAAATAGTTCAGCAAATGCCTCTTTCTATGCTTGATGAGTCTATAAATCCTAACACCTTCTGGGGTGGGGCAACACATACTATTGTAAATATTCTCAACAAGGCTCATGTTCATGTAAACAGTGATAAAACTCCTTGTGAAGTTTGGTGTAGTAAGCCTCCTATTCTAAATCACTTTAGAGGCTTTGAAAGTAATTGTTTCGTAAAAAATAATGTTGAAAAACACAGTAAGTTTGAAGCTAGGAATGACAAATGAATTATTCTTTGTTACTCATATAGAAGCAAAGGATATAAATTTCACAATAAAATACTTTAGAAAATTGTTGAATGTATTGATGTTGTGATTGATGAATCATGCATAGATCTCAAAAAGGTAACAACAAAGAAAGAGGATGATGCTGATGAATTCATTCCCATATCAACTTGAAATTATATTGGAGAAGAATCTAATGAAGTTTCAGAACAAGACACATCCGATAAAGAAAAGGCTCCATCCAAGTATGTTCAAAAGAATAATTCATAAACCCAAATTCTAGGAGAAGAGGAATCTGGGGTACAAAAAAGAAGAACTTTTGTATGATTTCCTAGCTATCTAGATTTATTACCCAACGTTGAAACACAAAATGTAGATCAAGCTAGTAAATATGAATGTTGGGTTAAGGTGATGGATGAAGAACTTGATCAAATTGAAAAATATAATACATTAGAATTGGTTCCAAGGCCTCATGATAAAAAAATTTATTGGGTAAAAATGGTTATTCGAAAATAAGTTGCATGAAAATGGAAGTCATTAGAAGCAAAGCTAGACTTTTTTTTAAAGGTTATGCTCAATAAGAAGGTATAGAATTTGAAGAAACATTTTCTCCTGTAGCCAGGCTCGAAGACATAATAATATTTCTTGCTTTTTCAAGTTTTCATCATTTCAAAGTTTATCAAATGGATGTAAAATTTGCATTCCTTAATGGAGATCTAGAACAATAAGTACATATTGAAAAACCAAAAGGATTTATTCTTGAGAATGATGAAAACCATCTATGCCAAATCAGAAAGTCGTTATATGGGTTAAAACAAGGCCCATGGGCATGTTATTATCGTCTTGAAAAGTCTCTTCAACAACAATGTTTCACAAAAGGATCTGCAGACAACAACCTGTAAGTAAAAATTGAGGATGATAAAATGATAATTATTGTTGTCTGTGTTGATGATATAATATTTGGGAGTAATGAAGAATATATGAATAAAAAATGTGCTTCTCTCATGCAACAAGAATTTTAAACATTTTTACTTGGGGAACTAACATATTTTCTTGGTTTACAATGCAACAAGAAAAAGATGGCATCTTTCTCTCGCAAACAAAATATCTCAAGAATATTTTGAAAAAATATGGGATGAAAGACTACAAAATATTATGTACTTGATCCAGGAGGATATTTCTTGAGTAAAGATCAACAGTGAGGTCCAGTCAACTCTAGCTTGTCCGATGAGAATTCCAGTCATCTTCAGTTGCTTGATGAGGGTTACTTCATCATGGTTCAGCTTGATTTCATGATTCTATGTGATGTCATGGTGTAATGTGGTGTCATGGTGTATGTGGGGTCATGGTGTAATCAATTAATGATGTCGTGATTTTAAATCCTAAGTCCTAAGTTAAAGATTTAACCTAGCTCAAACATTACCAAATCTATGGTACAAACCTTTCTACGCATTAAAAACTATGTAAAAGGGTTGCAGACTATGCATTAAACCCCAAATTCAAGCCATATTATAAAATTTAATATAACACTATCCTAAACCAAAAAATATGATTGCGTCAGAACCATCAAGACATGTGAACATGCGGAGGTGTTGAGCTAACTGCAATAGATAATTGCAGCGTTGACCGTGTGGAAGGGATGACTGCAACCGTTGAAGGTTTGTGTTGTCACATGGAGGAGTCAGCCCGCACTATTGCGAAGCTGCCAGGATAGGGCCATGGGGTGGTGACAAATGGTTAGACTACAACGGTCACATGCCAAACCACCCACTGATCCGCGTCATTTACTGACTTCCAAGATTACAGTTTTATGATAAGCTCTAATTGGGTTTTTCTTTTGCTATTCAAAGTTGTAAATAAACCACCATATATCTAATCCCCTTAGGTGTATTAATACCATTATACCAAGAAGAAGTCGTTCACCTAATTACATTTATTTCTCAACCACAGGCCATGTTTGGATTCAGGGAGTTCAAGGCTAAACCTATTTAACCTTAACCATTTCACATGATGGGGACAGAGTGATTTTGTCTTCATATTCTGAGAGAGAGGTTTTTTTTTCAGCATTGTTTGGTCGTCCACAGGCGGAATTGGGAACTGAGATAGGCGTTGGAAATCTAGGAGATATATATTTATGTTGACAGAAACCATAAGTGACCGTGAACATGATCAGATCGGTGTTGTTTCTATGTAAATACTTCCTCATCTATCCTTAATAAAACCGACGTGCATCTTGAAAGTGGACTTGGAGATGTTTCCACCAGGGACGAACTCCATAATTAGTGTTTTTTGCCACTTATCTCTTTTCTCTGCTATAAATTCATGTTTAATATGCTTACTAAGTTTTGGTTTCAGTCCTTAAATCATTTTCTTTCCTTAATTCCTTCACATTAAGTGATCGAGTTAACAATCAATTCACTGTTGGAAAATCATCAGTTCTACCTTAGTATTATGTCACAAATATTTCAGATCATATATTTTTGTATCAGAGTAGATTGTGTTGTAGGATTTTTTACGGTGAATTTTAACCAAGTCCAGATTGCGATGTGGAGAAGGAGTACTCGAGGAGATAGATTCAGAAGTTCAAAAGCAGAAAGTCACTCATAAATCGATAATGGGAGGAACTGATGTAGGTGAAACTCCCAAAGTGAATTTCATGCATGAAGAACATATTAAAAAATTTTTTTTGAACAAGCATCGGATTTTGGGAAAACTCTACAAAGATAAGAAGGCAAGAGATGTAGGTTCTTCTTAAAAGGGATTGAAGAAGGATAGGGGAAAATGAAAAGCTAAGAAAACCTAATTATCCTTTGTCATATTCATCATCATCATCATCATCTTCTTCTTCTAGTTTGGATTCTGAAATAGAAAATAAATCTTAGAAATATCTTTTGAAACTTGATGTAAAATTTTAACTACCTATTTATGATGGAAAACTGAACCTAAAGAAACTAGATAACTGGATTAAGCGGTTAGAAGTGCATTATAGAATTTAGAAAATTTCAATGAAAGAACACAAATTCAGTTAGCTACACATAGAATGGAGCGAATAACTTTAATCTAGTGGGAAAATAAAACTCGTGTAGATTTAAAGAGAAAGGTAAAGTAATTTCCTCAATGTATAAGTTTTTAATAACTCTCAGAAAACAATTCTATCCTCTGGGATACATGCAACAAGTTGTTACTGATTCGCAACATATAAGGCAAGGTAAAGTGGAGAATGTTCAGGAGTTTACTCAGGAGTTCAAGAATAATTATATAGTGCTTGATATTCCATTATATACACATGAAACTTTATTAAATTACATTGGCATTTTAGATTCAAAGAAATGAGAAAAGGAAGTCCCATAGAAATCAAAGAAGGCACATTTAAAGTATCTGCAAAAGGAAAGGAAAGTGAAGAACATAATGAATCAGGTTATATATCAGAAGAATATGAGGTAAAATTTGTAAAGAAACTTCAACTTGGCACTGGAAGGCTCAGAGGTAAGCTTCCCTTCAAGTGTTTTTATTATGGTATAGATGGTCATTATGCTGCTTAGTGTCCTTATAAATAAAATCTTGACAAATCGAAGGATATTGCAAAAAGAAATAGGAGATAGTTTGATAATAATAAAAGTAACTATCCTCATGAAGATAGTGATGGTTTGTCAAATAGTGAAGAAGGGGAATATGATCAAGATCTTAAATTACTCAGGGCATTCGAAATAAGTTTTAACGAGTTTGATGACAAATTTGTCAATTCTTTAGAGAAAAATGATTTTTTCATTGAGGAAATCGCTCAACTCAAAGTATTATTAGATGAAAAAAAATAGCCATAAATACCTTAAAGAACCAACTCCTATAAAAGGAGAAGCATAATCATAAGTTAGAACGTGAAATAGTAAGTCTAAGAAAGGAAGTTGAGAAGGTAAAAGGTCTAAATATTAAATTTGCTAAAGGATTTGAAACCTTAGATAAAATTATCACGTTTCAACCCTCTCATATTATGAAGACAGGTCTTGCATACAATGGAGAAACATCAAAGATACAAAAATCCTTAGCCACAATAGGAAGCGATCTAAATGCGGCAAAAGTGAGTCAGAAAAGCTTCAACCTTTAGCAAAAGAATAAAGATACTTCACGGGTAAATCATGTCCACTCTAATCCAAGGATCAACAATAACAGAATCATTAGTCAAAACATACGCAACACCATAAGATTCTATGATCACATAAATCTCTACTTGAATTGGCAATGTTTCTCATGTCATAATTTTGGCCACAAGGCTTCTCAATCTGTTGCATACAAAAACATCTTGAGTAGAGAAAAAATAAAACAAAGGAATGAAACATAAATCAATATGAACAACTATAATAGTTTATCGCCTCTTAAATATGAAATTGAATGCTCATTTTTCAATAATTTTGGACATGACGAATCTGAATTCAGGAGTAAATTCCAGCCAACATCTCAAAAGGAGAAAATATCAACAGATTCTAAGATATGGAAAATAAAGGACTTAGAATATGAAAGTTGTGGAATATCATTATATGCCTAAGGTCAAGAGAATAAATGGCACATTGAAAGAAAATTCTCAAAACACATGACAGGTGATAAAGATAAACTCATTTCATATAGTGCACTAGAGAAAGAAAAGAATGCTACATTTGGAAATTACTCACATGTTGTCATTAAGGGTAAAGGATATGTTTTTCCAAAAGGAGAAGGTTAAATTTTGTAATGTTATGTATGTTTATAGATTAAAGCATATTTTTTTAAGTTTTAGAAAAATGTGTGATCAAGTAAATGAGGTTGTTTTCAGGTCAAAAGAATGTGTGGCCCATGAACTTGACATAGGAAAAACCATAATAAAGGGAACAAGGACTATGAGTAATATGTATGTATTGAAATGTGGTAAAGAACAATTTTACTTAGGAAAATCATAGGAATACTTGTTATGGCGTAGAATGCTGGGAAATCTAAGCTTCTCTGAACTACACAAACCAAACAAGCTCAAAATTGTTCATGATTTTCCCAACATCACCCTACCTGATATTAATACATGAAAGTCATGTGAATTACATAAGAAAACCAGGGTTTAGTTAAATTCCAAAGAAGGATCAACATGTAAGCCTCTTGAACTTATACATACTAATTTTATGTAGACTAGTAAAGAAAATGTCACCTCGAGGATAACAATTCTATAGCTTATTTATTGATGGCTTTTCTGGAATGTGTTGGATCGATTTATTCAAATACAGAGATGATGTATTTGATAAATTCAAAATTTTCAAAGCATTAATTGAGAATGAGTTAGATATAAAAATAAAATGTCTTAGATCTGACCAAGGACGAGAATACATATCTGATTAATTCTTTGATTTATGTGAGCAACATGGGATAAAAAGATAGTTTTATGTAGCCAAAACTCCTCAACAAAATGGTGTGGCAGAAAGAATGAAAAAAATAGTTCAACAAATTTCTCGTGCTATGCTTGATCAGTCTATAAATCCTAACACCTTTTGGGGTGAGGCAACACATATTTTTGTAAATATTATCAACAAGGCTCATGTTCATGTAAACAGTGATAAAACTCCTTATGAAGTTTGGTGTAGTAAGCTTCCTATCGTAATTCACTTTAGAGGCTTTGAAAGTAATTTTTTCATAAAAAATAATGTTGAAAAACACAGTAATTTTGAAGCTAGGAATGATGAATGAATTATTCTTTTTTACTCATATAGAAGCAAAGGATATAAATTTTACAATAAAATACTTCAGAAAATTGTTGAATCTATTGATGTTGTGATTGATGAATCATGCATAGATCTAAAAAAGTTAACAACAGAGAGAGAGGATGATGCTGATGAATTCCTTCCCACATCAACTTGAAATGATATTGAAGAAGAAGCTAATGAAGTTGCAGAAGAAGACACATCTGATAAAGAAAAGGCTCCATCCAGGTATGTTCAAAAGAATAATCCATAAACCCAAATTTTTGAAGAAAAGGAATCTAGGGTACAAACAAGAAGAACTCTTGTAGGATTTCCTAGCTATCTAGATTTATTACCCAACATTGAAACACAAAATGTAAATTAAGCTAGTAAATATGAATGTTGGGTTAAGGCGATGGATGCAGAACTTGATCAAATTGAAAAAAATAATACATTAGAATTGGTTCCAAGGCCTCACGATAAAAAATATTATTGGGGAATAATGGTTTTTCAAAAATAAGTTGCATGAAAATGTAAGTCATTAGAAACAAAGATAGAATTGTTTTTAAAGGTTATGCTCAGTAAGAAGGTATATAATTTGAAGAAACATTTTCTACTATAGCCAGACTTGAAGGCATAATAATATTTCTTGCTTTTTCAAGTTTTTGTCATTTCAAAGTTTATCAAATGGATGTAAAAATTTCATTCCTTAATGGAGATATAGAAGAAGAAGTACATATTGAAAAACCAAAAGGAATTTTTCTTGAGAATGATGAGAACCATCTATGCAAAATTATAAATTCTTTATATGCGTTAAAATATGGCCCACGGGTATGTTATTATCGTCTTGACAAGTATCTTCAACAAAAATGTTTCACAAAATGATCTATAGACAACAATCTGTAAGTAAAAATTGAGGATGATAAAATTCTAATTACTATTGTCTATATTGATGATAGCATATTTGGGAGTAATGAAGAATCTATGAGTCAAAATTGTGCTTCTCTCATGCAACAAGAATTTTAAACGTTTTTACTTGGGGAACTAAAATATTTTCTTGGTTTACAATCCAACAAGAAAAAGATGGCATATTTCTCTCACAAAAAAGATATCTCAAGCAGATTCTGAAAAAATATGGGATGGAAGACTACAAACTAGTATGTACTTGATCCAGGAGGATCTTACTTCAGTATAGATCAACAGTGAGGTCCAATCAACTCTAGCTTGTCCAATGAGAAGTCTAGTCATCTTCAGTTGCTTGATGAGGGTTACTTCGTCATGGTTCAGGTTGATTTCATGATTCTATGTGATGTCATGGTGTAATGTGGTGTCATGGTGTATGTGGGTTCATGGTGTAATCAATTAGTGATGTCGTGATTTAAAATCCTAAGTCCTAAGTTAAAGTTCTAACCTAGCGCAAACATTACCAAAGCTATGGTACAAACCTTTCTATGTATTAAAACATATGTAAAATGGTTGCAGACTATGCATTAAACCCCAAATTCAAGACATATTATAAAATGTAATATAACACCATCCTAAACCAAAAACTATGATTGCGTCGGAACCGTCAAGACATGTGAACAGGAAGAGGTGTCTGGCTAACTACAATAGATAATTGCAGAGCTGACTATGCAGAAGGGATGACTGCAATCGTCGAAGGATTGTGTTGTCACATGGAGGAGTCAGCCCGCACTATTGCGAAGCCGCTAGGATAGGGCCGTGGGGTGGAAAAAAATGGTTAGACTATAGCGGTCACATGCCAAAATACCCACTCATCCACGTCATTTACTAACTTCCAGGATTATAGTTTTATCATGAGGTATAATTTGGGTTTTGGTTGTGCTATTTAAATTTGCAAATAAACCACTATATATCTAATCCCCTTAGGTGTATGAATACCATTGCACCAAGAATAAGTTGTTCACCTAATGACATTTATTTCTCAACCATAGGCCATGTCTGGATTCAGGGAGTTCGAGGCTAAACCTATTTAAGCTTAACCATTTCCCATGGTGGGGACAGAGTGATTTTGTCTTCATATTCTGAGAGAGAGAGGTTTTTTTTTCAGCGTTGTTTGGTCATCCACACGCGGAGATGGGAACTGACATAGGAGTTGGAAATCTAGGAGATATATATTTATGTTTATAGAAACCATAAGTGCTCATGAATACGATTAGCCTGGTGTTATTTCCATGTAAAGACTTCCTCAAATAAATCCTTAATAAAACTGATGCGCATCATGAAAGCGGACTTGGAGACATAGTCCACCAGGGACAAACATCGTAATTAGTGTTTGTTGTCACTTATCTCTTTTCTCTGCTATAAATTCATGTTTAATATGCTTATTAAGTTCTGGTTTCAGTCCTTAAATCATGTTCTTTCCTTAATTCCTTCACATTAAGTGATCGATTTAACCATCAATTCATTGTCGGAAAACATCAGTTCTACTTTAGTATTATATCACATATATTTCAAATCATATATTTTGGTATCAGAGTAGGTTGTGTTGTAGGATCTTTTCTGGTGAATGTTAACCAGGTCAAGATTGCGACGTGGAGGAGTGCTCGAGGAGATAGATTCAAAATATTGAAAGTAGAAAGTCACTCATCAATCGATAATGGGAGGAACCAATGTAGGTGAAACTACCGAAGTGAAGTTCATGCATGAAGAACATATTCAAAAAATGTTTTTGACCTTGCAGCAGATGTTGGGAAAACTCTACAAAGATAAGAAGGCAAGAGATGTAGCTTCTTCTTAAAATGGTTTGAAGAAGGATAGGGGAAAATGAAAAAATAATAAACCTACTTCTCATTCGTCATATTCGTCATCATCATCATCATCTTCTTCTTCTAGTTTATATTCTGAAAGAGAAAAGAAATCTTAGAAATATCTTTTGAA
Organism: Pinus albicaulis; assembly: GCA_034641835.2. Lineage (NCBI taxonomy): Eukaryota > Viridiplantae > Streptophyta > Pinopsida > Pinales > Pinaceae > Pinus > Pinus albicaulis. The sequence continues at coordinate 647,485,059 of CM076584.1, read as the reverse complement.
ACTTGATGTAAACTTTTAACTACCTATTTATGATGGAAAAATGAACCTAAAGAAACTAGATAACTGGATTAAGAAGTTAGAAATGTATTGTATAATTTAGAAAATTTCTGATGAAAGAACAAAAATTCAGTTAGCTACACTTAGAATGGAGCGAATAAATTTAATCTAGTGGGAAAGTACAACTCTTCTAGATTTAAAGAGAAAAGGTAAAGTAATTTCCTCATGGTCTAAGTTTTTAAAAACTCTCAGAAAAAAATTCTATCCTTTGGGATACATGCAACAAGTTTTTATTGATTCGCAGCATATGAGGCAAGGTAAAGGGGAGAATGTTTAGGAGTTTACTTAGGAGTTTAAGAATAATTATTTGGTGCTTGATATTCCATTATATACACATGAAACTTTATATTCATTGGTAGTTTATATTCATATTTACTACATACTTTATTGATTTTTAATCCTAATGACTTTGATGAAGTGTTTTTTCAAGTAATACATATTGAATCAGGTGGTAGACTATTCAAGTTTTCATAGAAAGAATCCAAACAGTTGGAAATCAAGGATTCCAAAGACAACAAGAGGAAGAGGAATTCAAAGGGAAAGAAAAAGAAGGATAACTCATAAGGGAGGTGAAATACCTACCTGCACTCATTGCCATAGAATCAGGCATGATGAATCCATATGTTGGAGACTTCACTCCAAACTTAGACCAAAGAAGTTCCAGAAAAAAGGAAGGTTAAACCAAGGCTAATGCAGCAATCGAACAAGATTTGGGCTCCAATTTATGTGAGGAAAGGAAAGTATCCACAATGGTTTTGATAGGTAAAATTTCTAACAATAGTTATAGTTCTAGTACTTATGCATCTTCTTCAAACATAAATCGCTTGTATGAAGATAAAACATTTGAATTATTTCACATAAGGGTAACTTCTAACGCAAAAAATATATACTTTGTTTGACAGTGGATCACAGGAAAATTTAATATCTGAAGAATTAGTTAAGAAATTGGGTTTGGAGACACAGAATCATCCGAGACCATATCCATTAGTTTGTCCAAAATAAAATAATCATATTAATGTCACAAATCAGTGTCGTTTAAAATTTTCCATCACAACTAACTACATTGATGAAATAGATTTAAATGTGATTCCATTACACATATGTGGAATAGTGCTAGGAAGTCCTTATCTCTATGGTTGTTATGCAATGTTTCATAGGAAAGAGCATAAATATCACCTTAAGAAAGATGGAATTCAATACATTTTTCAGGCACATAAAATCAAAACGCACTTGGATTTAGTTACTGCTAATCAGATGAAGAGACTAATAAGTTAAAGTAAGAGATATGTACTCATCATTTTAACAACATAAGGATCGACATGATGCTTTTTAAGGTTGTGAATATCAGTTTAAATATAGTTTGGTTAAAGTAGTAGATTTTATTCAAAGTCTATTTAAAGAAAAAAACATATTCCTCCTAAACGGGAAATAAAACATGAGATACAATTGATGTATGATGCTCCTCTTCCTAAAGTCATAATATCTCACATGTCAGTCATAGAGCACAATGAAATAAATAAACAAATACAAGGGATGTTTGAAAAAGGATTCATTCGACCTAGTTCATATCCATGTGGTTCACCCATAATTTTGGTTCTTAAGAAAGACGAGCCATGGGGAATGTGTGTCGACTTTAAGTATTTTGATTCACTTAAGCAGAAAATTGTCACAGCACCAATCTTAGTTGTACCATATCTTCAACAGCCATTTGAAATTGAAACATATGCTAGTAGTTATGCAATGGGTGCAGTTTTACTTCAAAAAGGGAAACCTATTTGTTTTCATTCAGAAACTTTTCTAAGGAAGTAATAAATTATCCAACATATGATAAAAGAACTGTTTGATTTGGTTGAAAGTGTAAAGAAATGGAAACACTAATTAATGGGTAAGGAAACAGTGATTCACATATATCATCAACCACTTCAGTACCTTCAGTCATATACTAAGTTGCAACAACCTTGCCATTAGAGATGGATGGGAATTCTTCAAAATTTTCACTTAGTAATTAATTACAAGAAAGGTGTAAGAAACAAAGTAGTTGATATGATGTGTAGACCATGTTTGAATGCTTCAGTAGTGCTACAGAATAGTTCTTTAAAACTTGAAAGTTATTTAGAACAATATAGTATTGATGCTGATTTCAAATATATTTATGAATCACTAACTCATGGTCCTCACATGGAAGAAGTCAATTTTCATGTTCATGACATGTTGTTATATCATCTAGGTAAGTTGTGCATACCATAGATAGAAAGGGTGCCTGTTATTTGGGAAGCACATTCTTCTCGCATTTCAGGACATTTTTTAGTAAGAAAGATTATGGCACAAATTCAAAGGTATTACTACTGGCCTTGCATGTATGAAACAATTGTGAAGTACATTAAAAGATCTGTGATGTATTAAAAAATCAAGTGAAGAAATTGAAATATTGGTTGGTATATGCCACCTCCACTTGCTTTGTGACCATGGGACAATATTTCCATGGATTTTGTTGGAGAACTTCCAATGTCTAGGAGAAGGCATGATTACATTTATGTTGTGGTTATTCATTTCAGCAAGATGTGCATTCTTGTTCCATGCAAAAAGTAAGTGACTGCTGAGAAAACTTCACATATGTTCTTTCAATAGACAGAAGTGGTGAACAGGACAATGATACATATTCTCTAAGGTTACTGCAGCAAGAATCCTAAGTTGTAGGATGAATCTTTACCTTATGTGTGGCATGCTTACAATCAAACCTTACATTCTTAGACTAATGGATCACCATTTGAAACATGTTTTGGGTATGTACCAAAGTCACCGATGGACTTCATGTTTGGTGAAGAAGATAATGTGGATGAACGTGACAATTTAAACAAAGTAGTTAAGTTCATTAAACAGATATAGAAAATACATGAAGCAGTGCAGGATCAATTAGAGAACATTCAGGCCAAGTATGAAATGCGCCACAACAAGCCTCAATTTGATCATCATTTTCAGGTCGGTGATCAGGTATGCTTGTATATCAATAAAGACAAGTTGAAAGGTGAAGGTAAGAAACTGAAACCCATCAGGTATGGTCCTTTCAATATTGTGGAAAATATTTAAAATAATACATTCCAATTAGATTTACCGCCTTACATGCATATTTATTTAGTTGTAAATGTAGAAAATCAGAAGTTGTATGAAACTCTGATGATAATTGATCTAGAGGAAGATACACAGATTCCTACCATTGATGATTTGGCACCTAAGTATATGAATGATCTGCAGGAATATAACATCTTATATAGGAAAGTTTTCACTTCTAGGTGAGGAGATGTTGAATATCTTCGAATGGGGCTCAAGGGCGTGAATCCGAGCAAGGTGAGGTGGATGGAGATTGGAAAAGTGAGGGATTTTTACCCTCACCTGATGTCTGCTTAAATAAAAAATTTCTAGTCCAAAAGCTTTCAAGTGGAGAGGATTGATCCGGTAGTATCTTTCTTCCATGAATATTGACGGTGAGGTCTAGTCAGCTCCAATTTGTTCAATGAGAAGTCCAGTCATCTCCAGTTTCCCGATGAGGGTTACTTCGTCATGGTTAAGCTTGATTTCATCATTCTATGTGATGTCATGGTATAATGTGGTGTCATGGTGTATGTGGGGTTATGGTGTAATGAAGCAATGATTTGGTGATTTTGAATCCTAAGTCTTAAGTTAAAGATCTAACCTAGTGCAAACATTACCATGGCTATGGTATAAACCTTGCTATGTATTAAAACCTATGAAAAAGGGTTGCAGACTATGTATTAAAACCCAAATTCAAACCATATTATAAAATGTAATATAACACAGTCTTAAAGCACAAAATATGACCACATCAGAACCCTAAAGACATGGGAACAGATGGAGGTTTCATCCTAACCGCAACAGATAAATATAGAGCCAATCGCGCGGAAGGGATGACTGCAACCATTGGAGGTTTGCGTTGTCACATGGAGAAGTCAGCCCACACCTTTGCGAAGCCACCGAGACAGGACCATGATGTGGAAATAAATGGTTAGACTGTAGCAGTCACATGCCAAACTTTCTACAGATCCGTGCCATCTGCTGACTGCCAGGTTTATATTTTTATCATAAGGTCTAATTTGGTTTTTGGTTGTGCTATGTAAAGTTTTAAATAAACCACCATATACCTAATCCCCTTAGGTGTTTGAATACCATTGAACCGAGAAGAAGTTGTTCACCTAATGAAATTTATTTCTCAACCACATTCCATGTTTGGCTTCAAGGAGTTTGAGGCTAAACCTATTTAATCTTAGCTATTTCACATGATGGGGACAGAGTGATTTTGTATTCAGATTTTGAGAGAGAGAGAGAGAGGTTGTATTTTTTTCAACGTTTTTTGCCTGTACGGAGGTGGAATTGGGAACCAAGACAGGCATTGGAAAGCTAGGTGAGAGAGATTTATGTTGATAGAGACTATAAGTGCCTGCAAGCATGATCAGTCTGGTGTTTTTCTGTGTAAATACTACCTCATATGAATCCTTAATGAAATAGACACCCATTTGGAAATCAGACTTGGAGACGTAGTCCACTAGGGACAAACACCATAATCAATGTTCATTGTCTCTTATCTCTATTCTATTCTATAAATTCATGTTTAATATGCTTCTTAAGTTTTGGCTTCAGTCGTTAAATCATTTTATCTCGTTCAGTATTCCACATTAAGCGATCGATTTAACAATCAATTCACTATTGGGAAATAATTAGTTTTACTTCATATTACATCACATTTATTTTAGATCAGTGCTCCAATTAGCACATGATGAAGCCTCAATTGAAATGATGAATCTCCCACTGTAAATCAACTAGAATACAAATCTATGATTGGAAGTATGCGTTATCTAACAGGAACTAGGCCAGATATCATCCATGCAGTTGGAATTGTTGGATGTTTCCAAGAAAATAAAAAGGAATCAAAACTTCAGGAATCTAAGAGAATATTGAAATATCTCCAAGGAATCCAAGACTATGGCCTATGTTATCCTAATGATTCATATCTTACCCTTCATGCATACACAGATGAGGGCGGGGCTGGAAATGTTGATGACTAGAAAAGAACCAGTGGAGGCGCATTTTACATGGGGCAGCAATTGTTATGTTGGTTCAACAAGAAAAAAAATCTATAGCATTATCTACAATAGAAGAACAATATTTGGCTGCTACATCTTGTTTCACACAACTTCTCTGGATGATGTAGACATTACAAGATATTCAAATCAAATTTTCTCCACCCATATCAAATCTATGTGATAATACCAGTGCTATTATCATTTTCAAAAATCCTGTTATGCACTCCAAGACCAAGAACATTCCAATTAAGTACCATTTTCTAAGAGAACAAGTTCTTGAAAAAAGGGTTAAATTAGAGTATGTTCCCTCCAAAGAACAAGTTGTTGATATATTTACTAAAACTCTTCCAAGAGAAGCATTTGAATATCCCAGAAAAAAACCGGGAGTTGTCTCTATCTCATCTCTTTTTTTAATCAATTCTTCTCCCGCACAGGTGAAAATTCAATTTTTTCTTTCTATATGCAAGTTCCTTGAATTATAGTTGCATATATAAGTTATTTTATATTCATACAGAAGATAATATATATATATCTACGAAAAGAAAAATCTTGGTTCCAACTCAAGAAAATTTTCTGATATACTTATGTCATCTATTAACTGATCATATGTTGATTACAATTTGCAGTTGTTATTTATAACTGGTTTTGAGCACTATTAGTTGGTACAATATGTCATTTATTATTTTTATGATCAATGAAGATAATTTTACACATGAATTTATGATCTGTCAAAGAATAGGTAGCACAGGTTTAGGGGGAGTTTCAGCCTTGTTGCTGAAGATGCATTGTTGGCATTATGTTTAAGGAATTGTTGAAGATGTTCATAAGGTTGATCGATGATGCATATATGAAGACCTTCTCTAGGTTTTCATGATGGTGATGTCGTTGCCATGGATGATGCTTCGTTGCATTATTTTAAAAGATATTTCTCTATCAAGATCCTTTCGATTGTTATAAGTGTCATATCTATCATTTGATGTAAAGGTTATGTTGAGACCTATGATGCAATTATTCACTGATGATTATGTAAACCCACATCTTTTGGAAATTGAGTCATATATATAATCCCATGTTGGGAAGTGTAACTCCACTTGGTTGGGTGGTTGATGTAAGGTCATTTTCCTGTACTTTATTATAAATTCTTCCAAATCTTTAGCATATGCTCAGGGCGAGCATTGGTTCGTCCTTTGCCCTTGATGTGAAAGGGGTAGATTATCTTGGTGTTTAAATTTTATGACTAATATTTTTTTATAGGTATCTTCGGGTTATGGTGATAAAACACCAACATCAAGGCCCTCAAGTCTAAAGGGGGACATTTTCGGCATTATGATGCATGTGTTGTCCTTGATGGAAACCCACTTATAACATAACAAATATATGGTAATCGTATGAGTTATAAATTAGTTAAGAAGTGAAAATGTGATGGAAAAAAATAATATAATGATGAGACATAGATTTTCAGCTCAAAAACAGAAGTTTGATGAAGGTGAATATATGAGGATATATATGCGGGTTTGTCAAGGCCAGGTCGCATACACACGCATGTATAAAGAATCCAAGTCGCGTACATGTTGGCACACTAATTTATTAATACCAAGGGTCTTTGCCATGGTATTAACCCACAATATTGAGTGGAGTAATTACTATTTGATCCCGTCAAATATTACCACCAACACTGGTGTGGTTTTGTCTCATTGTATTGGCTAAAACCCAAAATATATAAGGAGGTTAATATCAAAGTGCTAAGTGTGCATGTGTAATGGTTTTGATGAATAATTAAATATGAAGTACATTTTCATTGTATGGGATATAATTGACAAGTTGATCTGAAATAATTATGCACCGATAAATATAATGATGGATTAGGATCGTGAGATCTAAAACGACTTTCCATTGTATGATCTGCTCATGGATTGACTAGATCTATGCCTTGACACATGTTTTTATCTTTGAATGTTATGAGATGAGTCTATCTGAAGTTCTGAAGGGCTATGCAATTTTAGGTGAAAATTTTCATATTTGTATGCAAGTCAACCTCGGTAATGTCGCTCATACACGCGAGTTCACTTCATCAAAGTCATGTACATAAAAGGAAGGGTTTTTTCTTATAATCTGACATATCAATCTGATCAATGCTACTTTATTTTTTTTTTCTTCCAATGATGTCTTCATGTTGATTTTGGTTTAGTGACAATGTTTTAACTACAACTATTTGAATGATGAAGTTGAAATTGGGTGCATGTTGATTGGCTTAAAAGGATACTTGATGCTGCTAATTGTATGAGGGTTTAGATATTTTTAATATAACAGAATACTTTAGAACTTCTTTATCCAATTTTGTGACTGATTCAAAGTAACATCTTTCAGTACTTAGTATATTGATATTTTTACGTAGGTTGTGGTACATCAAAGTGTGTATATACATGGGCCAGCTTAATTTTTTTTCTCTTATACATTTTCATTTATGAATGTTAGGGGCTGCAGTTTATTCAGTGTGTTAATACAGTGTTTTGGGTTCATTTCTTATAATCTGGTCACAACAATCTCTCTATTTTGTTTTGTTACATGTCAATTTGGGCATCATCCCAAAACATGGATCAATATATAATAGGGTCTATCATACTCTAAATTAGTTTCTACATGCCCTAAACAAGTCATCATATTGGTGGTTTTCCTTCATAAAAGTTTCACTGCTTAGATGCTAGTTGAAGTGCTCGATTGAGCCATCAATGCACCCCTAGACTGAAGTAACTGCTTTGCAGAGAAAATAATTCCATTAAATTCTTTGTTACAGAGGATCTATGCTGACTTTAGAGTGCATTGGTCGACTGGGAGCGAATTTTACATTGGATTCTAATAATCTTCGCAACCTCTAATGACTTCTAGAAGTTCTTCCAGCTTTCACCTCATATGATAGCCTCGAATTTGGAACCCATGAAGTCATTAAACCTCTTATCCTCCTATTCCCATGAAAAAGGAAACCTCTTCATCCATTTTTAGGTGATTAATTCAATGATTCATTTATTTCAAACTACCTTCATCTACTTATAAATAGAGCACTAAACATAGTGCACAAGAGAGCAAGAATTTGTATTAAATAGAGTTATGATGGTGAGATCACAACTCTTGGAGGTATTGAGCATGTAATGTGATGTTGTTGGATTGTTGATGCTGGATGTGTTAAGGATGGGACTCAAGCTTGATGAGTGACAGCGAATCGATCAACATGTTGTACTCTCTTGTTGTGAAACCAACTCCAAAAAGAGAAGAAAAGAGATATCAACGCCTTAGAAATAAGCCACTTCGAGGGGGAAACCTCCAATACATTACATGAATGAACAATTATTGGATGATACAATTTACAAAACCTCCTTTCTATATATAGGAGTCCATGGGGCCATAATGTAATCCTAGTGGGCCACAATGTAATCCTAGCCGAACTGGAATATTTTCACCTATAACCTTCTTTAAGCATGAAACATAGAAAACTAGATGTACTCGCGAAGAAGAAGGAAGCTCCAATTTGTATGCCATAGTACCAATCTTTTGCAACACCTTGTAAGGACCATAGTACTTTGGTGATAATTTATTATCCTTCTTAGCTTGCTTGAGGGACATTTCTTTGTATGGTTGTAGCCGTAAAAATACCCAATCTCCTACATCAAAACTTCTCTCACTACGATGTTGATCTGCCTGTTGTTTCATTCGATTTTGTGCCAAATTTAGGTTATCCTTTAAGAGTTGGAGAACTTCTTGCCGATGCTCGATGTGATCTTCCACTGCTTGAACCTTCGAATTTTCTCTTAAATATGATGTGATGGATGGTGGATGATATCCATAAAGTGCCATAAATGGGGTCATTTTTGCTGCAGTATGGAAGGAAGTGTTATACCACCATTCTGCTAGAGGTAACCACTTGACCCATTGTGTTTGTTTATCAGATACAAAACAACGAAGATATCCTTCCAAACATTTATTTATTATCTCAGTTTGACCATCAGATTGAGGATGATAAGATGAGCTATGAGCTAATTGAGTACCCAAACAATAAAATAACTCCGTCCAAAAATTTCCAGTAAAAATGGGATCTCTGTCGCTCACAATAACCCTTGGGTTTCCATGTAGCTTTTGAATTGTGTCCATAAATGTAGTAGCAACCGTACTTGCTTTAAATGGATGAGATAATGCACAAAAGTGTGCATACTTGGTAAGTCTATCAACTACCACCATGATGACACTCTTTCCTTCAGACTTAGGTAAACCTGTGATAAAATCCATTGAAATCTCCTCCCAACATTGACTTGGAATGGATAAAGGTTGTAGAAGTCTTGGGGTCTTAATTGTTTCCACTTTATTCTGTTGGCAAACCAAAAATTCTGCCACAAACTTTTGAATATCAGATTTAAGACCATCCCAAAAAAATTCTTTCTTCACCCTGTGGTAATTTTTTAAAAATCCTGAGTGTCCTCCTAAAGGAGAAGTGTGCAATTCCATAATAATATTTTATTTTAGTTGGGAATTCTTACAAAGATATAAGCGATATTTGTACCATAAGGAATCATTTTCCCAACTAAATGTATCAGATGTACTAGGATCTTGCTGCAACTTTTGAATGACTGTCCATACATCTTTGTCCTTCTTCCATTCATCTCTTTCTTCAGTTATCCAATCTGGTTGGATAATAGAAATGGCACAAAGAAATGCTTCCACCTCTTCATTCTTTCTTAAGAGTGCATCTGCAACAACATTAAGCTTTCCTTTTTGTATATTATTTCAAAGTAATAACCCAACATCTTTGTGACCCATTTTTGCTGCTCTTCTGAAGATAGTCTTTGTTCCAAAAAGTGTTTAAGACTATCATGATCAGTTTTTACCTTGAAGTGTCTTCCCATTAGGTAAGTTCGCCATTTCTTTAGTGCATGTAGTATTGCTAACATTTCCTTCTCATAAATAGGTTTCTGTAAATGCTTTCCTTTGATTGGACGACTTTCAAAAGCAATGGGTCTTCCTTCCTGCATTAAAACTGCACCAATTCCATTTCCTGAGGCATCACATTCCACAATAAATGTTTTTGTGAATTCTGGCATAGCTAAGACCGGTGCTAGGCACATTGCCTCTTTAAGATGTTCAAAGGCCTTAGTTGCTTCAGGAGTCCATGAAAATGCATCTTTCTTCAATAATGTTGTTAGAGGTGCTACTATTCTCCCATAGTTCTTAACAAACTTGCGATAATACCCTGTTAACCCGAGAAATCCTCGCAACTGCTTTATGGTTGTGGGGACTTTCCATTCCTTAATGGCTTTAATTTTTTTAGGGTCTACCTTAACACCCTCGTGAGATACAATATGACCCGGATATTCCACCTCTTGTACTCCAAAGAAACATTTGGATGTTTTTGCATATAATTGTTTCTCCTGCAATAGTTTGAGCACCCTGTCAACATGTTCAACATGATCCTTCCAAGATTTGTTGTAGATTAGTATATCATCAAAAAATACTAGCACAAATTTTCTAAGGAAGGGTTTGAAAATGGAATTCATCAACCCTTGAAATGTAGAAGGTGCATTGGTAAGGCCAAAAGGCATGACCAAAAATTCATAATGACCCTCATGAGTTCGAAATTCTGTTTTTGGAATATCTTCAGTCTTCGTTCTAATTTGATGATATCCTGAACGAAGATCCAACTTGGTAAAATAAATTTCTCCATGTAATTCATCCAATAATTCATCAATCACAGGAATGAGATATTTGTCTTTAATGGTGAGTTTATTGAGCTCCCTATAATCTGGACATATTCGCCATGATCCATCCTTCTTGTGTACCAATACTACAGGAGCTGAGAAAGAACTTTGACTAGGTTGAATTATACCCGCCTCTAACATTTATGAAATCATACGTTCAATTTCACTCTTTTGGAAGTAAGGATATCTATAAGGCCTGATGTTTGGAGGAACACTTCCTAGAATCAAATGAATAGCATGATCATGATCACGAATAGGTGGGATTCCTTTGGGAGTTTCAAACACCTTGGAATGATTGTCCAAGACTTGTTGGAGATCTGTAGAAATAGATGATTTTGATGTCGGAACTTCTAGTGAGCATAATTGTGCAATTACGCCTCGTTGTTCTTTCTTTAGAAGCTTTGCCATGAAATTAGAGCTTATTATCCTTCCTGGCTTCCCTTCAATACCCCGTAATTCGACTTCCTTTCCTTCTGAAAAAAAAATTCAAGAAAAGTTCCTGAAAATTAAAACCTACCGTCCCCAAATATTGTAACCATTGTACTCCTAGTACAACATCAGCACCTCCCATAGGAATGGAAAGCATTGGACTAGTCAATACATATTCTCCCATGGTTAACCTAATATTATGGCATTTTCTAGAGAAATTTATAGCTCCTCCATTTGCAACCATCACTTGACATTCTGGTGCTGGGTATAGGAAACAATTTAATTCCTTGGCTACCTTACAATGAATAAAATCATGGGTGCTACCTGAATCAATCAACACTATTACCTTTTTCTTCTTGATTTGTCCTTGTATCTTGAGAGTTTGAGGAGTGGTAATTCCTGCCAGCGCATTACATGATATGGTCGGATTCATTTCTTCCTCTTCTAGGGCTGGTTCTAGGTGTATATCCTCTTCTTGTTCATTTTCTTCTTCCTCTTCACAATCTATGTAAAATAATTTCTTCTCAGCACACTTATGACTTTTAGTGTATTTGCTATCACAACTGTAGCAAAGCCCTTTTGCTCTTTTTTCTTCCAATTGTTGTGGTGTCAACCTGGTAGGTTGTGGAAATCTAGGCGTAGCAACACTTCCTTCTTTATAGAATTGAGTGGTAGGGTTCCTTGTCGCCATAATTTTACGTTAAACTTTTCTTGCCAACCTGAATGCCTTCTCCAATGAATCAGGTTCCAGAACATGAACTTCATGTTGTATGTTATCCTTTAAAGTGCCTATGAAAAGATCAATCCTGTGTTCCTCTAGAATATCAGTTACCCTTATATTCAATTTTTGGAAGTCCTCAATGTGTTGCCCCACGAAACCCTTTTGTTTGAGATTTATTAATTGGCTAAAGAAGGTGTTGCTCTTTGTATTCTCATAATGTGCTATCATTTCCTCCGTAAAATTTGACGGAGTGAAAATTTTTATACGAGAGCAAAGCCATCGATACCATACAAATGTATTTTGTTCTAAATGTAAAGTTTCAATGCGTACCTTTTGTGTGTTTTGCACATTATGGAGATCAAAATATTGCTCCATATGTACTATCCATGTTACAGGATCCTTTCCATCAAACTTCTTCATATCCATTTTTGGAATATGGTGGTTCTTCCCTCCAACAGTAGAGTTTATGAAATCATGATTAAAATTTATTTTTTTCTCATCATGAGTTTCCTCTACTATCTTTTCACCATTAGGAAACATTTCTTGTATCAACTTTTCCAAACCTTCGATGTCTACTTTTAGATCCTTCTTCATGTTTTCGATGTTGTCTTTCATTTTTTCATCGATCTTCACTTCCATGTCATCCATCTTAGCTTCCATGCTCACTTCCATGCCATCCATATTTCCAAACCATTCATCTTAGCTTCCACGCCTTTCTTCAAACCATCCATCTTAGTTTCCATGCCTTTCTTCAAAAATTCTATTTCATTTTTTGTTGTTCTTTGCAAGAGTGAAATTTGTTGCACTTGCTCTTGTAATTTTGATATGTCATGTTTCCATTCTTCGTCTTCATGAGTCATAGTAGAGCCTTCTAAAGGCTTAATGGGTGTTGAATTCTTTTTAGGGGCCATTTTAGAATCTAATATTGATATCTATTCTACAATATGTCCTTGGAATCAATTCAACTTGATTCTTCAAACAAGGCTTATGCAATTCGGAAAAAAAAAATACACACCTTTTACTTGCTTTTAGGAGCTCGATATTGAAATTGAATTATATCTGTAATTGAAAATCTTAAATATTTGAAATTTTGCCCTGTAGTATCCCTTTGAAGCTTCTTTCAAATGCCATAGATCTGATCTAATTTGGATTCTTCAAGACAAATTTATATCCAATCTCCCACAATGACCCAGTTTCGGACTGGTTCAGTAGAGAGAACTTGTATGACTTGCCACGTGTTATTGTTTCGTCCTTCAGATCTAAAATTGATAGTCAAGAAACTAAATTCCGTTTAATTGCGACCAATTTTTACGGCACTACAATCCGATGCTCAGAGAGAGAGTTATGAATATTTTCCCACGGTCACCTCTTTGAGATGAAATTTTGGAGCTTGACAAAGCACTACATTCCACAGATCATATCTTCGACAATATTAGGAACCAAGATCTGAAATTTTTTGATGAGTTTCCTCAGGATTTCGGCTTCGCACCCTAAAACATTCAGATTCGGATCCTTCGTAGAAAGAAAGTTATAGCGCAAATTCCATGATGACCTGTTTAGGAGCTTGAAAAAAGACCTAACTTCCATAGATCATATCTCTAAAAATGTTGCGAACCAAACTCTGAAATTTTTTGACGATGTTCCTCAGGATTTCGGCTTCGTACCCTAAAAAATTCAGCTTCTGAAGCTTTGTAGCAAAACAGTTATAGCGAAAATACCATGATGAACTATTTGGAGCAGCGAAACCCTAGAATCCAAAGCTATGATACCAAATGTTGTGAAACCAGCTCCAAAAAGAGAAGAAAAGAGATATCAACGCCTTAGAAATAAGCCACTTCGAGGGGAAAACCTCCAATACATTACATGAATGAACAATTCTTGGATTATACAATTTACAAAACCTCCTTTCTATATATAGGAGTCCATGAGGCCATAATGTAATCCTAGTGGGCCATAATGTAATCCTAGCTGACCTAACAATAATAATTTAAGGGCACAATAATAACAAAATGGAGGTTACAAGGGTAAAATAATAATAATAAGGGGGTTACACTAACAACAATAAGGGACTATACTAGTAATATAGGGACCTAACATCTCCATTATTCTTCATAATAAAGACATTTTTTCCTTTCTTAATGCACGTGTCAATGATGTTGTATGTGTATTTATGAATTTAATCGACTCAATTTTCATAACTTGAATAGATCGTATTGCCTTTATGATGTTTTCTCCCTTATGTTTTCCATGGCAGGAATCAATCAAGGGAGTTAAGTTGGATTGAGAGTGACGAAAGCGATGAAGGGAGATGAGGGAAAGAGAATATATTACAATTAGGTTTATCTCCCTTTATCTATTCATTTTAAGGAAAAGTTCAAATATCTTTCTTTCTGTTGTTCTAAGTGATTCACCCCACATAGGGAAAGAATACTTATCTGTAGGTTCGTATTTCCGTAAAACAAATTGGCAACCATACCAGGGACTAGACAGATAATCCCTGGTGGTTTTACCCTTATCCATCAAAATCTAGTAGACTTTACCTGATTATTTTCAGTCATTTGAATGTGTCTTAGCAAAAGTAGTGTGTTTGATTTCTTTTATAGAGATTCCTCTGGAACCAATGCACTATTGGTCTTGACACAATGCTCTACATAAAACTGTTGGCTTAGGGACAGTACTATGCAATGCACTGTCTCCCACTCAAGGGTTTGTTGGCCCTGTGACCAACCAAAATATATCATATTTTGTATTTTTCCAATTCATGTCAATGTTTGTTTGATGAAGTTTTGAGTGATGTACTGCCTCTAGAGACAAGTTTTCCTCTACTCTTCTTGCCTCACTTAGGATTTTTTTTATCAACGTTTCATTGTGTTTTCTTTGTCATTGTGGAATAGTTTCAAAGTTAAATTTTACATTTGATCAATTCATTATTTTCTAAAAGAGGAATTGTAGTTTTAGTCTTCATTTCTGTGGAAAGTTTTGAGTGATTTTTTGTGCATTAGTTTCTTTTTCGTTCATCCAAAATTAAATAAAATTGAAAAGTGAAAAATACATTTGGATATAGGGATTGTGAATGCTGCTTAGGAATAGTTTACGGAAATGTTTCATTTAGAGGTGCTCATCGTTGATTGCATACAATTTGATTGCTCTATCCCTTGTAGCTAGTTTTTCATTGTTGAAAAATCAATTTGAAATGAATTATTATCATTATAATTGCATTATAGGAATGTTAAACACATATCGTGGTGAACCTGAAAGAGAAATTGATAAGCAATATAAACATAAAATTTATCTAAATTTATCTAATGAAGCATTGTAACATTAATGATAAAATTTAGAGGTCTAGGTTAGAAGATGTGTTACAGTGTATTTAAGCATAGCAACTCTCATTAATTGTCTGCGATAAATTCTAAGTGTGATACGTCATTCCATGTACACAAGTATATCATAACTTGTCCATGTACTTTCGGGTATATCGGGTTGTGTTCTTGTATGAAAAGTATAAGGGCATGCTCTCACTGTGTGGTTTCGCATTAGACAATGCTAATATGGATTGGGCCTCCACGTACATTCGCATATATTTGGGAGGAAAACTTTAGGTTTCTTACCATCCATAGGTAACCAAGTCAGTTTCCTTATACCAGTGATACACCAAACACAACATGAGGGGAGATTTCCTACACATACATAAGTCCTTGGATTACTAGGGCGGTATATTGCAGTTCAGAGCTGCTTGGTAAACCTTTTGCCTAGCATCACCCTATTTTTGTTTATTTGTTTTTGTATAAAATCAATCAACAATCGTGGAATAATATCAATTATTTCCCTCTCATTCATGTAGGACAATGAATAAACCTTTTTTACTGCCATAAGCTACACCTATTAGATGAAGGCACACTCGTCCTACCAAGTCTGGTACCTCTGGAACTCTTGGTGCTACATCATCTGATAAACTAGAGAAATATGATCCTTTGAGTACTGAGTCTTGAGTCGTTTCAAATAATCCTGGTTTATCTGCTACCCCTCACAGTTACTTGAGGACACGAAAATTCAATCCAGTGAAATGATAAATCCAGGACCTGAGCTTGTTCAACTAGAAGTAGATCAGAAGCCCATTGTTCTTTTACTAGAACATATTGATCCTGAACTCGAACAACAAGAGGTTGTTCTGATGCAACCGTCTGATCCTCAACCATTGGTGATTGTCTATCTTCCTCTTTACCACAGAGTTTACCACCTAAAATTTATATCAGGCCTTACGGTGATGTGTTTCCACCTAGTTTTATTTCGATAGAGGAAGAAATTTAGGAAGAGACGACCCCTTCGACTCCCACTAATTTTGGGTTGGGGCTTCATTTATATCATTCTTTTCCTAATTTGACCTACTCTTCTTTTGTTGATCTTTTTCACTCTCAAGTTCCCATAGATCCGTTAGATTATTTTCTTTGTTATTTAACTAAGGTAGAGACACCATCCTAGACTGTACCATCTGTTACAACTACAACAACATCTATTGTTTCTTCATATTTTATGTTTTCAATGACACCAGAGTCTCTTATTTATGGTGGTCTGTCCATCCCAATGGGTTACTAGGCTTTAAATGGAACCTACTTTGGTGTCTCATCTTTTCCATGGACTTTGCCCATGTAATCATTTGAAATTATATTTGGTTCATATCTTACGAGTACCGAACAACCTGACCCTCAATATTAGGTTGTTCCATCCAATTACCATTCATATTATCCAGTATCTGCTAGACACCCATCATATGAAAGTCAGTATGTGCAATATCCCTATACTCCATATGTTGTGGGGACACAAATTTTCAGTCCATATTGCAGTACTTAGGTAAATCATATACTGGAATTCCTGTTTTCCAATGGAAGCCTACTTTGCTTGTTTAGCCGCAAACGATTTTGTGTCAATATCAACTAGTTCAACCTGTTGCATCTATGCCTACTACGCCTGTTATTTCTTCTATGGATTTGGTCAGTTTTCTCAAGCGGTTCATTCCACCCCTAACCCTAAAGTTTTAGGTCTACAGACTTCGTCTTCCCAAGATGGTATTCAACAACCATCTATATCAAGAATTTCACAACCGCATCGTACTTTACCTTTGTCACAGGCTTCTATTGGCCCTATCTATTCACAACCAGGTCTGAATTATCCTGGCGGGAAAAATATTTATCACAGACCATGCAAGACAAAACAACCATTCCCACAGTATCAAGCTTATCCAGGTCTTGGTCAACAGGCCTACCCCTATCTAGGTTACCACTAACATAATCCATATGTTGGTATGCAAAGGCCTACTTCTCAGGTGATTCCATCTTATCCTGGTTATGCTCGACCTCACCTTAATGGACAGTTTCTATTTGTGGAAATGTTCGAGTTACCAAATTTAAATCGGCTCAGAAATGATCCCATTCATTATTTACATTGGTGGTTGGTGATTCCTCATAGATTACCCTTGGAAATTCCAAAATTCAATGGAAATTATATAGAAGACCCCTCTACACATGTCATGACTTATCATTTATGGTGTTCATAAAATTCCTTAAATGATAATTATGTTATATTGCATATTTTTCAATGAATTCTTACTGGTCTGGCTACATAGTGGTACATTGAATTACCACGAGCTTCGTTTGATAACTTTACAGCTTTAGCAACTACTTTTTTAAGACACTTCAGATTGCCCATCAAATATGAAATTGGAACATAACTTTTGACCAGCTTTAAACATACCACTGCTACTAATATATCAGATCATATACATCAGTGTCATCGCCATTTTCGAATGGTTAAAACATTTGTTCCTGATCATATTTTAGCTGAGTGGTTTATTATGTCCTTTCTACCATGTATCATCGAGGATGAGGCCAAAGGCGGTGTTGTCACTAAAGAGAAAGTCATTTCTCGTGCTCAGTATTTGGATCCGATTTGCACTCAGTTTGGCATGCTCCATGAAAATATTCCAAATGCGTTGTGACCAAATTTTACTATTCCTCCTGCTCCATTTAGTTAGGACATTAATGTTGACGATGGTGTGATTGGTTCTCCTAGTGCTCCCACAGCAAGTTGACTATCTGGTCCTACACTTGCTTTTCCAAATCAAAACCCTATTGCATTTGATGCTATGTCTTCTTTTGAAATCCATGGCATGTCATTTTAAAAAGGAAAAAGTGATAAGGAACCTAGAGATAGGAAGAAGGGGAAAGATAAGAAGAAATCAAATTCACCCCCATAGAAAAAATCATCTGATTCATCTAGTTCTTTTCGGAAACCTCGTTATCCTTGCTGGATATGTAATGAGGAGCATTTTATGCTAGATTTTCCTCACCACTCAGAAGTCCCAAGGCTTATTAAGACTTCCGCCACATCTGCAGTGTTTCCAAACCGTTTTCCAAACCCGGAAACACATATGGTTGCTACAGGTTCTTCTTCTAGATCGCAAGTGCTTATGTTATCTACCACGGAGCCCAAAACTGACGTTTTGGTGTCAACTTGAAGTAAATATTACAGTAATCCATTTTCATCATCAAATGGTCAAGCTATAGATCAACCTACCACTTCGACTTCGACCTCATCTGACTCGGTTGTACCACCTATCCTTCCAGAGTTAACAATAAAGCCGTCGAAGGGAGTAGTTAATTGACATTCAACCCTCGAGCTCGTGTAGCTCAAAATTATAACATAGCGGAAGACCTGACTCAATGAACTTCTGCTATGTCAATGTTTGAGGTTCTTCAGAATTGTCTCTCCTTAAAGTAGGATTTGTTTTCCGCGATTGGTGGAATCGATTCGATGGATTCAATTCTTGTAGTCTTTAATCACATGGGCTATGTGCCACAATTACCAGCACAAATATCATTATTAATTCAAGTACATGTCCTAAATCACCTCATTCATTGCATTATCATTGGTGAAGGTGCATCTACTTGTATTGTGTGAATGAGTTGTTGGAAGTCACTTGGTTCGCCAACTTCTTCACAATCACCTACAATTTTAAAATCTTTTGATGGTCATACATATAAGCCTTGTGGATTTATTTGTAACCTGCAAGTATAACTAGGGGGGAAATTAGTTACAATTGAATTTGTGGTCGTTGACATACCCCTCCACTACAATAAATTACTTGGAAGACTGTGGGTTTATGCTATGGTTGCAGTAGTATCTACTTACTTTCATATGATCATCTTCCCCCATGAAGGATGTATCACATCCATTGATCAACTCTCTTTCTTCCCCTCTGGTTCCCACACAACTGGAAGTGTTCTGTTTTTTCATGGACCCCCACCTTCTCTTTCGAAGATTGGTGTAGGACTCTTTAGGGATCCTTCCCTAATGGTCACCTTTTAGTTACCATCGCTTGTGATATCGACGAAATTTGCTAATATAGAGACCCACAACATGATATATTCCACTTCATCTGACTTAAGGAAGATACCCAATGATTATGAAGTAGTTAGGTTGGGTGACATCATTCCGCTAAGTCCAATTGAGCTAGCATAGTAATCAATTTTCTTGGCTTATGTAGCCAATCCAAATCCATTGTCGTCGATCGTTTCCGTTGATCGTTCTTTGGATTTTGGTACTTCTTCTGATCCATTTTCACGCGTATTCTCGAATAATGAGAGAATTATGGAATCCATGATTTTGGAAGAAGAACCATGGTAATCATTACATCAATGATCCCATCTTCCAGATTATAGTGAAGATAATCCATTTGAACTATATCACCCTACTGTTATGGGTTCCTTGACGAATTATATTCCCATCCACGCCATCAATTATGAGCGAAACCCATCAAATATCGAAGCAATGATTTCTATCGATCTTTCTACCAAACCACGTATTGTAGAAAAAATTCATGTCGCTTTCTCTTGTTCTCCATATGAAATTGACGCTTACCGCACTCTTTTTCATGAATTCCGAGATGTGTTTGCTTGGTCATATGAGGAGATGCCAGGTATTGACTCCAGTATTGTTGAACATGAAATTAAAATGTATCTTGATGTTAAGTTGGTGCGACAACGCCTTCATCTTGTTCACCCTAATAAAGTTGTTTCCATTAAAGAAGAGGTTGAAAAACTTTTGTATGTTGGATTCATGAAGAAACACGGGACAATTAGAGTATGTGTCGACTATTGGGATGTTAATCATGCTTGTCCGAAAGACAGCTATCCTACTCCATTTATCGACCAAATTATCGATGAATGTGCCAGATGTGAAATATTTTATTTCAGGGATGGATTCTCTTGTTCCAATGAGATTAATATTCGCTCAGAGGACTAATATAAAGCTTCTTTTATCTGTCCTTGGGGAATATTCGATTATCAAAAAATCCCTTTTGGTTTAAATAAAATTGGGGCCACATTCTAGAGGGAAATTAATTATTCTTTTCTTGACATCAATCACATAGTTCAACCATATCTAGATGAATTACCTGCACATTCACGGAAATGGGTTGACCACCCGCTACATCTCAGAGCAATATTTCTATGATGTCGTCAATATAAAATACGCTGAAATCCACACAAATGTGTATTTGTGTTGGTTTCAGTCATTTTCTTGGATTCTTCATGTTGAAATATGGAATCCAGCTTGATCTAGTGAAGGTCCAGGCTATTCTTGATTTTCCTGCTCCTTCCAATCTGCTTCAGTTCAAAGACACCAAGGGAAGGCTAACTTTCTAAGGAGGTTGATTCCTAACTACATTGAAATGGATAAAGAATTTACTTGACTCTTGCAAAATGGAGTTCCATTCCATTGGGATGAGGTTTTGCAAGCTTCCTTTGGTGTTCTTAAAGATACCCTGATCCCAACATCATTAATATATCCCCCAAATTATTAGAGTGATTATTTCTTGTGTCTCGTCGATGTAGATACAACCATGGATATGGTTTTAGTCCAAGAATAAGATGGGATTGAACATCTGATATATTATTTGAGCCGTAATCTCAATGATACAAAAGTTAAGTACACATACATTTAGAAGCTCACTTTGGAAGTCGTTCAAGATGTACAAAAATTTCACCATTATATCCTACTCCGAAAGACCATTGTCAGTTCAGATTGCAACCCTATGACATACATTCTATCACGTCAATTCTTAGGGTGAGAATATTAAAAATGGATCATCATTTTGCAGGAGTTTTATTTGGAATTCATCAAATACAAGTCAAATAAGTCTTTGGTGTTTTATGAGCTTATTTTTGACCTTCCTTCCTAGTATCGATCCTACTATGGAACCATCAATTCCGGAGGAGTATTTTTTTCTAATCGAGTCATCTAACCCATGGTATGGAGATCTCATCATCTATCTCCAAACCCAAAATTTTTAGCCCAATACCTCTTGCTCCCAACAACAATGTATTCCATACCAAGCCAAATATTATCTGATCCTCAATGATACACTTTATTGTCATGGTGTCGATATTTTTTTACGTAGGTGCCTCACATATGAGGAAGTCGAAAAATTTCTAAAATATTACCATTCTAGTGCATGTGGTGGAAATTTTTCCATCTATGCTACCATGAAAAATATTCTCTGCCTTGGTTACTTCTACCCTACCATATTTCGCAGTTGCATTATCGTGGTTATAAGTTGTCATTCTTGCCATATATTTGATCGTAAAACCCGCTTGCTGCCAACACCAATGCATATTGTCATTTTTGTTGGACCATTTTCAAAATGGGGCATTTACTTCATGACATGTAACCCCCACTCAGCTGGGGGGCATGGGTATATTATTGTTTCCATTGATTATTTTACCAAGTGAGCTGAGGTGATGCCTACATTCAACAACACAGGACAAACAACTGTGTTGTTCTTTTTTAACCATGTGGTTACACAGTTTGGCATACCGCAAGCCATAGTCATAGATCATGGAAAACATTTTTGCAATCACATGATGGATGAGTTGACTACCAAGTTAGGAATGTCACATGATAGTTCCACCCCTTATTATCTGCAATCTAATTGACAAGTTGAAGCTATGAACAAGATTCTTAAGTGTATGCTTCAACGCATGATTAGGGTTCATAAACATAACTATCATTTGATCCTCTTCTTGGATTTGTGGTCATATCAAACCTTGGTGAGAAATTCTACTATATTTACTCCCTTTCATCTGGTTTATGGTTTGGAAGCTATCTTACCAATACAATGCAAAATACAATTGATGAAACTCATGGTTGACTTGATACCTGACACTTCTGAAGAAGAGGCACGTCTTTTAGATATCATCCATTGAAATGAAACGTTTCATGAAGCTACATTAGACAATGAATCACATAAGAGATGAACTAAGGCCCAATTTTACCACAATTTCAGGCCTCGCACATTCACGGAAGGAGACCTGGTCTTTCTTGATGATCAGGAAGTTGTTAAGATAGGAACAGGGAAATTTGAACCATTATGGCATGACCCCTACATTTTCAAGCGCATTTTGACTAAGGGTGTTTATGAGTTGGTAGATTATGATGGGATTCCATTGTTGCAACCTTGAAGTGGGTTGTATCTCAAACGTTACTATGCCTGATTTTGCGTAGTAAACATTGTATTATATTCTTTGATTGTGTGTGTGTAGAAATGTACCTTTTAGAATTTTTCATGTGGTTAGAAATACGCTTTTCATTTTTTTCAAATGTAAAAATATTCAGAACCATTTTTTGGATATGTTATTGGTGCTAGTCGTATTACTCAAAATTTATCCTCTCCAGCATGTGCCATCTTTGCTGCAAGTGGTGAGTTAGTGAGTTTCCAAGGGATTTGTATTGGTTGATCGACCAACAATATCATTAAGTATAGCAGGTTGATTGAACTACTGTTTGATGCCATTTCATTTGGAATTTTTGGCATCATCATTAGGATGGACTCACAACTTGTCATACTACAGCCTATTGGCATCTATGATGTCTGAAATCCAGCAACTCATCGCATGTTCCTTAGAGTTTGCCTTTTGGAAATACATTTTGATTACATCCAATATCAACCTATTTCTAGAAAATTTAACACTATGGTTGATTCATTGGTGAATTATGTGTTAAATATACATTTGAAACATATGTAAAGAAATATTTTCAATTCACATCATACAATTGAATTTGATTGCAAATAATCATAGAACTAAAAGTAAAATAGATCATTAGGGGAATTTTGAGGTCTAAAATGGGCCTCCTAATAAAAATGTACAACCAAAATAAACTTTATAAAAACCAGTAGGATTCAAGATGATGATGTCAACCATGGGGGATGATTCACCATTTTTTAAGTAAAAGAATTAAAAAATTAAAAAATAATTAAATAATAAAACTACTTTTTCAACTTATCTCCCAAAGTTTCTACTTGAATTTCAAGCTCGAGTACTTGTTGGATTAAAATTTTGATTTTCTCATCCAAGGAGTACCCATGTTTCATACTTTTGATGGATCTTGCTACATGAAAAATGAAAAATACATGAAAAGTGTGATTGTAATCACGTTTTTCATGCATTTCTCATTTTTCATGTAGAAATATCCATCAAAAGTATGAAACATGGGTACTCATTAGATGAGGAATTAAATGTTGCATCCAATGAGTACTGTTGTTTGAAATTCGAGTAAAATTTTTGGGAGATAAGGTTAAAATATGAGTTGAAAAAATAGTTTTTTCCTTTTTCTTTGTAAAATTTGATGATGTAATCAGATCTTATTTTATTATTTCCACTATTATTTAATAATTTCCTTAGGAGGCCCATTTTAGACCTCAAAATTCCCCTAATATTATATCGAGTTTTTTACAAAATTGTTTCGAAGACATGTTGGTCATCTTACCTCAAAATTTATATAGACATATCATAATCTAAGTAAACCTAGTGATGCTCATGATAACAGGTCACTGCTTGGGCTATCATGTGCACTAGCCTCATCCAATGACTAGGCACACCAATGGTATGACACCGCAGCCTCATAGGTAACTCTATCTAGGCATCTGGTATCCCAAGAGTCAATCCCTCCACATGTTGCTGCAACTTAGCAAGAGTCTCGACTAAATCCAAATCATGTAGGACTAGTCTCCCGATAGTCCTCCCTATTGGTTCTCCCACCTACTATGCCCAAACCATTGGTAAAATGGTACCTACATATGCATACATAAAAAAAAAAAATAGTTTAGTCTTGGAAACTTCGAAAAACACAAAAATATGTAAAAAAACCCCCAAAATAAAATATAAAAACAACGCCAACATTTTACCTATAGCACCCCATTGAGCGTTGAATGCTAAAATAAAATCTCTATTTCCATGGAAATACATCCCTGTATATGGATTCTCCTCTATGAAGATATTCTATCTTTGGAGCCAACTGAAGAACACAGTGGAAAAAGAGATTGATGATTGACCAACATGTCTAACTATCAGCTCGACCCACTGCTGCATCCATGGATATCTAAGACCAGCTAATCCGAGTGTCAAATGCTATGGATACATCAATGGAACTCACTCCAAAACAAAAGTGATCAATATCGACCCATAGCTGAAATTTTTGGTCTGTCCACTTTTTACCTTGGTCAACTGTTCTTTCATCTGAAGGAGTAATCCTTTAGCCCAGTTGAATACTGTTGGCTCAAGACACCCAAGCGCATACTGCATTTATGATATGTTCGTGACATGTTGTGTTAGAGTGTCATATAGCTTTGCAATAGTGAATAGGAGTGTTTGCAAGGGCATATCATGCACATGTTTGATATTTATCTTTCCATATTTGCTAGGCTCAGTTCCTAGTTGACAAAACTATTGGATGTAGTACTTCATTTTTTCACCTCCATGGATGGAACCAACAAGGGATATGAGGGCATCACGTCTCGACAAACATGTCAAAAATTAAATGTGATCAACCAATATTGGGAGCACTTTTTCCCTGATGTGAAATTTCTATAATGTCGGGTACCATGAACGAATCAATAACTGCAATAGTTCCATGACTTGCCTCATCCCTGACAATATAAAATACTTGAGAAACCCATAGTCTCTAAGGGCTCTCACAGTGCCAGGATCATTTAGGGAAACCATATCCTATTCTTCATGTTCTGTTTCTCACCATGTAATTGACATTCAGATCAAATAAAGCCTAAAATAACACCATAGGCTTAGTTAAGATCCATTCCATGCAAAAAACTGGAGAAATTTTTTTCAGAAAACAAGATGTAAGTTTATGAATTACGCCCAACACACCCATGAGTGGAAGGCAGAGTGTTGCAAAGGAACGGGGCCTCTTTCCAGCCTCTCTATAACGTACTTTTCAAAATCCAAGGGTGAGTTGGTACTAGCACGTTCTATATTTACCCTAGGAGCGTCAAAACCCTAAAACATATGCATGGAATTGAACAAGAATGCAATTAATAGAAAGAGGAGTGTAAGATCTTCTACCTAGTCTAGACGACACAAGAAATGATCCACATAATCTGTCGCAATCATTCACTGAAGTTCAAGGGTAAAACAGGCTTAGACCACTAAATTTGAATGGTAAAGGTCAAATGATAAAAATGACTTGGTAATTTCATAATTTAATAGTATTTTTTATTAATTTATGCACATTTAATCAAATTAATATGGTTTTTATGTAGTAGATCTAACAAGAAAATGTATAAAAATGAAAAATATGCCCAAGAAATAACACCATTGAAGATATAACTTCAGATCTTCATTAATATCAAAACCCTTAAGGTATGGCAACACCATACATTCACTCCTTAAGGAAGGAGATCACTCCACAAGCCATATGCTTTCCCATACAATAATCCTTGACATCCCTCAATGGAGAGACTCTAGCCTCTATATAGGTTTCTTACATGCAATACCATGGGTAGTTACCATGCGTATCTCAATACCATACATCCAATATAATGGGCTTATCACTTTGTTCCCTAGCTACATGTGGTCCCTTACATAATGTGGGTTAACCACTTTATTTATTAACTATGGCCCAATTATTTATCATTCTTATATTATTACATCATATTATTTCCTTGGGTACTTCCCTCTGTACCCTATATTATCCCCCCTAGGTATGCTACATTACACCCCCCTTAAACATGTTTCATCCCCGAAACATAAGAAGAACAAAAATAATAAGATCTACTCAAAAGAGTATTCCACTAGTACCATTCACGTGCATCCAGCCATCCCAGAGAAAGGTGAACACTCGATATAGTCGATGTCTCACTCGCTTGAGATGGAAGTGGGTTCTAGTGGTTCTTCTGTGTTGATGTGTTGTGGGTGGATCGTCGCACCTCTCTATGTGTCATCCAAGGGTTGTTGTCCTTGTTGCTAATTCATTTCCACCTTCCTGGTTGTTTTCTTGTTGGGTGATGTGGGTGGTGATATGTTGAAGCTTTAACTGATGGAACATAGTTCATTAATTCCTCCATTATTGGTGATGGAGTGGTGTCAGGTTCTTTTGTTGGTACTTGCTTTGATGTCTGTGTTTGGTTGTCTACCATCAAAGGCTCATCATCTAATTTGTCTGTGTCGTTAGAGATTTGCACTTCTTCCTCCCTAGTCTCTCCATGGTTCCTAATGCAAATATTGTGCAATGTAATTTTCTTCTTTTTATACCAGAGCTTCATGAATTTCTTTTGCACATTAAAATTGACAGTACCAACGGATTCCATCCAAGGGTATCCCAAAACAACATCCACAGCAGCCATATCTGAAGCATAAAAATCAGAATGTAGCACATACTTATCCATAGAAATCTTCAAATCTTTATAAATTTGAAGATCTTCATTATCAACCTGTGTGTTTTCAATGTGTTTTGCTGGAACTTGCAATTTTTTAGCCAAATTAACATTGATACAATTATGCTTGCAACTAGGAATGATAAAAACAATGATGTTCTCTTTTTGAATACTTCGATTAACCTGTAATATGGAAATATTAGTAGAAAATAAGTCTTTATGTCTCTTAGTGTCCTTCCTTCTGGCTTTAGACCACTTGTCCAAAATGACTTTTTCATGTTTTTTCTCGGGAAGTTTCCTCACTGCGTTGTCAAGTGAGGTCCACCATTTATTTGCCTCATCGTTCAGATGAAGCCCTATGGAGCATATCCAAAAAATTTGGTATTAAGCCTTCAGATGTTGTAAAAAATATTCAATAGTAGGGCCATCATCTTTTCTTGTAAACTTCATCTTGCGAGAATCCATAAAATAAAGTAAGGGTTTTGAAGAAAATCACTTACTTTAGAAAAAATTTAAAATGGACATTACTCGGTCAATATAACTCAAAATAATTAATATAACCTGTTTTAAAAAATGACATAGCCATTCTGCATCTAACCATATGACTGAATTCCTGATCTAGGCACTCAGAAAACATAGATTTGCGCTGCAACTATCCTGCCGTCACAAAATTTTTGAAAAAATGGCTGATTTTAAATCAGTGATAACTCCCTCATCCGGACTGTAATTTGATCGATTTTGTTTTTGAAATCGGGTGATTTTTCAAGGGGAGTTCAGATATGTAATTTTTTTCTGAGATTGTGCACCATAATCTACTAAAAATTTCAGGAGATCCGCCATACAAAAATTGTCGTCAGAAACATTTCTGCAACACAACTGAATTTAAGTCAGCGATATCACCCTCATCCAGACTCTGATTCGACTTTTTTTTTTTTTTGAAATTGGGTATTTTTCCGTAAGGAATCTAGATATGATATTTATTTCTGAAATTTTTTCTCCAAATTTTCCATATCTGCTCTACAAACTCGCCGCCCAAAAATTTCCTACCAAAAAAATGAAAAAACAAATCTCCAAACTCTGCGCAAGAAAGTGCTCTGATACCACTTGTAGTAGATTTGACAAGAAAATTTATAAAAATGAAAAATATGCCCAAGAAATAACACCATTGAGGATATAACTTCAGAACTTAATTAATATCAAAATCCTTAAGGTAGAGCAACACCATACATTCACTCCTTAAGGAAGGAGATCACTCCACAAGCCATATGCTTGCCCATACAATAATCCTTGACATCTCTCAATGGAGAGAATCTAGCCTCTATATAGGTTTCGTACATGCAATACCATGGGTATCTCAATACCATACATCCAATACAATGGGCTTATCACTTTATTTCCTAGCTACATGTGGTCCCTTACATAATGTGGGTTAACCACTTTATTTATTAACTATGGCTCAATTATTTGTCATTCTTATATTATTACATCATATTATTCCCTTGGGTACTTCCCTCTGTACCCTATATTATTCCCCCTAGGTATACTACATTACACCCCCCTTAAACATGTTTCATCCCCGAAACATAAGAAGAACACAAATAATAAGATCTACTCAAAAGAGTATTCCACTGGTACCATTCACGTGCATCCAGCCATCCGAGAGAAAGGTGAACACTCGATCTAGTCGATGTCTCCCTCACTTGAGATGGAAGTGGGTTCTGGTGGTTCTTCTGTGTTGATGTGTTGTGGGTGGATCGTCGCACCTCTCTATGTGTCATCGAGGGGTTGTTGTCCTTGTTACTAATTCGTTTCCACCTTCCTGGTTGTTGTCTTGTTGGGTGATGCGGGTGGTGATATGTTGAAGATTTAATTGATGGAACATATTTTATTAATTCCTCCATTATTGGTGATGGAGTGGTGTTAGGTTCTTTTGTTGGTACTTGATTTGATGTTTGTGTTTGGTTGTCTACCATCAAAGGCTCATCATCTGATGTGTCTGTGTCATTAGAGAATTGCACTTCTTCCTCCCTAGTCTCTCCATGGTTCCTAATGCAAATATCGTGCAATGTAATTTTCTTCTTTTTATACCAGAGCTTCATGAATTTCTTTTGCACATTAAAATTGACAGTACCAATGGATTCCATCCAAGGGTGTCCCAAAACAACATCCACAACAGCCATATCTGAAGCATAAAAATCAGAATGCAGCACATACTTATCCATAGAAATCTTCAAATCTTTATAAATTTGAACATCTTCATTATCAACCTGTGTGTTTTTAATATGTTTTGCTGGAACTTGCAATTTTTTAGCCAAATTAACATTGATACAATTATGCTTGCAACTAGGAATGATAGACACAATGATGTTATCTTTATGAATACTTCCATTAACCTGTAATATGGAAATATTAGTATAAAATAAGTCTTTATGTCTCTTAGTGTCCTTCTTTCTGGCTTTAGACCACTTTTCCAAAATGAGTTTTTCAAGTTTTTTCTCAGGAAGTTTCCTCACTGCGTTGTCAAGTGAGGTCCACCATTTATTTGCCTCATCGTTCAGATGAAGCCCTATGGAGCATATCCAAAAAATTCAGTATTGAGCCTTGAGATGTTGTAAAAAATCTTCACTAGTAGGACCATTATCTTTTCCTATAAACTTCATCTTGTGAGAATCCATAAAATAAAGTAAGGGTTTTGATGAAAATCACTTACTTTAGCAAAAATTTAAAATGGACATTACTCGGTCAATATAACTTAGAATCCTTAATATAAAATGTTTTAAAAAATGAAATATCCATTCTTCATCTAACCATATGATTGAAATCCCGATCTAGGCACTCTAGAAAAACAGATTTTCACTGCAACTGTCCTGTCGTCACAAAATTTCTCAAAAAATGGTTGATTTTAAATCAGTGATAACTCCCTCATCCGGACTCCAATTTGACAGATTTTTTTTTTGAAATCGGGTGATTTTTCAAGGGGAGCTCAGATCTGTAATTTGTTGTCTAATATTGCGCACCATAATCTACTAAAAATGTCAGGAGATCCGTCGTACACAAATTGTCATCAGAAACATTTCTGCAACACAACTGAATTTAAATCAGTGATATCACCCTCATCCGGACTCCGATTCGACTGATTTTTTTTTGAAATTGGGTATTTTTCCTTAAGGAATCTAGATATGATATTTATTTCTGAAATTCTTTCGCCAAATTTTCCATATCTTCTCTACAAAATCGCCGCCCAAAAATTTCCTGCCAAAAAAATGAAAAAACAAATCTCCAAACTCTGCCCAAGAAAGTGCTCTGATACCACTTGTAGTATATCTAACAAGAAAATGTATAAAAATGAAAAATATGCCCAATAAATAACACCATTGATGATATAACTTCAGATCTTCATTAATATCAAAACCCTTAAGGTAGGGCAACACCATACATTCACTCCTTAAGGAAGGAGATCACTCCACAAGCCATATGCTTGCCCATACAATAATCCTTGACATCTCTCAATGGAGAGACTCTAGCCTCTATATAGGTTTCATACATGCAATACCATGGGTAGCTACCATGGGTATCTCAATACCATACATCCAATACAATGGGCTTATCACTTTATTCCCTAGCTACATGTGCTCCCTTACATAAAGTGGGTTAACCACTTTATTTATTAACTATGGCCCAATTATTTATCATGATTATATTATTACATCATATTATTCCCTTGTGTACTTCCCTCTGTACCCTATATTATCTTCCCTAGGTATACTACATTTTACACATTTTTACTATTTAAACAGGTATTTTTAATCCATTTGATGGTTCTTTGAGCAAGTTTGTAGCTGATTACAGTGAGTTAGTCGTGCATGATCGTGAAATGAAATTTTGACCACAAAGCATAGTTTTATCTCCTTTTTGAGCTTTGTTAAATATGAAAAAGGAACTCAAAGCACACTTTTACGTCTTTTTTTGAGTTTTTTTAAACATGAAAAAGGAATTCAAAGAAAACTTTTATATCTTTTTCAAGCTTCGTTAAATATGAAAAATGAACCCCCCTGGAGTTCTCTTTCAACTCTTTTCAGACTCTCCAAATATGAAAAGAGTGTCGAGCACTTGTCCTTTCGATTTCATTAAAGGAATTGAAATGACATCTACTTAGTGTAATTTTGACCCTTTTCTGGACTGAGATAGATTATGATTACAAAAAAGGAAAACCCTAGTCGAACATGCCTAGGAGGTTCTCTCAAGTATTATTTTATGGTTTTCAGATCTCAGGGAATATTATACAAAAAAGAACTTTTGGAGTTTTCTTTTAGTCTCTTTTCAAGACTCTCTAGGAAATAAAAATGATCGAGTTCTCACTCTCGTTAGACTCGTTAAAGCATCAAGATAGCGACGGAGTTTTCCATCCTGACAAGATCGAGTTTCACCTTCGCTGGACTTCTTAAAGCATCAAATAGTAGTGGATTCACCTTAGGGTGGAATTATACGTCAAGCATCTTTTATCCTCCTCAAGCTTGTTAAAAAATAAATAGGTATTGGTCAATAATGAATCGGGAAAATTAGAAAGGGATAAAACACTTTATGGTAGCAATTCGCTCTTGAACATGACACTTATTCACTTCATCTCCATGATTTTTGGGTTGTGTAATCTACTGGATGGTCTATCATACCTATGGTCTATCACACCATCCATCACTTTAGTTTTGGGTCAAATGATTCCAATTCATTCAATGTAATTGATATGTTCAAGAGAAGTCACTCATTTATTCCTCATCCTTTTCAATACTCATAAAACTTCATTTCATGACCGCCATCCCTAACATTGCTTCATCAGTCACTTTCTGTCTCCAAAATAATTATTCTTGTTTCATGTCATTGATGTGGGTAGCATAAATTCCCTCCTGCGACGATTCATTTCATGTCGACATCAGCTCATCATCTAGGAAGTTGTCTTAGAAAAAACCTTTCAGTACCTTGGAGCTTTCTTACATCAACGATGGGTTTCTTGCTTTCGGCGACATGTTGACATCATAGGCCTTCGAGCGAAAGTATTTGTATGTTTTTTGACTTGAAATCATCTATTCACACCATGAGTAATGTACTTTAGTACCTTGAGATCCATTATCATCAATGATGGTTTCTCTTGCATCTGTTAACAGATCACATCATTGGATGGTAATCAGACAACGTATTCCCATGTTTGACTTCTGATCACATATTCACATGGTTAGACTCGTACTTTAATCAATAGAGTGAACGAGATAGAATACCCTGGATCTAGTTTCATCCACCCGTAATGCGATTTCAAGAGAAGTACTAAATAATCTGTACAATGGTCCTTATTCAGATGGTCATCCTATCATGGGTTTATATCTGTAGACAAGTCTATATCTGTAAATGGCTTTCTGATGTTTTGATAGTTTATATGCTGAGTATGGGATATGCCTCCCTTAATAATTCATGTCCAAGATTAATAGATATCGTGATGTAATGTATTGTAATTGATGCGCGTTGTCGTCCACTTCAGTTCTTATTCATCACGTCGTAAATCAAATCACACAACATTATCATTTTTTACTTCATGCTTTAGGGGGCAGCTGTTACAGGTCAATTTGGGCATCATCCCAAAACACATATCAATATCTATTAGGGTCTATCATACTCTAAATTAGTTGCTACATACCCTAAACAAGTCATCATAATGGTGGTTTTACTTCATGAAATTTTCACTTCTTATATTCCAGTTGAATTTACCCATTGAGCCATCAACGCACCCCTTGACTGAAGTAATAGATTTCCATATAATCTACTCCCTTGCAAGGCTACGTTGAAAAGGATATAGGCTCACTTTAGAGTGCATTTTTCGACTGGGAGTGAATTTTTCATTGGATTCCAGTAATCTTCCCAACCTTTAGTGACTTCTAGAAGTTGGTCCAACTTTCACCTCATCTGATAACCTCAAATTTGGAACCCGTGAAGTCATTAAACCTCTTATCCTCCTATTCCCATGAACAAGGAAACCTCTTCATCCATTTTTAGGAAATCTATTCAATGATTTATTTATGTCAAATTACCTTCATATACTTATAAATAGAGAACTAAACATAGTGCAGAAGAGAGAAAGAATTTCTTTTAAGTAGAGTTATGTTGATGAGATCACATTTATTGGAGGTATTATGCATGTACTATGATGTTGTTGGATTGTTGATGCTTTATATGATGAGGATGGGACTCAAGTTGGATGAGTGACAATGAATCGATCAACTGGTTGTACTCTTCCTCCTACTTCATAATAAAGACATTTCTTCCTTTCCTAATGTACTTGTCAAAGATTTTATATGTGTATTTATGAATTGTATCAATTCAATTTGTTTAACTTGAATAGATCATATTTCCTTTATGTTGTTTTTTTCCTTTTGTTTTCCATGGAAGGTATCAATCAAGCGAGTTAAGTTGGGTTTAGAGCGACGAAAGTGACGAAGTTAGGTGAGGGAAAGCAAACAGATTACAAGTAGGTTTCTCTCCCTTTATCTATTCATTTAAAGGAAAAGGTCAGACATCTATGTTTCTGTTCTTCTAAGTGAACCACCACACTTATGGAAAGAATACTTATCTGTAGGTTTGCATTTCCGTAAAACACATTTGATTTAAGTTGATGATTGGTTAAGTTATTGTTTTCTTCAGTGGTTGGTTCAATATTTTAATGCTACGAAAATTGATTAGCTTAGTGGTTGTTTTTAGTAATTGGGTGAATTCTCTAGGTACAATGACCATTTTCAATGTTTAAATCGGGCTTATATGATGTTGATGGGCTCATCATAAATTATTTGATGAAAATTGGCCTAAAAGTTGTGATGTGTTGAAGCGGGTGGATCTAGTGTGAAAATTTATGAAACATGGTCCACGAATGGTGTTGAGGGTGGGATCCTTTAGTGATGAAGTTGAAGCTTCCTGCCAATAGTATTTGGCGATCAAATCATGGGGTTTAAGATCCCTTTTATTGGGTGCTAGTAAACGTGATCTGGGAGTTGGAGCTCCCTTCCTATAGGAGTTGGAGAATGAGTGATGGTTGTAGCCTTCACGTGGAGGGTGCCTACATACTCATATGAGTCTGCACTAATACAAGAATGTAATAAGTTTTTTCATAACAATAAGATTGAAGACTAAGATGACAACAATGGTGGTTTTATCCCACATTGAGTTTCCACTGTGTTATTTATTTCTTATATTTTCTGAGTCATAAGTTAATTATACATTATACTTCCATTTCCAAGAAATGGATCATTGTATTCACATCATTATTCTTAGCCAGTGGTATCTCTCTTACATAGAATTTGCAATTTGTCTTCGAATATAAATACAAACCCTTGGCTAATAGATTAATGCTTGGGAAAGAAATGTTTCTCAATCGGCTATTTCGAATGGCTCTGCTAGGGTTTCTAGCTCTCTCGCGCTGAGGAAACCCTACCCCCCTGCAACCCTGTCAACCCTGATGGCGCCCTCCTCTGCACGCTGCTGCGCATAGTACGCGGCAATGGATTAGGATATGGGGGGAGGCGGTCAGCCTCCCCCTGCTAAGGATCAAGAAACGACAAAAGAATCCGACAAGCAAATGAAAGACTCGGCTACAGCACAGGAAACGGTGGATAAAAAGCAAACGACCTCTGAACCACAAACAGAGGTGCCGCAGGTTACGTCTTCGACCTGCAAACCAATCGCTCAAGAAAGACCCAAAATCGATCTACCCAGTCATCGGATTAATGCAAGGATCCAGTACATGAGAGATCATGCTCTCATAGGAAAATTCATAGGGTTTTGGCCAATAGAGAGAGCTCTACAAGGATGGATTGCGTCCAAATGGAAACCCAAGGGGCACGTGAGCTTGCAACTGGGTCCAAAAGGCTTCTTCACATCCGATTTCAACTGCATCGAGGACAGAAATAGGGTTATGGATGGTGGCCCCTATTTCTTTAACTCAACAGGGCTATACCTTCGTAACTGGGTCGAAAGGTTCAACCCAGACCAAGAAAATTTTAACTGGGCCCCAGTTTGGATTCGACTCTATTCGTTGCCTTTGGAATATTGGGATGAGGAATCTCTGCAAGTGATTGGATCAGGCTTGGGAGAGTTCATAAAAATAGCAGAAGAGACGAAGCTTCGAAGATACACCTCTTACGCTCGAATCTGTGTGCAAATGCAGCTGGACAGAGCTCTCCCAGATGCGGTAAGTCTATTTCATGATGATTACGAATGGATTCAATCGTTGGATTATGAACATGTGCCTTTTCGTTGCAGAAGATGTCATGCTCATGGGCATCTCTTCAGAAACTGCCCTCTTGTTGCCCAATCTAAGAGTCAAAGCACTGAAGACAAAGAAGATAAGGATGGGTTCACCAAGGTCTCATCCAGGAGAAGAAACAACAAGAAAGTTTCCCAACCCGGCCCTAAACCTAACCCCTCCACTGCTGCTCCCTCCACGAGCAACAACTTTGCCGCTCTTTCCCAGTCTGATGCCATGAATGAAGACTCTCCTGCTGCGCCTCCCTCCTCGGCCCTTTCTGATCCCTCCTCCACTCCTCTCAATCCTTCTGCCTCTGATCCCGTTGAAGGTTCATTGCCTTCCAGCTCTCTCCCAGATGTTGGCCCCTCTTCTAAGCAGAAGCAGGTAACCTGGAACCCCAATACTATGGACCTAGATGCTCAGTCTCTTCACCCCGATCTGAATAGTAAAGACCTACAGGAAAGCTCGCAGACCTCTCTTATGGATGAGGATTCGGAAAGCTTCGATGTAGGGAACCTGGATCTATTCGGTTTGGAAGACGCTTGCCGAAAGAAGGAATTCGACAAGATCCAGCCCCATCAAATCGAGTCTCTAGAGGTAGTCCTTACCAAGGCTCATCAGTACAAAAAATTGGGGGTACAGCTAGGCAGCCATTGGGACAGCCTGAAGGTGTTGAAGGAAAATAAAAAGCGAGGTAGAAAACCAGAATGGCAGCGCACCATCCAGATCGGGGCGATGCTGGTGGAATCAGGGAGATATCCCAAGTTCACCCGGTTTTTCAAACCACTTAATAGCAGTTCTCCATGAAGTTAGTCTCATGGAATGTGAGAGGGCTCAATGCCCCTGGAAAGGTTCGAATGAGAAAATCCATGATTCAGAAGGAAGGACCTCAAATCCTCTTCCTCCAGGAAACTAAATGCAACAGTAATCTGCTAGGTACCATTTTGTCAAAAGCCTGGCCTAGCAGCAGTTCAGTAGCAGTAGATGCCTCTGGATCTTTCGGAGGTCTGGCCATTGCCTGGGACACCCACACCATGCATCTTTCTGACTTTCATGCAGGGCACAATCTCATTCAAGCCACTTTTCACCCTATAGGCACTAAAATACATGGACATATGTCCAATGTCTACTTTCCTCAAGAGCAGCATAGCAAGGCTGCGCTCTTGGATACCAAAGCGCACCTCAACACTAACAGATCCCACCCTCTTTGGATTGTTGGTGGGGAATTTAATATGATCCTCAGATCGGATGATAAAAATGGAGGACGCTCCATAACAGACTTGGAAAGCAGTCATTTCAAGAACTTCATCAATAACAACTGGCTTATTGACCTCCCCTTCTCCAATGGCATCTTCACTTGGAGCAATAGACGTGTGGGAGGGCAGCAGACCGCTTCAAAGTTGGACAGATTCCTAATCTCAGATAACGCTATACATATGGGGGGAGACATCACAAGCACAATTCTGCCCTTTTCTGGATCGGATCACTGGCCTATTCTTCTACAGTGGCACAATATAGGGACCCAGCTAAAGAAACCTTTTAGATTCGAAGCTTTTTGGTTGACTCATCCTTCCTTCAAGGATCTAATACAAACTGCATGGAGGAACTTCCAACCGCCTAAAGGTTCAAAAATGTACCAGTTACAGCAAAAGCTAAAATTCCTTAAAGGGCAAATCAAACACTGGAATCGGTCCACCTTTGGCAACATCTTCGAGGACAAGAAGATTCTTGAGCAACAGATGTGTGAGGTGCAACAAGAAATCATCTCCAAGGGACGAACAGAGGAACTCGCCACCAAGGAGTCTAATCTCCAAAAACAGCTTGATGAAGGATACAAACAGAAAGAGATCCTTTGGAAGCAGAAATCTAGAATACGATGGTTGAAGGAGGGGGAAAGGAATACCAAGTTCTTCCATGCCTCCACCATACAACGCAGAATGCAAAACAGGATTAGCCACATAATCAAACAGCAAGGGGAAAAGATGGAAAAACATGAGGAAATGGAGAAGGAACTGATTGACTATTTCAGGGGCATACAGCAAGAGCCTCAAATAAACAGACAAACTGCCATCAATCAGATCAAAGAGCTCATCCCCAAATTGGTTACTGCTGAGCATAACCAAATGCTTCTTCGACCTGTCTCCCCCCAAGAAGTGGATGAGGCTATGGCATAGTTCAAGGATGGTAAAGCCCCGGGACCCGATGGTTTTACCTCTAATTTCTTCCATCATTTTTGGGACCTCATCAAATCTGAAGTTTGGCAGCTGGTTGAGGAGTCAAGAGCCATGCACTGGATTCTGCCCTCTCTCAACACCACCTTCATTGCGCTTGTTCCCAAGGAGGACCAGCCCAACAAACCGGATAAATTCAGGCCTATTGCACTCTGCAACGTCATATACAAACTCATCTCTAAAGTAATTGCTAACAGGCTCAAGCCTCTCCTTCCGCTCCTCATCTCTCCGGAGCAGACGGGATATGTTGAAGGGTGCCAAATTCTGGACGGCATAATTTTAACTCATGAAATTAGGCACTCTCTAAAGGTCTGCAGAAAGCCAGGTATGCTTCTCAATATTGATCTTTCCAAAGCATTTGACAAACTGAACTGGAACTATATTCAACAGATCTTAAATGCTTTTGGTTTTGATCAGATGTGGATTAGATGGATTATGAGTCTCATTTCCTCCCCCTCCTTCTCCATTCTTGTCAATGGGGTTCCTTCTCCACCTTTTTATCCCTCTCGAGGAATAAGGCAGGGGGATCCTCTCTCCCCCTTCCTCTTTGTCCTCATGGTTGAAGGCCTTGGGCGTTTAATTCACAAAAATGTTCAGTCTCACAAGTTACGTGGAATTTCCCTCCATGGTGCCCCTGTCACCACTCACCAGCAATTTGTGGATGACAACATGCTCTTTGGTCACCCTTCGGTTCAGGAAGCTCACTCCTTCAAAGACATCCTTCACCTGTTTTCTTCTGCCTCTGGTCTCTCCATCAATGACTCTAAATCCCAGGTGTTCTTTTTCAACACCCTCCCCCTCACTCAAGCCAACATTGCCCGAATCCTTGGGTTCTCCATTGCATCCCTCCCTGATAAATATCTGGGTGCCCCCCTCATTGACTCTGCCATCAGGACCTCCTCCTGGGTCAAGCTCCTAGAAAAATTGGAAGCCAGGCTTGCCTCCTGGACTTTCAGGGCTCTAAATTTACCCAGCAGGCTCATTCTTATCAAAGTGGTGCTCCAATCGATACCCCTTTACCTCTTCTCTGTTTTAGCTACTCCAAAGTGGGTTCTCAAGAAAATCAGAGCTTTGCAACAGAACTTTCTTTGGGGCTCGTCTAGCCGAAATCAGAAGTGGGCTCTGGTGAGTTGGGACACGGTCTGCTCTCCCAAGGAATCTGGAGGCCTCAATCTCCGAGATCCCAATCACAGTAATGAGGTTATGGTTGCCCGTATTTGGTGGAATTGGTTATCCAAACCTCACACTCCTTGGGCCAAACTTTGGACTGCTAAATATGCTAACAGCAGACCCTCGGCTGATTTGATCAAAATGGTTCCTAGCCAAACTGGCTCCCTTATTTGGAATGCGGCCAAACAAAACTATCAGCTCATTCAGCAAAATTGCTTCTGGGAAATACGCAATGGCAGCTCTGCGAGATTTTGGCACGACTCTTGGCAGCAAACTCCGCCTCTCATTGAAATCCTCCCCAGCATCAACATAGGAGGCAACAACACGGATCATGATGCTAAGGTCTGTCAGCAATGGACAGCCGCTAACAACAACGATTTCAGACAATGGAAGCCTCCTCGGATAATAGCACCTCATGCGCATGAACTTGATCTGGACACACTCAGCAACGAGCTTTACAGGCGACAAATCAGAAGATATGAGGATCATGACATTCTTAGGTGGGGCTATTCAACCAAAGGAATGTACACCACAAAAGAAGCTTACTCTCTTCTGCATCCAATGCCTCTCCCCCGTGATATTCTTTGGGCTCTGATCTGGAACAAGCTCACTTGGCCCAGGATCTCCACGTTCCTATGGCTTCTCAGCCATAAAATAATTCTCACGTGGGACAATCTCGTCAAACGAGGTTTCACTGGGCCTTCCCAATGCCCCAACTACCTTCAAAATGTGGAAACCATCTAGCATCTCCTCTTGCTTTGCCCTCTGGCTAACTCCTTCTGGAAAAAATGTAGCTTTCACTGCCAGCAGAACAAACCCTCAGGGGACATCACCATGATTCTTCGCTCTTGGCCTCGAAGCCCCTACTCTTCACCCCTCCTCAATGCCCTCTGGATTCTTCTTCCTGGTCTTGTTTTTTGGACTCTGTGGAAAGAACGAAATAAACGCATCTTTAAAAATCAAATCACCTCCCTTGATCCTCTCTGGATCTCTTTCTGCACTAACCTCCAGGAATCCCTAGCCCTCTGCTCCTGGAATGAAGAAGACTTCCCAAAAATCCCCAAAGAAATCTCCATCTGGAAAAACTGGAATCTTCAAATCACGTTCCGTCCTTCCCTCAACTTCCGTTCCCCTACTGATCCACCCTTGCATTGGTCCCCTCCTCCGGTTGGTGTTTACAAACTCAATTTTGATGGTGCCTCCAAAGGGAATCCTGGTCCAGCTGGCTTCGGGGGCATAGTCAGAAATTCCAAAGGCGAAACTCAATTCATATTTTATGGTTCCATTGGATGGGACACCAATAACTCTGCTGAACTGGAAGGATTGTGGCAAGGCCTCTGTCTCACTCATCATTATAACCTCTTTCCTATCATTACTGAGGGGGACTCTCAATTTCTCATCAATGCTTCCCAGAGGCTTCTTTGGGGCACTAATTCAGAGAAAGTGTCTCACAGTTGGCGTCTTGAAGCCAGAATCAACAGGTTAAGCAAGTGGCTCATGCATCACAGGGCAATTTCTTTCAAGCACGTAAAGAGGGAAGGCAATAAAGTCACAGACCTCTTGGCCAATCTTGGAACAGACAGCTCTAGCACTCTCATTCATGGCTCCCTCAACTGTATCCATGATGAAGCAATGCTACAGAACTACACTATGTTGGTCCACCAAGACCA
Source organism: Pinus albicaulis (assembly GCA_034641835.2). Classification (NCBI taxonomy): domain Eukaryota; kingdom Viridiplantae; phylum Streptophyta; class Pinopsida; order Pinales; family Pinaceae; genus Pinus; species Pinus albicaulis. The sequence continues at coordinate 647,444,941 of CM076584.1, read as the reverse complement.
ACCCACGCCGGATCCGGCTGTTTAATGCACCGGGGGGGCGGCGCTACCTCGCGCACTTCCCCATAGAAATGGCCTGGGCAGCCCACATGGCTCCCGGCATTTGCATTAACTCTGCTCTTAATGATATCACTCGCGCGACGGTCATTAACCTTGGTCTGCTCAATCTAGAGGAGATTATGGCGGTGCTGCAAGATATGGAGGTTCAGTCGCATGACACCGATGACGCCTCTGGTTCGGTGAGTTCGCCCACCCCACTGCTCGGTATTTGCACTTCTGGCTCGCTCGAGGCCAGCGCGAAGACGTCTACAGGAAGGTACTGCTCTTTGCAGGCCTGCATTGAGCCGGTCCCAGGTATTCACTTCACTCAGAGTCCGCATTGTCTATATAATTTTCTGTCCAGGGTTGGCGCCGACCTGCGTGGTGAGCCTCTGCGTGATTTCTCCGCTCCTCCTAACATTTTCCACTCTGCCCACCCCTCTGTTGATTTTACTGCTCCCCTTGCTCTCACTGTCTCTCCTCTAGTTCCAGCTCCACTCTGTCATTCCACTTCTGAGATGCCGCGTCTTCGTGAGAGGATGAGGGCTCGACGAGGCCCCAGCCGAGGTCACAGTCACCCTCCTCCCAGCACTTTCTCCACTGATGATACTCTAGACCCTTCTCAGAATCTGCACGGTGGTAGAGGTCGTGGACGTCGACGTGCTGGAGATTCGGTTTCAGTTTCCTTGGTCGACGCCTCGCCTCCTCCTTCCCGAGCTCACGACTATGGCGGCAGCTCTTCCCGGGCTGCCCCTCCTGCGCCTCTTCGCCCCACCATCAGACAGACCTCGCAGCATGCGGAGCTCAAATTCCATCCCACTGCCTCCAATTCTGTTCTCACAGCCCTCATTTCGCTCACTCTGCGGGAGGAAATTCCCAACCACCCTGCTCCTGGTTTAGCCTCCGTGCACCTCTCTCCGAGTTCTGGACCCTTAAACGCAGCTGCTGCACTGGTCATCTCCCCTCTTTCTCCACAGGAGCAACAGAAAAACATGGAAGCGCCCTCGGGTGGCATGGACACGAGCGACTCTGGCAAGAAGGACAACAAAGAGTTTTTCGGTTGCAGAATCATTGAGGAACCACCGTCACCAACTCATGGCTAGCTTCAACACTGCTCTCCAGGTTTTTTGGTTCAGTTTCATAGATAATGCTAGTTTTTGTTGCTGGACTAACCAGCTGAATCAGTGGTCTCTGAACTGTAGCTTATATTTCTATGTTTATTTAGTTTCTATGCTTTCCAAACCGGTTTCCCTCACGAGGGCGGTTAAGACTCGATGTTTAACTGGACTGGTTTCCCAATATGGGCAGTCTAGGCACTCTGTGAATAGTTTGATTTTCAAACACAGTGCTCAGGCTTCCATAGCTGACACTGTGACTATTTTGTACTAGTAACCTTATACATAATAGAATTAGTTACACTTAGAAAAAAAAAATAGATTAATGCTTGGAAATTTAATTTTTTATTAAAACAATTAATAGTCCCAACATTTTGGCACTGTTTTTGGGGAGACTATATAATGAATGTTACTATAATAATTAATGGTTCTAGATGCATTCTCGATTCTCTGAGAGTTGTATATTGAATATGAAAGATAAGAACCTACACATGCACCCTAGCTAAAACTTGTGGTCATGTCTACACTTGGCCAAAATTTTTAGGTCATTTAGCATGCATGAATATCAAAGGAATTAGAGGTAGGAATAAAGAAGAGATGAATTTGAAATTAGCTCCCAAAAGAAGCAAAAGTCAGGGCCAATTTGGCCTTTGAAGATCAACCTCCATAAATGAAATAATTCAAAGAGAGGAGTCTCGAGCTTCAATAGGGCCCCAATCAATGTCCAAACATGGATCTACTATTATTTCCATTCTTGTAGAAATATATTTTTGTGCAGTGGAATTTGAGATTCACAATAGAATCTTGGGGTCTAAAGAATTTTTTCAAGCCTCATCCGACAATCATCCCAATTTTCCGGACAAGAGGGAGGGTCACCCTTGTAACATAAAAGAGGCAGGAGGTGACACAATCAACTGAAACTTTCAACCTACCAAGAAAAATCCTCCTCTAATACCCATATTAAAGGAAGGAATCTAAATTATTGATTCGAATAGTGTTGTAACGCCCATATAAGATCCATATTCCTGCTATCAACTAGTCCCTTTCAATTCTTGCCTCCTTATTTTGGAATTATATAGAGATATTCTCATACTTTTAACCAAATGGCAGGTCAAGTGAATACATCAAACACACATAACTCAAAATACAGTTTCTATTGTTGATTCATAAGAAAATACACCCATGAAATTTATACCACTCTAAGGTCTTTCCAACTTTTTTGGCTTAGCCTCAGAAGACCTTGATGCATTCATGTTTGAGTTCAATGTTTTTTTTTATCATGGGTATGATTACACCATTGATCCACAGAAACTAAATTTGTTTCCCTCTACTTTAAAGGGGAAAACTTACAATGGTTTATAGGATTGGGAGGTGTTACTATTAATTCTATGGAAGGGATGAAGGAAACCTTATTAAAGAAACACTAGGATTATTGTTGATCTAGGGATTTAAAGGGAAAAATATTTATAATAAAATCCAATGACGATGAAACTTAGGAGGAATATATATAGATATTTCAATATAATATGAAAATGTTTCCACATACTACTCTTCCTAAATAAGTATTAAAAAATGCTCCCATTAGAGGTATGAACAATGAATGGTTAAAAACACTTAATTTAATGGGTTAGGGAGATATCTAAAGGGAATAATATGATTACATTATGAAATTTTGTATTAGTATCACCTGTCCAAGTGCAAGGATGAAGCATGGGATACAAGGCCCACTGAGCAGAGCTACAAAGACTGTAGGAAGAGCAGAGACATGAGTAGAACTGAGTAATTTATTAGAAAAATATAAAACCAATATCTTCAGTATTGTTAGGTCCCCATATTACTAGTATAGTCCCTTATTGTTGTTAATGTAACCCCCTTATTGTTATTATTGTACCCCTGTAACCCCCATATTGTTATTACTGTGCCCTTAAATTATTATTGTTAGGTCGGCTAGGATTACATTGTGGCCCCATGGACTCCTATATATAGAAAGGAGGTTTTTTAATTTGTATCATCCAAGAATTGTTCATTCATGTAATGTATTGGAGGTTTCCCCCCTTGAAGTGGCTTATTTCTAAGGCATTTATATCTATTTTATTCTATTTTTGGAGCTCGTTTCATAACATTTGGTATCAAAGATTTGGATTCTAGGGTTTCTCTACTCCAAATAGGTCATCATGGCATTTTTGCTATAACGTTTTTTCTACGAAAGTTCAGAAGCTGAAATTTTTAGAGTGCGAAGCGAGAATCGTGAGGAACATCGTCGCAAAATTTCAGAGCTTGGTTAATATTATTTTCGGAGATATGATCTGTGGAGGTTAGGGCTTTTTGTAGGCTCCTGAATTTCACTTAAAAAGGGCATCCTATAATTTTCACTATAACTTTGTTTCTACGAAGTTTCAGAAGCTGAAATTTTTAGAGCACGAAGCTGAAATCATGAGGAAAAGTTTCGCAAACTTTCAGAGCTTGGTTTGTAATATGTTTGGAGATATGATCTGTGGAAGTCAGGTCTTTTTTAGGCTCCTAAATTTCATCTCAAAGAGGTGATCATGGGAAAATATTCATAACTCTCTCTCTGACCATCAGATTGGAATTCTGTAAAAAGTGACTGGAAGAAAACGGACTTTAGTTTCCTTTGTATAAATTTTAGAGCCAAAGGAGCAAACAGTGACACGTGGCAAGTCTTATAAGTTCACTCTACTGAACCAGTCCATCATTACGCCATTGTGGGAGATTGGACATAACTTTTCTTTGAAGAATCCAAATCAAGTCAGACCTGTGGCAATTGAAAGAAGCTTTAGAGGACTACTACAGGACCGAATTTCAGATATTTAGGATCTGCAAGTACAGATATAAGTCAATTTCAATATCGAGCTCCTCAAAATCAAGTAAAAGGTGTGTATTTTTTTCCCCGAATTGCATAAGTCTTGTTTGAAGAATAAAGTCGAATTGATTCCAAGGGGATATTGTAGAATATATATCAGTATTGGATTCTCAATGGCACCTAAAAATAATTCAACACCCATTAAGCCTTTAGAAGGTTCTACTATGATTCATGAAAATGAAGAATGACAACATGACATATCAAAATTACAAGAGCAAGTGCAACAAATTTTTCTCTCGCAAAGAGCAACAAAAAATGACATGGCACAGAAGCTAAGATGGATGGCATGGAAGCTAGCATGGAATCTAAGATGGATGACATGGAAGCTAAGATGGAAAACATGAAGAATGATCTAAAAGCAGACATGGAAGGTTTGACAAAGTTGATACAAGAAATGTTTCCTAATGGTGAAAATATAGTAGAGGAAACTCATGATGAGAACAAAGTAAATGTTAATCATGATTTCATAAACTCTAATGTTGGAGGGAAGAACCACCATATTCCAAAAATGGATATGAGGAAGTTTGATGGAAAGGATCCTGTAACATGGATACTACAGATGGAGCAATATTTTGATCTCAATAATGTGCAAAACACACAAAAGATATGCATTGAAACTTTACATTTAGAACAAAATACATTTGTATGGTATTGATGGCTTTGCTCCCGTAAAAAAATTGCCACTTGGTCAATTTTTACTAAGGAAATGATAACACATTATGAGGATACAAAGAGAAACACTTTCTTTAGCCAATTGATAAATCTCAAACAAAAGTGTTCAGTGGGGGAGCACATTGAGGACTTCCAAAAATTGAATATAAGGGTAACTGATATTCCAGAGGAGCACATGATTGATCTCTTCATAGGTACAGTAGAGGATAACATCAAACATGAAGTTCATGTTTTCGAACCTATTTCATTGGAGAAGGCATTCAGGTTGGCAAGAAAAATTGAATATAAAATTATGGCGCAAAGGAAGACTACCACTCACTTATATAAATATGGAAGTGTTGCTACTCCTAGATTTCCACAACCTACAAGGTTGACACCACAAAAATTGGAAGAAAAAAGAGTAAAAGGGCTTTGTTACAGTTATGATAGCAAATACACTAAAGGTCATAAGTGTGCTGAGAAGAAATTATTTTACATAGATTGTGAAGAGGAAGAAGAAAATGAACAAGAATCTTCAAAAGAAGAGGATATACACCAGGAAATAGCCCTAGAAGAGGAATAAATGAGTCTAACCATATCGTGAAATGCATTGGCAGGAATTACCACTCCTCAAAATCTCAAGATAGAAGGACATATCAAGAAGAAAAAGGTAATAATGTTGATTGATTTAGGTAGCACCCATTATTTTATTCATTGTAAGGTAGCCAAGGAATTGAATTGTTTCCTTTACCCAGCACTAGAATGTCAAGTGATGGTTGCAAATGGAGCAACTATAAATTTCTTTGGAAAATGCCATAATATCAAGCTAACCATGGGGGAATATGTATTGAATATTCCAATTCTTTCCATTTCTATGGGAGGTGCTGATGTTGTACTAGGAGTACAATGGTTACAATATTTGGAGACGATAGGTTTTAATTTTCAGGAACTTTTCTTGAAAAAACATTTAGAAGGAAAGGAAGTTGAATTACAGGGTATTGCAGGGAAGCTAGGAAAGATAATAAGCTCTAATGTCACGACAAAGCTTCTAAAGAAATAAAAATGAGGCCTAATTTCACAACTATGCTCACTAGAATTTCCAACATAAAAATCCTCTATTTCTACAGATCTCCAAAAATTCTTGGACAATCATTCCAAGGTGTTTGAAACTCCCAAAGGACTCCCACCTATTCATGATCATGATCATGATATTCATTTGATTCCAATAAGTGTTCCTCCAAACATCAAGCCTTATAGATATCCTTATGTCCAAAAGAGAAAAATTGAACTTATGATTGCAGAAATGTTAGAGGCAGGTATAATTCAACCTAGTCAAAGTTCTTTCTCTGCTCCTATAGTATTGGTAGACAAGAAGGATGGATCATGGCTCATGTTTTCTGTTGGGTGTAGGAATTATACTTAAGCAAAATACTCAACACTTAATTGTCAACCCGGGGGATTCGTAAACTTAGAGACGAAGCATAGGCAATGCTAGAGATGGTATGAATCTCTCTGATATAAATCCCTACTTTATTTGAAGGAAATATTGCAGAATTAAATCAAGACAAGAAAAAGATAACTTGAGTCATCAAAGTAATCTAAGACTGAAACAGGAAAGAATGTATTTGCAAAAAGGAGATCAAAGATAAAAAGGAAATCACTCTAGCTGATTATGCTTGACTATTAAGAGTGTGTTTCTCGTCAGTAGAGGCACTTTAGCAGTCTCGTTAAATGGGCCCTTAAATCAGCTTCCTTAGAGATTTCCTTCTTGCATTAATCTGTCCTGCACTAGTGTAGGATCAGAGTTTTATGTAGAAGGTATAAATTGTGTATTTATTGAAGGTTTTTCTACCTCATGTAGGGGCTCGAACTATTCAAGGTTCAGAGCACTTAGATCCTGTGACAAGGAACTAGTTCTTACACCAAATCAGATTTTCCTGCACTTAGCGTTTAATTCCTGAAATGATCGTTTAATTGTCACAATTGTTACATACTGTAAAACCAGATTGCATATATGAAAAGTTGATGTTTTTGAATTTAACGAAATGTAGAAATAAAGAAACATAAACATATATCTTGTCATAATCATTCAATAAAAGACAATTATGGAAAGTAAATAAATACTTGTTGTAACACACCAACGTGTGCTAGTGCAGGTGTATGTTTCCTATTTGGACCAGGCGGAAAAGCCAATCAACCAAAACCGCAGAAAAGAAATGTCACACCAATGTGCACTGGTGCAGGATGATTTCTCCTGCTTGGACCAGGTGGAGAAAGCCAATCCGAAATCAGTGCAGGAAAGTAAATTGCAGGAAGATAAATTACAGGAAAATAAATTCTATTTGCTTCACGCAATAAATCCGTTTCACACAGACAGGAATTTATGCGCTAAAAACTAAATCACACTTTGACAATAAAACATGAATTACAGAAAGAAGGGAATGGGGCAAACATGCTGGGTTGGTTGGGCTGTAGCCAACTAGCGTGTTTCCCTCTTAAGAGAAAATGCTACTCAACACTTATTTTAATTAATCATCAAACCATAAAAAAACGATTCATGAAACTGAGGTGAAATTCCTTTTTATTAGATCATTGAGGCAAATACATGTGTGAATACACGTTCAACCCAGATTTGGGTGATAACAAAATAACTTGCTATCCCCTCTTTGTTCTTATCTATTCTCTTAAAACTTTTGCTACCAATTCCTATTTACAAATTACATTATATAGATATGTTGGCCGAAGGCCGAAACAGATCGTTCAACTATTTTATAACAAAATGTAGAATTTAGATTATTCAGTATTCAAAATAAAAGGCTTTTGAAAAACTGGCCTTTAGCTTCCACACTTCACAGATCTAATCTTTGGCTGCCTTCAGATTACGTGTTGTCGTGGTGGAAAATGATTGAGTCAAAGAGGTGATCGAGAGGGTTCAGATTCACCGTGAAGATCTGTTATGCTGGTCACGGTACAAGATCCAATCTTGCACTAGGATCATCAATCACGATAAGCATTATAACCACCAAACAACATTGGAGATATAGATAAGTTACAAAGAATAATTTAAAAGTAAGAAATCATATCATAAATATTTAATAAATGCTAAATCGAATTAAAATATGAAGAATAAAGGTTTGTGCAAAATATGTCACCATGCTTGGACTGGTGCATGATGAGGGTGCATAAAGGAGGTGAAACTGGGGTAAATGGTTATGATTTAAGAAGGGAAAAGTAGTAAAAAGAGAAAAAATTAGGGGGCTAATGTCCTCCCATCCCTAAGATGTTGTGTGTCCTCACACAACTATTTACCTCTCCAAAAAACTTCAAAATTTTGAGCGTTCCAGCTCACTCCTGCTTTGGCATACTATCATCAGTCTGCAATGTTTCAGACTTCATCTTTTTCCTGCTCTTCAATTTCTTTGTCACCTTTTTAAGTCGTCTGAAACATTATGAAGCATGGTATTTCCATACCTTGAATTCTCCTTTCTTCTTTTGGATCTCTGCCATGAACTCTTCCTTATCATGTTCTTTCTCTTCCTGTGTTTTGGCTACGAGCTACTCTAAATTCTATATTTGAAGCTCAAGCTCAAGTATCCGAGTAGCAAAAGCTATCGAATCTTCTTCCTTCTCTATCTCAACAGGGGCTATATTTTCCTCAGGGACCTTAGTATCCCTTGAAGTTTCAGTCAATACTTCTTCTTTTTCAGGTTCTTTTTCTTCTTTTAACTCTTCCAATTCTTCTTCTTCTTCTTTCTCTTCCGTCTCTTCTTCTTCTACTTCCACTTCTTCCGGCTCTTCTTCGTCCTATAACTCTTCCGGTTCCACTTCTTCTCCTTCTACTTCTTCTGGGTCTTCTTCATCTTCTAGATATTTCGTTTCTTCTTCTTCCCGTGCCGGTTATTTTTATTCTTGTGTCGATTATTCCTTTTCCTTTGCCGAATTTTCTAGTTCTGGTCCGTCTTGCACTGGTGCATGAGGGGACTCAATGTCTTGTGGAGACTGTGGTTCTTCAGCCGCAACAGGTTCATCATCCTTTTTTCAGTTCGATTTAAGGAAATCAGCCAACAATATATCATGTTCAACTTCTACAGATTTTGCTGTGTTCGCAAGGACTGACAGAAAATTGTCTTCCTCAAGGGTCTATTCACGTATTGGTGGAGATTCTTTGACAGGTGTACCTACAGTCTTCTGTATCTTTAGAGATGGGACTGTTTTTTCTGCTGATTTCCTGGTTTGTTTCCTTCCTTCACTGGTGTAGGAATGATTTTTCTTCACACTCTTACTCGGCCCTTTACTCGTACTAGTGGGGTTCTCCATTTCCTTTAGTTGTTCCAGTAGTGTCTCCCAGGTCATGTTTTTAGTCTTCAACTGTTTTTGGACCAAGATCTTGATTAGTCCGTGATGATACAATTTCTTATCGATCTGGTCTGCCCATGCTCCCTGTACACCCTTGGCCATCTTCTCTAAACTCTTAAGTAAAAATTAAGTGAAATCCATCCTCCATCGGACATGTCAGCCATGTTCAAAATGTTGCAGCATCCTGAAATGATACACAAAGGTGAGGGAGTACCTCCCCTCACAAGTCACGAATTTCTGAAGAATAAAAAGGAGGTCCTGCCATTTCCTCAGCAGGGCGCTGCGTGGGAATCCTTTCTTCCAATTTACGTTCATGTATTTATCAACAACGAAACACTTCTAGTGCTTCCCCTCGAGCTTTTGATTTTTAGAGTACTTCACACTAGTATTCTGTAAGCCCGTCGTTGCAGTTATTGATTTTTCCGTGACTTTAAATCTCAGGGGCCCAATATTTACACGACCATTCTTAAAAATTTGTGCGAACTGTAGGGCCACCTTCTTGTTGTGCCCATTAAATTTCTATAGGAACAGAAGAAAGCGTGAGTCTTGCAATAGTGCAAGAGTATTGCGAAACTCGGCAGTTTGATGTACCTCGCTGAGGGATGATGGTTCGCAATGAACAGGCGGCATTGCTGCTAACAGTTATGAACAATCCAATGAAAGTTGCATGCAACACCAGAAAATTGAGCTTTTTATAAATAGGGATCCAACCACCTCATGTCCCTTTTGTCTCATCACTAATTCGTTCCACCGAACTAGCTGTAGTTGCGCGACATCTTTGAATCGTGCCGAATCGGTACTGATGGCGGCAGTTTTAATGGCTAGGTAAGGGAATGATATGAGTGAAAGGAAATTAAGGTTATGGCGAAATGTGAAGTAATTATGTCTAAGAAATGGTTAAATATTCACATATTCCTTCATAATTCAAAAAAATATTTAGCATTCATAAAAAAATAATTATGATCCTTAACTCTTAAAAAAATTTGTACTTTAAAAATATTTCTCCTAGTTGATATGATAGCATAGGTACCTATTACTAAATGAAATAATTTCTTATAACTTCTATGATGACCACTTTTCCTATGGCGTACACTTCTGAAAAGAAGAAATATTCATGCTTCAGATGAGGTGCATGCTTGCACTGTTATGCTTACACCACTTGACTAAGTTGTTCTGTCGGTATCTGTTTACATTTTTATACAGGACGACATACTTGCACTGGTTCAAGTATAATATCTAAAAAACAAAGAATTTAAATAAAATATAGGCTGAATTTCTGACAGTTTCCTCAATTCGAGAATTTTGCTTCGCCCTTTCTTGATGCTTCAGAGCATATCCTTTTTCTCTGTGTATAAGATTCTGCAATAAATTCACAAGGGAACCAAGAAGTGGGACTAGGGAATTTGTAGAATGGGAAGGAATTTCATTACAGGGATTCCAAGAATAGCACTTTAGAGGGAATAATCAGAAGTGGGATAGGGAAAAAAATTCAGGGGTAAGTGGGATTTTTTACGAAGCAGATATGGTAATTTAGAAGAATATGGGAAGGTAAATTATACTGGGATTCCAAGAAGAAAATTGAGGGATAATTATGAAATGGGATATGAAGAAAGGCAGAAAATGTTCTAGAATGGTTTTGAGGTTGACCCTTCTGCAATCATGTCAACGAACTGATTTTCACAATTACAGGAAATTAATTTTTTCTTTACTTTTTTAATTTTTTATTAAATTTATTTTTTCTTTGAGAAGAAGAAGAGTTCATGTTTTCAAAAGGTTGGTTTTATTGTTTACCACTACCATCCTAAATTTTTGTTGGACTTGCTATGTAAAATATTTATTGGCAAGCAACTGAAAATACTTCTTTAATCTATGCCCATTTACCAAGAATACTGAATCTTGTCCATCAATAGTTTTGACTTCTACTGCTCCATTCTCGATTACTCAGATCACTTCATAAGGTCCCATCCAACGTGTATGGAATTTTCCTTTAAAAATTTTAAATCTAGAATCATAGAGGAGTACCCAATCACCTGGTTGGAAATGCTTTTTCTGAATAATCTTGTCATGCCACCTTTTCTGTTTCTGTTGAATTAGGATGTTCTAATGAACATCATCTCCACGAAATTCATCTAACTCATTTAATTGAAGAAGACACTGTTGTTGTGCCTTGGAGAGATCTAATCCCAACTGAACTACAGTTCTGAAGGTTTTGATCTGGAACTCAATCGGTAACATAACTTGTTTGCCATATACCAACTCATATGGTGTATGTCTCGTGCTATTTATCCAAGTGGTTCTGTATGCCCACAAAGCTTCTGGTAATATTTCAGCCCAGTCTTTCCAATGCATATTAACTGTCTTTGTAAGAATGGACTTGATCACTTTGTTTGTAGATTCCACCTGGCCATTTGATTGTGGGTGATACGGCGTGGATTTCTTGTGCTGGATCTTGTATTGCTCCATCAAACCCTGTACCAAATTAGAAATAAACTGCGGACTGTTGTCAGAAACAATTTCTCTAGGCACACCAAATCTAGTAACGATTTCAGAAAAAAATAAAATCAACGACAACTTTTTCTGTAGCAAAAGAAACAGCTTTAGCTTCTAACCATTTTGTAAAGAAATCTGTACAAACCAAAATATGCTTTTTACTTAAATATGTTGGATTTATTGGCCCTATAAAATCAATAGCCCATTTTTCGAAAGGCTCAATCATAACTTGGGGGCATAAAGGAATTTCATTGGTTTGATTAGGCTGGCCCATTCGTTGACAGCTATCACATCACCTGACATACTGCTTGGCATCCTTAAACAAGGAAGGCCAAAAGTAACCAGCACGTAATATCTTATATGCAGTCCGCTTATCAGCGAAGTGGCCTCCACATGGTTCATCATGAGCAAATTTCAATATGTCAAACACTTCCCCATCTCTTACACATCTACGGATAATCAGATCTAGACCAGTGTAAAAGAGGTCTCCTTGAATCCAGGAATATGCAACACTTTTTTGAATAATATTCCGCTTCTAACGAGCGGATAAGTGAGGTGGTGCTTTTCTAGTAACCAATTAATTAGCAATTTCAGCAAACCATGGAGAATTTGTAGACATAGCAAAAATATGTTCATCTATAAAATCATCATTAACAGGAGTTACTTAACCAGGATTATCTAATCTAGAAATAAAATCTGCTATGACATTAGATTTCCCTGGTCTATCTACAATAGTAACATTAAACTCCTATAAAAATAGTAACCACCTAGTCACTCTACCTCTTTTCAATGGTTTTTTCATCAAATATTTAATCGCGGAATGATCAGTATGTAAAAATACTTCATATCCTGTAATATAGTGTCTGAACTTATTAATTGCAAAAATCACAGCTAAAAACTCCTTCTCTATAACTTTATAATTCAATTCAGTGGAAGACAAATTTTTACTAATATAATAAATGGCATAGGATTTCTTATTTTCCTCTTGTCCTAAAGCTACACCAATAGCCAAATCTGAAGCATCAAAGGAAATGTGAAAAGGCAGGGACTGGTTTGGACCTCGCAAAACTGGTGCATGTACCAACTTTTCCTTCAATGTTTCAAAAGACTTTTGGTAAGCCTTGGACCAAGAAAATTCACTATCCTTAGCTAGAAGTCGGAAAATAGGAGCAGCTAACTTTGAAAATTTTTCAATGAATCTTCTATAGTAACCAGCGTGTCCTAAAAAACCTCTTACTTCCCTTTGAGTTTTGGGAACAGGAACATGCAGAATGATTTCAATCTTTGCCGAATCAACCTGGATACCTTTGTCAGAAATCAAATGGCCAAGCACCACTCCTTTGCACATTAATCTGAATTTCTTATCACTCAAAGCGAGATGGGCTTCCTGACAATGAAGAAGTACTTTCTCCAAATTTTTAAGAGCTTCCTGAAAAGAATCACCAAACACAGAAAGGTCATCCATATAAATTTCTACAAATTCTAGATCAGCAAACATAGCCAGGACTGCCCTTTGAAAGTTATCCTGGGCATTACATAAACCAAAGGGAAGCACTTTGTAAGAAAATTTCCCCCATGGACATGTAAAAGTAGTTTTATCCTGATCCTTGGGTGTAATCTGTATTTGGTTATAACCACTGAAGCCATCCAAAAAGGAGAAATATTTCTTTCTTGCAAGGGTATCAAGCACCTGATCAATAAAAGGGAGAGGGAAGGAATCTTTAAGAGTGGATTTATTCAATTCTCGATAATCAATAAAAATATGCCATCTTCCATCTTTATTAGGTACTAGTACTAATGGAGAGACCCAGTGACTATCGAAAATAGGATAAATAAAACCAACATCTAAGAGTTTTTGTACTTCTTCTTTCACAATGTCTCTTAGAGCTGGATTCATTCACCTTTGAGGTTTTCAGACAGGTCGGGTTCCTTCCTTAATATAGATGTGATGTGGACAAGTTTTAGGAGGGATACCCTTCATATCTTCATAACCCAAAGCAAAGGCACTAAGATGGTTTTGCAACAAATTCACAAGCTTCTCTTGCTGAGATGAGTCCAAATATGAACTAATATGCAAGGATTTACCAGGGCTAATCTAAACAAGAGTGGTATCAGGCTTAGGAGTACTTAAGGGAGTGGTCAAATGTAGTGACACAAAAGAATGAGAATCATGATTTTCTTGAAAATATAGGCTGAAAACTTGGCTCAAAGACTCATAATTAGGCATAATATCTAGAATATTCAGGAAATATTGAATCTCATATTCTTGTGAAGACCTAGTATAATGATGAATAAGGTAAATATACTAAGTCTCAACAGCATTGCTTTGATCCAACCATAAGGTATCTCGAAGGTCCTGAATGGATCTGGCAGGGGGGTATAAGGTAACTTTCTTCCTAGAAACTCCATGTGAGATATACATATTACCGGAACGACATCCAATATATGCATCAGTCGTAGCAAGCCATGGTCGACCCAAGATAAAGGGATGTCCTCCTACTATGTTCTTTGGCTCAAGCATAATCAAATTAGCAGGATATTCCCAAGAATCTAATGAGATGATCACATCGTCCAATAATCCTTCTGGCTTAATTTTAGATCTATCTTCTAATTCAAGCACAGTGGGAGTAGGGAAAAGATGAGATAACCAAATTTGATCCATGGTTTGCTTAGTCATGACATTAATGGCCTCCCCTAGGTCTATAAGAACATTAGAGACAACAACATTACAAATATGACCTGTGACAACAGGGTTTCCGAGATCAGTATATTTTTCCACAGATACACATCCCGTCATCAACTCTGCTACCCTACCAACAAATTGAATGGTTTAGGGTTCCAATCTCTTCCTCCCGAGTTTCTTGAGACAAAGTTCCTTAATAATATTGGTAGAAATGGGGATCTCTTTGATAGATTGAAGCAAAGGTATCTTAATGAAAATATTCCGAAGCTCAGATTCCAAACTAGTCTCATAAATAGGCTCACTCCTTTCCATTAATAGCCTCTCTAGGAAGGGAGGATGTTTGGAAGAGGATGGCAAGGATTCAGAGGGTAAGGGCTGCTTAGTGAAAACTTTTGGAGAATGGTTAAGAGTTTCCTCTTCTCCTTTCTCTTCAACAATCACCATAGGTTGCTTCTGATTTTATGATGTTATAGTCCTTCCCAATATTAATTGAATATCATGAACCCCAACTGGAATAGACTGGTATTTGAATGGTAAATGTGGGTTTTTTATATGGATCATTTGTACTGCTTTATTATTATTAGGATTGGGCATATGTTGAGCAGGAAATTGAGGAGGTCGAAAGGGCGAAGGTAAAGGCAATGGTGAAGTGGAATGAGTCAGAAGTTAAGGCATTTAATAAGGTGAATGTGTAGATGGGTATGATTGCATAGGTGGCTGGTAGGAATATGGAAAATGAATCGGCCCTTTCCAACCTTGTTGCCATGGTTTAGAAGGTTGCCCATGCTGATATTGATTCCCATACTGCCACTGCTGATGAGAGTTAGGATAAGAATATGCATGCGAATTATAACCAAAATAGTGTGGAGGAAATTCAGGAGCCATACTTGTACCTACTTGAGGCCAATTCCTTCTTGCTTCCATAGCATTCAAGTATTCAGCTTTAGGCTGTCCCCCTGTAAATACAGCTTTAAGTCCTGGTATAGAGGGGCATTTTTCTGTGATATGGTCTTCTTCACAAATAGCACACTTATTAGTTTCTTTCAAATTAAGAGGACACTCTTTAGGGGGATTCTTGTCTCTACATTTAGGACAGAAAATACATAATGACTCTTGTTCCTTCATGAGTTTCTGTTGAAATTTTAAGGAGTCTAACTGTTTGGTAACAGTGTTCATTATATCAATCTTCATGTTTACCATTTTATTTTCTAGTCTAATAATCATAGCATCGATAGATTCAGTTTTTCTATTTCTGTTTCGAGTTCCTCTACCGGATCTATATTGATTTCTTGAAAATTTCCAGCATAATTCACAAATTTGATCAAAAGTTTGCTGAGAAATATCACCTTGTCCTAACAGATTCAAATTTTTTCTAGCATTATCAGTAAGTCCTCTGAAGAAAAAGGTTCTAATAGTGTTGAGATCAAGCTTAAGTTTTTACCTTTGTAAAATATACAAAAATCTTTCCAAATATTCTTCAATCATTTCATCATCATCTTGTATGATTGTAAAAATTTCATCCTGCATGTCCCGAGTTTTGCAATATTCTTGATATTTAGACAAAAATACTCTCTTCATCTGATCCCAAGAAGTTATGGTGTTTCCTCCTAATCCCATAAACTAGCGAAGAGTTGAGTCCTTGAGGGTAACAGGAAATAATCTTAACTTTTGAGCCTCAATTGCATAATCATAACTTCTACACAGAATATCAAACTCAAATAGAAAAGAGTCGGGATATTCATGAACTTTACCATGGAAATGAGAGAGAGCTGATGGTGGAATATTCTTCATCTGTGATACAGTATCAAGATCCACAATTGGAAACACAAAAGTGGATTTCCCTTCACTTACCTGGTTGTCACTAGTCCCTTCCAAATGATCCTCTTGGTCCACCATTGTTCCCTTCTTACTTGTACTACTCTCCATAGGCTGGTCCACACCTGAGCTGTTATTACCAAAATCCAGGTGGATTTTTCCTGCATGATGGTTTTGAATTGGATTGGGCTTCCTGCTTGCAGAAGGAGACCCAATATGAGAAAAATTATTTTGGCCCTTAGTGGGCTTCGAACCCTTACCTTTCCTAGGCATTCATTTCAAAAAAAGAAAAAAGAAAAGAAAAATAACAGATAACTTCTAAAAAATGCTGTCAGAAATCAATTAACACCAGTAAAATTCCTTCAAAAAAACTTTTCCAAACAATGCTACAAAAATAAATAAAAAATTACCTCTATTTTTCTTAATCAGAAAATTCTTACCAAATCAAATCACCTCCCCAGAAATGGCGCCAAAATGTTGGGTGCAAGAATTACAGTTAAGAAAACTCCTCAACACTTAATTGTCAACCCCCGAGGATTCGTAAACTTAGAGACGAAGCACAGGAAATGCCAGAGATGGTGTGAATCTCTCTGATATAAATCCCTACTTTATTGAAGGAAATATTGCATAATTAAATCAACACGAGAAAAAGATAACTTGAGTCATCAAAGTAATCTAAGACTAAAACAGGAAAGAATGCATTTGTGAAAAGGAGATCAAAGATAAAATGGAAATCACTCTAGCTAATTATGCTTGAATATTAAGAGTGTGTTTCTCTTCAGCAGAGGAACTTTAGCAGTCTCGTTAAATGGGCCCTTAAATCTGCTTCCTTAGAGATTTCCTTCTTGCATTAATCTGTCCTACACTAGTGCAGGATCAAAGTTTTATGTAGAAGGTATAAACTGTGTCTTTACTGAAGGTTTTTCTACCTCATGTAGGGGCTCGATTTGTTTAAGGTTTAGAGCACTCAGATCCTGTGACAAGAAACTAGTTCTTTCACCAAATAAGAGTTTCCTGCACTTAGCTTTTGATTCCTAAAATGATTGTTTAATTGTCACAAGTGTTACTTTATCGTAAAACCATATTGCATATATGAAAATTTGATGTTTTTGAATTTAACGAAGTGCAGAAATAAAGAAATAGAAACATCTTTCCTGTCATAATCATTCAATAAAATAAAGTTGCGGAAAGTAAATAAAGACTTGCTATAACACACGAACGTGCGCTAGTGTAGGTGTATGTTTCCTGCTTGGACCAGGCAGAAAATCCAATCAACCAAAAATATAGAAAATAAATGTCACACCAACGTGCACTGGTGCAGGATGATTTCTCCTGCTTGGACTAGGAGGAGAAAACCAATCCAAAATCAGTGCAGGAAAGTAAATTGCAGGAAAATAAATTCTATTTGCTTCATGCAACGAATCTGTTTCACACAGACAAGAATTTATGCGCTAAAAGCTAAATCACACTTTGACAATAAAACATGAATTACAGAAATAAGGGAATGGGGAAAACGTGTTGGGTTGGTTGGGCCCTAGCCAACCAATGCATTTCGCTCTTAAGCGAAAATGCTACTCAACATTTAATTTAATTAATCATCAAACCATAAAAACACGATTCATGAAACTAAGGTGAAATTTCTTTATATTAGATCATCGAGGAAAATACATGCGCGAATACATGTTCAGCCCAAATTTGGGCTATAACAAAATAACCTGCTATCGTCTCTTTGTTCTTCTCTATTCTCTTAAAAATTTCTCTGCCAAGTCCTATTTACAAATTACATTATATAGATCTGTTGGCCGAAGGAAAAAACAAAACTTTCAACTGTTTTATAACAAAATGCAGAATTTAGATTGTTCGGTCTTCAAAATAAAAGGATTTTGCAAAACTGGCCTTCAACTTCCACACTTCACGGATCTAATCTTTGGCTGCTTTTGGATTACGTGTTGTCATGGCGGAAACTGCTTGAGTCAAGGCAGTGATCGAGAGGGTTCAGATCCACCGTGAAGATCTTCTATGCTTGTCACGGTATAGGATCTGATCCTACACTAGGATCAATAATCATGATAAGAATTCTAACCACCAAACAACATTGGAGATATTGATAAGTTACAAAGTATAATTTAAAAGTAAGAAATCATATAATAAATATTTAATAAATTCTAAATCGAATTAAAATATGAATAATAAAGGTTTGTGCAAAATATGTCACCATGCTTGGACTGGTGCAGGATGAGGGTGCATAAAGGAGGTGAAACAGGGGTAAATGGTTATGATTTAGGAAGGAAAAAGTAGTAAAAAGAGAACAAATTAGGGGGCTAACATGTTCGGATTATAGGGAGATCAATAAGCTCAGCATTAAAGATAAATTTCCTATTCCTGTGATTGATGAATTATTGGATGAATTACATGGAGCAATTTATTTTACCAAGTTGGATCTTCGTTCAGGATATCATCAAATTAGAATGAAGACTGAAGATATTTCGAAAACAATATTTCTAACTCATGAGGGTCATTATGAATTTTTGGTCATGCCTTTTGGCCTTACTATTGCACCTTCTAAATTTCAAGGGTTGATGAATTCCATTTTCAAACCCTTAGAAAATTTTTTCTAGTATTTTTTGATGATATACTAATCTATAACAGGTCTTGGAAGGATCATGTTCAACATGTTAACAGGGTGCTCAAACTATTGCAGGAGAAACAATTATATGCAAAAACATCCAAATGTTTCTTTGGAGTACAAGATGTGGAATATCTGGGTCATATTGTATCTCACGAGGGTGTTAAGGTAGACCCTAAAAAAATTAAAGCCATTAAGGAATGGAAAGTACCCACAACCATAAAGCAGTTGCGAGGATTTCTCCAGTTTATAGGGTATTATCGCAAGTTTTTTAAGAATTATGGGAGAATAGCAGCACCTCTAACAACATTATTGAAGAAAGATGCATTTTCATGGACTCCTGAAGCAACTAAGGCCTTTTAACATCTTAAAGAGGCAATGTGCCTAGCACTGGTATTAGCTATGCCGGACTTCACAAAAACCTTTATTGTGGAATGTGATGCCTTAGGAAATGGAATTGGTGTTGTTTCAATGCAATAAGGAAGACCCATTTCTTTTGAAAGTCGTCCAATCAAAGGAAATTATTTACAGAAACCTATTTATGAGAAGGAAATGTTAGGAATATTGCATGCACTAAATAAATGGCAAACTCACCTAATGGGAAGACACTTCAAGGCAAAAATTTATCATGATAGTCTTAAACACTTTTTGGAACAAAGAATATCTTTAGAAGAGGAGAAAAAATGGGTCACAAAGATGTTGGGTTATGCCTTGAAATAATCTACAAAATAGGGAAGCTAATTTTTTTTGCAGATGCACTCTCAAGAAAGAATGAAGAGGTGGAATCATTGCTTTGTGCCATTTCTATTATCCAACTAGATTGGATAACTGAAGCAAGAGATGAATGGAAGAAGGATGAAGAAGTGTGGACAATCACTCAAAAGTTGCAGCAAGATCCTAGTAAATATGATACATTCAATTGGAAAAATGATTCCTTATGGCACAAATATCGCTTATATCTTTGTAAGAATTCCCAACTAAAACAAAATATTCTTTTGGAATTGCACACTTCTCCTTTAGGAGGACACTCAGGATTTTTAAAAACTTACCACAGTGTGAAGAAATATTTTTTTTGGGATGGCCTTAAATATGATATTAAAAATATTGTGGCGGAATGTTTGGTTTTCCAGCAGAATAAAGTTGAGACAATTGAGACCCCGGGTCTTCTACAACCTTTATCCATTCCACGTCAACATTGGGAGGAGATTTCAATGGATTTTATCATAGGTTTACCTAAGTACAAACAAAAGAGTGTCATCATGGTGGTAGTTCATAGACTTACCAAGTATGCACACTTTTGTGCATTATCTCATCCATTTAAAGGAAGTACAGTTGCTACTACGTTTATGGACACAATTCAAAATCTACATGGAAACCCAAGGGTTATTGTGAGCGACAGAGATCCCATTTTTACTGGAAATTTTTGGACGGAGTTATTTTCTTGTTTGGGTACTCAATTAGTTCATAACTCATCTTATCATCCTCAATCCAATGGTCAAACTGAGATAGTAAATTAATGTTTTGAAGGATGTCCTCATTGTTTTGTATCTAATAATCAAACACAATGGGTCAAGTGGTTACCTCTCGCTAAATGGTGGTATAACACTTCCTTCCATACTATAGAAAAAATGACCCCATTTATGGCACTTTATGGATATCGTCCACCATCCATCACATCGTCTTTAAGAGAAAATTAGAAGGTTCAAGCAATGGAAGATCACATCGAGCATCAAAAAGAACTTCTCCAACTCTTAAAGGATAAACTGAATTTGGCACAAAATTGAATGAAACAACAGGCAGATCAACATCACAACGAGAGAATTTTTGATGTAGGAGACTGGGTATTTTTACAGCTACAACCATAAAAAAAAATGTCCCTCAAGCAAGCTAAGAAGGATAATAAATTATCGCCAAAGTACTATGGTCCTTACAAGGTGTTGCAAAAGATTGGTACTATGGCATACAAATTGGAGCTTCCTGCTTCTTCGCGAGTGCATCCAGTTTTCCATGTTTCATGCTTAAAGAAGGTTATAGGTGAAAATCTTCTTATTCAAACAATATTTCCAGAAATTGATGAGGAAGGAAAAATCATACTAGAACCTGAAGCGGTCATGGAAACAAGAACTCGACAGTTACGGAATCGATCAATTTCAGAGTATCTCATCAAGTGGAAGAACTTACCCACTAAATATTCTACATGGGAGGATGAGAATTTTATACAGAAGCACCTAGAGCTACTCAAGCATTGAGGACAACACTTTTTTGAACTAGAGGGGCATGTTAGGTCTCTATATTACTAGTATAGTACCTTATTGTTGTTAGTGTAACCCCCTTATTGTTATTATTGTACCCCTGTAACCCCCATATTGTTATTATTGTGCCCTTAAATTATTATTTTTAGGTCAGATAGGATTACATTGTGGCCCCATGGATCCCTATATATAGAAAGGAGGTTTTGTAATTTGTATCATCCAAGAATTTTTCATTCATGTAATGTATTGGAGGTTGCCCCCTCAAAGTGGCTTATTTCTAAGGCATTGATATCTCTTTTCTTCTATTTTTGGAGTTGGTTTCACAACAAGTACTCTGACTACAAAATTTGATGTTTTGTACATAAATAAAAAATAAGAAGAACAATAACATGCATTGGAAATTTTATGTCGACATTTTCATCAGAAGCATGGCCAAAAGGAGTGCCTGTTGGATGCTATTGAAGTATGCGCTATTTGTGTGGAGGACCATTCAACGGATTGATGTTCAATTCTTCTTCGATTAAATTTTTTTTTTAAGGAAACCAAAGAATAACCTAAACCAACATAGCTCGTGGTACAATGAAAAAACTGACAATCTCACCCTTCGGGTATGCCTCTTTATTTGGTTAACAATAATGTCCTAGTATGAGGGGTTTTATCAATGCATTATATTAGATATCATTTTTGGGATTCAACCGCGTTAAGTAAGTCATTCATCTATGACCATTTCCATGAGAGGTAGTCGTAAGTGACTAATTTCTCATGATTTTTTATTAATTGACTTAGGACCCATTGCATTAGGTGATTCTCACAGCGGCGAAGAATTTGGATTGAAACTAGTGAAATGAATCACATAGCATCAATCATCACTTTCGGGTCTTGGACACAGTAACTAGGATTTCCTTGGAGGTCACCCATCCCGTGTCAAGTGCTATTAACTGTGGAGTTTTTCCGACAATCAAGCCCACTTAGCTTGCTACCCCATTTGAAAAACCTAAAAAATTATTGTGCCTCATGAACCATTCAAGTAGAGCTCCCTTTACACTTTTTATTTAAGTATGTGGGATTTCTGCAGTGCATTATATTAGATATCATTTTTGGGATTCAACTGCATTAATTAATTCATTCATCTATGACCATTTCCATGAGAGGTAGTCGTAACTCAATAATTTATCATGATTTTTTAATATTCCACTTAGCACTCATTGCATTCAGTGATGCTCATAGGGGTGAAGAAGTGGTATTGAAACTAGTGAAATGAATCACATAGCATCAATCATCACCTTCGGGGGGCTTTAGCTAGTAACTAGGACTCCTCGTGAGGGCACCCATCCCATAACTCATCTGGCTCAAGTGCACTTAAGTATGGAGCTATTCCCACAGTCAAGCCCACTTAGCTTGCTACCCCATTTGCAAAACCTTAGAAATTATTGTGCCTCATGAACCATTCAAGTAGAGCTCCCTTTACGCTTTGTATTTAAGTCTGAGGGGTTTCCACAACACATTATATTAGATATCATTTATGGGACTCAATTGTGTTAAGTAAGGAATTCATCTATGACCATTTCCATGAGATGTAGTCATAACTGAATAATTTATCATGATTTTTGAATAGTAAACTTAGCACTCATCGCATCGGGTGATGCTCACATGGGTATTGAAGTGGGATTGAAGCTAGTGAAATGAATCACATAGCATCAATCATCACTTCCAAGGCTTGCACACAGTAACTAGGACTTGATGGGAGGTCACCCAACCCATAACTCCTCTAGCTCAAGTGCACTTAACTGTGGAGTTTTTTCCAAGATCAAGCCCACTTAGCTTGCTACCCCATTTTCAAAACCTTAGGAAGTATTGTGCTTCATGAACCATTCAAGTATAGCTCCCTTTATGCTATGTATTTAAGTATGAGGGGTTTCTGCAGTACATTATATTAGATATCATTTTTGGGATTCAACTGCGTTATGTAAGTCATTCACCTATGACCATTTCCATGAGAGGTATTTGTAACTCACTAATTTCTCGTGATTTTTTAATAGTCCACTTAGCACTTGTTGCATCAGGTGATGCTCACAGGGGTGAAGAAGTGGGATTTAAACTATTGAAATTAATCACATAGCATCAATCATCACTTCCAAGTCATGCACCCAGTAACCAGGACTTCCTGGGAGGTCACCCATCCCATAACTCCTCTGGCTCAAGTGCACTTAATTGTGGAGTTTTTCTCACAATGAAGTGCACATAGCTAGAAACCCAATTTTCAAAACCTTAGCGATTATTGTACCTTATGAATCATTCAAGTAGAGCTCCCTTTACGCTTTTTATTTAAGTACAAGGGGTTTCTGCAGTGGATTATATTAGATATCATTTTTTGGATTGAAACACATTAAGTAATTCATTCATCTATGACAATTTCTAGAAGAGGTAGTCGTAACTGAATAATTTCTTGTGATTTTCTAATATTCCACTTATCACTCATTGCAACGAGTGATGCTCTTAGGTGTGAAGAAGTGAGATTGAAACTACTGAAATTAATCACATAGAATTAATCATCACTTACGAGGCTTGTACCCAGTAACCAGGACTTCTTGGGAGGTCACCCATCCCAGAACTCCTCTTGCTCAAGCGCACTTAACTATGGAGTTCTTCCCACAATCAATCCCACTTAGCTTGCTACCCCATTTGAAAAAAAATAGCAAGTATTGTTCCTCATGAACCATTCAATTAGGGCTCCCTTTATGCTTTGTATTTAAGTATGAGTGGTTTCCGTAGTGAATTATAATAGATGTCATTTTTGGGATTCAAAAGTGCTAAATAAGTCATTGATCTGTGAAAATTTCCATGATAGGTAGTGGTAACTAATTAATTTCTCATGATTTTTGAATATTCCACTTAGCACTCATTGTATCGAGTGATGCTCATAGGGGTGAAGAAGTGGGATTGAAAATAGTGGAATGAATCAAATAGTGTCAATCATCACTTTCGGGGCTTGCACCCAATAACCAAGAATTCCCTAGAGGTCAACCATACCATAACTCCTCTGGCTCAAGTGCGCTTAACTGTGGAGTTTTTCCCAAAATCAAGCCCACATAACTTGCTACCGAATTTGAAAAACCTTAGCAAGTATTGTGCATCATGAACCATTCAGTAGAGCTCCTTTTATTCTTTTTATTAAGTAAGAGGGGTTTCCCCAATGCATTATATTATATATAATTTTTGGGATTCAACTCCGTTAAGTAAGTCATTCATCTATGACCATTTTCATGAGAGGTAGTCACAACTGACTAATTTATCATGATTTTTGAATAACCCACTTAGCACCATTGCATCGAGTGATGCTCACAGGGGGTGAAGAAGTGGGATTGAAACTAGTTAAATGAATCACATAGCATCAATCATCACTTACAAGGCTTGTACCGGGTAATTAGAACTTTCGGGAAGGTCACCCATCCCAAAACTCGTTTGGCTCAAGCACGCTTAACTGTGGATTTTTTCCCAGAATCAAGCCCACTTAGCTTGCTACCCCATTTTAAAAACCTTAGAAAGTATTTTTCCTCATGAACATTTCAAGTAGAATATCCCTTGTTTAAAGATAAGAACGCTATTTGATTCATTTAACTAGTTTCAATCCCAGATATCTAATATAATGCACTCTGGAAACCCCTCATACTTAAATAAAAAGCGTAAAATAAGTTTTTCTTGAATGGTTCCTGAGGTACAATACTTCCTAAGGTTTTGGAAATGAGGTAGCAATCTAAGTGGGATTGATTGTGGTAAAAACTCCACAACTAAGTGCACTTGAGCCAAATTAGTTCTAGGATGGGTGACCTCCCAAGTCCTTGTTACTGGGTGCAAGCCCCAAAAGTGGTGATTGATGCTATGTGATTCATTTCAATAGTTTCAGTCCCTCTTCCTCACCCCTATGAGAATCACCCGATGAAATGAGTCCTAAAGGGACTATTCAAAAATCATGAGAACTTAGTCAGTTATGACTACCTTTCATAGAAATGTTCATAGATGAATGACTTACTTAATGCAGTTGAATCCAAAAAATGATATCTAAAATAATATCCTTGATCAATTTGGACAAATCTGCAATATCCTGACAGGTCCTGGTAAAATCAACAATATAATACACAATTTTGGCTAAATCAACCATATCTCGTATCCACATGGAAAAAGAAACAATATTTCGGGTCTTCTCATCCAATCTCACAAAATATGTAATAACCTTCCCAATGGATGAATCAGGCCACTCAAGGGCTATTATGGCCCCAAAAATGGCTACACCCTTTTGGTTCTGTTAATCAATGATTAGGAGGGTTACTTCAGTCACAACCACCACCTTCACAACGAAAACTTTCGTTACCGTCGAATATGCCGCCACCATTACGTCCATAATTACCCACATAGCTAAATCCCAAACCAAACCATAGACCTATAGAGCTTGTGGAAATAAAATATACACCTTACAATAGTTTTCCCTCTTTGGATTGTGTAATGAAATTCTATTGAGATCAAGATGAACAATTTCCATAGGGAATCCTTCAATAGATTGTAAGCAACTAGAAAATGAAAAACAAAATAAAGAGCATAGTCAACCTGAGAAATTTTCAATACTTGTAACTCATGTTGGCTCTGAATTATCTTCTGAATCTACTAGAAGTAACGAAATAACTAAATATTTGACGTTTCTCCCCCATTTCTAGAAATATTGACCATATTAAAAGAAATGATGTATCCTAAATTAGATATTATAGGCTAACTACAGAATCTTTGTGTCAAAAATCCTATTTTACAGGTTATCAAAGATGTACCAATCTATGCAAAACTTATCAAGGACTTGTGTATTAAATATGATTGGAGGAAACTGAAATACCCACAGAATATTCATTTGATCTAGAAATTGTCTAATTTGATCTTAGGAAAACATATTCCTACAAAATATGATGATCCTAGAAATCTTGTAGTCACCATTTAGGTGTGACGAATTAGTTTCCCAAACATTGTATTAGATCTAGGATATACTATTAACATCATAGCATTGAAAGCTTGTGTTAGTCTTAGATTACATGAACCAATGCCAATACCCATTATGCTTGAATTAATTGATGAATCTATAATCAATCCACAATGAATTGTTGAGGATATTATTATTTCATTGGACTCTTTGGAATACCCAGTTGACTTTCTAGTTCTCAATCTTAAAGAAAAATTATAAGGACAACCTATTATATTAGGTAGGCCTTGGGTTGCCATTGCTGATGTATATATCGGGTGTCTAAATGCGAATATGAAAATTTATAAGGGAACAACCATTAAGAGTCTCACTATTTATCCAAATGCTAATTTGAGTACAGAATTTTGTCAAAAAACATGGTTTTCTCCCTATCACAAAGAAGAAAAAATATGACATATCCTCACTATTGGAAAAATTCTTAGCTTTAAACAATAGATTGACGATGATACCATCAATAGATTTATTAGTCAACCATTTCTTGTAGAAAATTTGACATGTCAAAATTTGGAAGTTTTCCTAGGTAATGAACCCAAGGTGATCATATCGAGGAATTCACTAGTGATTAAATTCCCACAATAGTATTTCATGACAATATTCCCATTGAGATGGAACTTCTGAGATTGTTAAATATTAATTCCAAATTAAATTATTCCTGATTAGAACAATTGGTGGAAGTTCTCTAGATGCATAAGCAAGTGCTCGCATGGGATTATACAAAAATGAAAGGTGTGGACCTTAAATTTTTCACACATCATATTTATATAAAAAGGGATTCATACCCTATTAGTCAATCATAGAGGATACTAAACCCACTCCTTAGGGAGGTATTTAAATAAGAACTTCAAAAAATGCTTGATGCAAATTTTATATACGATATATAATATAATCAGTGGGTTTCTTCATTTGTAATTGTCCCTAAAAATAAGGGAAAATGTCATATCTACGTAGATTATAGGGAATTAAACAAGGCCACACAGAATGTAAATTTTCCTCTCTTATTTATTTATTAAGTTCTTGACACTCTTTAAGGGAGGAAGTATTTTTATTTTTTGGATGGATTTAGCAGATAAAATAGGTTAAAATCACCCCAAAAAGACCAAGGAAAGACTACATTTAATTTACCTCAGGGAACACTCACATACCATCTCCTTCCCTTTATGCTTTGCAATGAACCTATAACATTTCAAAGCGAAGTTCTACGTATATTTTTTGATTTGATTAATGAAGGACTTGAACACTACATGGATGATTTTATGCCTTATGGCGATGAATTCAATGAAGCATTAAGTAATATAGAAAAATCATTGTTAGATGCATATTCACTAGATTGTTCCTTAGCAATGAAAAGTATCACATGCTAATGATGGAAGGCATTGTTCTAGGACATTTTATTTCTCTTCCAGGCATCCAAGTGAACCCAATAGATATCAAGGTAATTCTAAAACTTCTTGTTTCTCATACACAGAAAGAGATATTAATTTGTCTTGGTTATGCAGGTTAGTATCATTGTTTTATAGCTCATTTTTCAAATACTCCAACACCTTTGTATGTATTAATTGGACATGTGGAATTTGACTAGATTTACAAATGTAACATTGCTTTTGTAGACTTAAATAAATTGTTATCAACATCAACATTACTATGTGGCCCTAATTGGAAATTTTCGTTCCACATATCTTTAGATGCACCCAACATAGCCATAGGATTTATGCTAGGACAAGAATAATAAAAGAAACCATATGCAATCTATTACATTAGAAAAAACTTGACACCTACAGAGCTAAGCTATACTATGATTGAAAATAAAATGTGGTTGTTGTTTATGCTGTTAATAAATTCTGTCACTATATTACAGTTTATCCTATCGTTTTATATAATGATCATTATGCTATTAAATATCTAGAAAATAAACTAATTACTAGTGTGTTGTGCTATTCAACAACCCCCATTATTTTAACTTAGTTACCTTAGAAAATAATGGGGAACCTTTTAAATTTTTAGAGTAAAAAAAATAATACCTTTAACGTGATTCATTTCGATATAAATAAGAGTCAAATGGGGGTAAAATCCTTGAAATTTGGCCTTCAAAACATTAAAGCAGAGAATAATCACAATATCACAATGTAACACATATGGCTCATAAAATCCACTCAACACATATTGTGATGCGATATATATAAAATCGATTTTATAAAATGAAAAGGCATTTTCCAAACAAATTCTATAAGAAAAATATTAAGGGACCCACTTCCCCCACATAGGAAAATCGTAGATCACAAATCGCATTTCACAACTCTACCCCGACAGTTTTAATGTCACCATCCACTTTTCGCGGATACGATATACTGATCTAATCACACTTTTTCAACACGAACATTCTTTCCCTTCATCCATGTTCACTGATATTAGGATTGAAATATCAAAATTGGAAAAATGTAGTCAATCGGCATTTTATAAATATTCACTTACAAGAAACACTGTGATGTGACAGATCTCGTTTTAATCCTGGAATGATTACATGGGCACAGCAACCCATTCCAACCATTAATGCCATGACTTAAAATTTTTATAACCTATGCCTCCAAAATGGTTTGACTGCAAGAAGAATTGAAATCATGTATTAATAGTGTGCCAAGTTTCATTTGTTTTTAATTGTTTCCATTATTAAAGTACTTGTGCATTTGTAAAATCAAAGTTTCCTCTTTCTACTTATTGTTTCTCATTGTTCACAGGCGATTCCTAATAACCAAAATTCTTTTGATATGTTGAAAGATCTCAAGAAAGCTAAGAAATCGATGGCCCCTATGAATCCTGCACCTACTCTAAGTTAAAGAACATAGATGCTTCCTCTATTTATAGACACAACATGTAGACCAAAAAGTGAATATTCCTCCTGGGAAGCCATGTACAAGTGTCTTGAGGATAAGAATCCCATAGGGTTCAATGGAAAGCTACTACTGATGCTTCTGATTGCTCAAAATCTACTACAAAAGAAGTGGCAAATTCTTTTATGCATCAAATTGTTGCGCGCCCTAAAATATTACCATATAATGATATGATAAGATGGATAATTGATCCCCTCAACATTGGGGATAGCAATTTCTTAACCAACAGAGGAACAATGATAGGTTCATTTAAAGATGAAGAATTGAAGTTGATGTACCACATACCATACCCAGAAAAGGTCTACAAAAAGGAATTTATGGCGCAATTCGCCAGTGACAATGAGTTGAAGTAAAATCAAATAATGCAATGGAGAAGAAACCCAAATACACAAAAAAAAATGATGACAAGGGTATGTATGCTACTGACTCCATTGCTATTCCTTACTGTTATGTTACTGCAATGATGTATAGGATCTTTGGTTAGCCTGCCACTACCAAATTTCCAGTCGAATGGGTTCCCCTAATGTAACCAGTCACAGACTCTTATATTATGGATTGGGGAAACATTTTGTCCAACAATATTGCTACTCAAATTTTGAATACAAGAAAAATATTTCTATTTCCTCCAAAAAGTTTCCCCCATTTTATATGAGTGCTTATATCATGGAAGTTGTGTGTTTCACTTTATATTTTCCAGCCATGGGTTGGAAATGGACTACCTAGAACCCTCTCCCCATTCATGTCTATCATAGAATGTTATGGGAGTCAAAATTTGAAAACCATTTTTATAATATCTGCCCTGGAGTTATCCTCCCTTTGTTTGAAGTCGTGTTCAATGAGAAATACCTCGGGTTGTCAAAAGAAGCTCAAGTTGATTTCTCCTTCATTGGAAAATAGTTTGGAGAAGAAATTTTTACTTATGTTAGAGTATTTGAGAGCCTGGCTTGACCGCATATTTTACCATTATATGTTCCTGATAAGCTTCTCGTAAGATAAGTAGCTTATCAAATTGTTGGAAATGGATTAACCAGGTTTCTTAAGGAAGCTAATAAATCATCATGGCGCTCCTTTCCAATTAATTGTGGTGTTTATACCTTGGAAAATTATAATCATGCATTTTTGGAGATTAGTCATATTGAATGTTTGAAATTTTTCACAATTTCAAACAGACAATACCACTCGAATAAATTTTTCAATGATTTTACCACCCAATTTAAAATCATTCCTTTATTACATGAATATGATTATTTCAATGACTTATTTGAGTTAGTAGATAATTACTTTTCAGTTCATAAGTTAGCATCCCTACGCCTCAATCCACAGTAGCTGCCAAAATTTTAACAGTACAAGAACAAGAGATTAGAAGGAATTTCATTGAAAATGCTAGAAGTCTCTCAACCCTTAACATAGAAGGAAGAGGAAAAAGAACCATCACATAAGGATATTGAATTTATTAGTAAAACTGAACAAGATAAATCTGCTAAAGTTTAAGCCATGGAATTAGATTTCCCAACTAATTTGAATGATGTCTGGAAGGAGTTTAACCAAAAAAATCGAGGAGAACAAGAAGTGATAATTATTGGTCATCAAAAAACTGTACAAACACCTCAAATTAAAATTTAGGACATGTTCATTACTAGGCCCTCTGACAAATCAGTAAGCATAGAGAAATTGGAATTCATCCCGGCCTTCCCCAATATAGAAATTATACTCAAGATTGAGGAAATCCTTCCTATAGATATATTCTATAGCCCTAAACATAAAGAATTTATGAGAAGAAAAAATAAAAGAAAGAGAACATAGCAATCTCAACTCCTTGTCCCAAGAGATGTTTCAATGGAAGTTATCTAGAAATATCCACAAGCAGATCCTTCACAGGCTCTAACTCGTCTGACCCAGTTAGCAGGAGATTATGCATCTTCAACTATAGATAAATCTTCTGAGGTTCAACAATTAATGAAAGAAAATTATGAAAGTGTCATCCAATTAGAACATGAGCTATAGGAAAAGGAGAAAAACTTCAACCAAAAACTACAGGTACAGTTAACACAACTCCAAGACAGCATGGACCAATTAAAGATTAAACACCAAAATGAAATCAATTCAAAGGACACTTGGATTCATCAATTGCAGTTTTTTGTAGGGGAATTGAAAGATAATCCAAATATAGATTAATTTAGAAAAGAGGCCTTGGAACTAAATACCCTACTATCACAACAACAAGTTAATTTTTTTCAAAAGTTGTCAAACATCATTGAATTATGTGAGGAAAGTGATTTACTGATGTATCAAATATTTGACCATAGGATCAATTTCAATGAGATTGATGATAAAGTTTAACAATATGTCACATGGAAGGATTCTACTGATGGTAGAAAGGCCAACCTACCCAGGATTGAGTACTCTAAAAAGGAAATATTGTTTACTGACTAGGACACACAGTTGAAACATGTTGAAGGAGCCATTTGCAGAGAAAAATATGTGGCTAATAACATTGTGGAAATTGTTAGTCAAAATATCTCTGCTGCAAAAATTATTGATAAATGCTCTCCTGCTTCGATTCCTATTGTGAAATACTTGTTAAGGCAATGACAAGAGGTTTAAAAGGTCAAAGAGGAAAACATAATAAATTTGGAAAAACTAGATTGGGATAAGTATTGGAGATAGTTGGTAGAGCCACATATCCAATGACTTATGCTGCACTATCTTATAGATACATCCTCCTACATGTTGCCTCCACTTTTAGATGTTGTTTTCACTGGACAGTTGCGCATCAGGCCAGGCCAACCTCTCGAGGTTAAGCCCATGTTTAACATCCTTCAACTAAAGGAACGAATGGCCGATGAGACAACAAGATAGCCATCAAGCAAGTCACCCGTTTAAATTATGTTTATGTTTAATTTTTACATATTTTAAGGAGAGTTGTTTAAGCCTCCTTAGATTTTATTATAATTATATTTTGAGGAATTTTTTTTTATTATATAAACCCCTTCATGTCTTTTAAGGAGGGGTCCTGCAATTTTGAAAGGAATACTTTACAGAAGTCACAATTTTGTAATCTTAAAGTTTTATTAATAGAAAGGGTTGGACCAAATACTATTTCTCAAATGAGAAGAGTTAGCGTATGCATGGTACTTTTATCCTATATGTTATCTTTTTGTTCCAAATGAGAAATGGTTAATTTTTATTCTGATGTTTTGTTTCATCTATCTATTTGAAAATAGTGAGGCATTAACTCACTTTTGAACATGTTATATTGTTATATTTTGGTACACATTCAATACAGGCAGTAATTAGTTTTGATATAGCGTTATCCAATTGATTTAATTAACTATTTAATTAAATCAATTATTTCAAATTGTTTTCATATCTCTAGGCGTTTGTATAATCTTTATTTTCATTCGCTAAAAGATCATCTTTATAAATTGCACAGAGAATATATTTCATCATGAGATACATATAGATAGATATATTATTTACTTCAAGCTTGCTATTACTTCCATATACCAAGTTATAGATAGTTATAATTCCACCTATTCAGCCATTTATATTTGATTGGGAAATTTGTCCCATAAATCCAGTCGGAGCCACCATATCAAATGGAAAAGGGATCATTTAAGTCCCCTCCTGGGTGGTTTTCCCTAATTTTGTTACACTAATTTTCAAGGCTATTAGGGTTGTATTAATCACTCTTAAATGAATAAACAGTACACATAGATTATCAATCCAGGGACATCTTTTATTCCAATGAAAGTTGCACTGTCTATGCCAATACACCCAACCAGAAGAAATTCCAAAGAAAAGAAATAGTTGTTGAAGTAAATGCTAGAACTAAATCACTCATGCAGAAATAAAATGATCTAAAATACTAGAATCAAACTTCAATTAATATGTTCTAGCGTGCCACACAAAAAATATCTAGTTGGTATCTCTAATATCATATGTGTAACAACATACAAAGTATTCAAATTGAAGCTGATATATTCATAGTTGAACAACATCAATAACACCTCTACTGATATATAAACTGAAATAAAAACACAAAACTACCTTAATCACTGCAATACCTACTAAAGAGGAGGGCCCTTATTCCCTAAGAGGGCGCAGGAAGAGAAAGAACTTACGGAAACTAAATCATGTAATGCATGTAACAGCAATAACATGATAGTATTAATCTAAGCACAATTACAAAGCCAAAATAATGTTGTTCTCCATTAACCTTTCGATCTCTAGGGCTAAGAACTATATAGTGGTTACATCTCAAAAATTCAAGGGATAGATCAGTCATGAGAATCTTATGATTCTCATGCTAATCGAAATAGAATACATATAGTTATAACCACTTCTTAATAAATTTCTGACTATAAAATTATAGATTACAATCAAAACCACCCATAGGTTGTTATTCCAAAAATACAATGCTAAAGAACTTCTACAACTATCACCATAAAACCACAGTTGTAGTGTAACAACTAAAGGATAGATCAGCAACAAGTTTTGATGGAATCCAGTTAGCTATACAATTGTATCAGTAGTTTGCGAGCGGGTCTGTAACAACAGAGTGTAGCAGCAGTTTTCCAGCGGGTCTGTAACAGCAAGGTGTAACGTCATTGCTTGCTGTAACATCACACCCTTAACTACTCCTTTGTACCTCATTAATACACAGTAATTTGTCACCGTCCCTACCATTCCCCGTCCCGCACATTGGAGGGCCCATTCTGTGACTTGTGAGCAATGTCATGCCTTGAAACCACTATCATTGCATTCCTCTAAACATGAGCTTCAATTTCCCTGAAGACATCTCCTTGCAAAAAACCATAAAAGCACCCCTTTTTTCATTGGCGCGAGTAGCAGTTCATCACTCGCGGCAATAGGGAAAATCCTACAAAGCGGCTGCGCCAACTGGCACTCTGTCCCAGAGTCACAGTCGCGCCAGCCAATTTAAGGAGTGTTTTTTAAAATAAAATGGCGGAAGTTTCGTTTCAACAGACTAAAAAATTGTTATCTATCTTGAGTTGGGAGGTTTGGCTCTGGGAATTCCATGTAGGGGAAGTGGTTTTCCACCTCTCATGGAAGCTTCCTTGAAGATAGGGCCAATCCCACAATTATAGGGATCCCAACTCCCCTTCCTCCATCTATAAAAGCTTGCCCATTTCCATTGCAAGCTAGTCTTGAAGTGCCCAAGTTTTGAATCTCCAAGTTCTCAAATTCCCAAGAGCCTTAATGCTACAAGAGCCCTCATTCTTCCCTTAAGGCCAAACTCAAGCAAGGAGACTATCGTCGAGAGACTCTAAGAGAGGCTTGTCCCATCCTTGGTAGGCTTTGCGAGACGTGTTCTACTGGAGACCCCTCCGAAGGAGACCTCAGCGTCAGAACATTGGTTGTACTCTCTTTCGATTGTTTATTAATGAATGACTACTGGTTATGGTTCCACTCTGTTTTTCGCTTATGATAATGATGAGTTATATCCTTTCTGACTGATATATAGTTGCGTATTCTGGATTTTATGCTTGTATTTGTATTGTTTCTTGCATGTGTAGGTGTCCATTCACGGAGATCGTGGGGATCATGATCTGTCGAAGCTAAGGAACGGGAACACTGTCTCTTCTACGAATCATAGCGTTGGACTCCAGGTAGGCCTCCATTGTTTGTCTGTTTATTCGAAATTAGGAACTTGCGCTGTAGCATTTGATGATTGTTGCTAGACCCGTTCTGGGCTAGTAGGGATCGCCTCTGTCCGCAGAGGGGATTTACCTCTTCAAAAATTTGGCGACTCTGCTGGGGATCATCTAGTTTTGATTGTCTCATTTTGATTGTTTCGCGGTTTTCTTTGCTTGGTTAGCCTTGTGGGCTGGGTTATTTTGTTGTTTTTGCTTCTTGGTTTGCTTGGATATCATTGATCTGCTTCTGGAGTAGTTCTTTTTATTTTTGGCTGAGAAACTCGGCTGGCGCACTTTTTAGCTCGACAGTCGCACCAATTGGCGCAGGTTGCTTGTGTATTACCCGCGCCAATTGATTTCTGGCGCCAGTTACAACCTCACAGTCGCGCCAATCCTGTGAGGCATTAGGGTTCACTCAGTTTTGAGCTCTCTGGGTCTGGTCAGTGTATTTATTTTTGGTTTTTCGGCTACCTGAGTGTGTTGGAGTCCTGTTTGACTGGGATTTTTCCTTGTTCCTTTGGTTTTTTGCTTTTCTCCATCGATTTCATGTTTTAAGCCCTAGGGCATCTAGTGGCTTTGTGTGTCGAGCCCTCCTTAGGAGTTTTGGTGTTTTGTTAGTCCAGTCAATTCTATGATTGCTCCTCCACATTCTCTTAGTGGTTGTTTACTGTTTTGTTGCGATTTTTGGGTGATTTTTCTTCTCTTCATTCAAATTTCGTTTGGTCTTGCTTTGGGCCTAGATCACACGGTCCATTGGAGTCTTTGGGACTTTTTCTTGGTTTTGAGAGACTTTGGTCGATTTGAGATCTGATTGTTTGTGCTTTTGAGTGAAATTTGCTCGTTTTACTCTCTTAATAACATTTCTCTAATTTCTTTTCATTTGTTTTCGGTTTGTTTAGTGCATCTAGTCATCAAACATTGAAAATAAAAATAAAAAATCTCTTTTGCTTTTGGTTGATTAGTGCAAATTGAAATCTTTTCGATTTTGCTAGTAATTAGTAAATTTGAAAGAAAAGTTTTTAGTTTCATTAGTTGCATTAGAGATATCATTGATTGTCTTTTGATCATTTTGTTTGTGTAAAAATATCTCAACTCTTCTGTAGCTAGCTTTCATCGAACGAAATGATGTACTGTGGCATGTAGTTTTGCATTTAGGAGATTTTTGAGACAACACATTCGTTAGGGCCTGAAAACTGAAACGTAATTGAAGATAAACTTTAAAATCTACTCAATTTAGACTAAGGCAGCATTGAAATCTAATGAAACACATTTATAGGTCTAGGCTAGATACGTGTTCCGGCGTCTTAAAACCTAGTAGTTGTCGTTCGCCTCTTGGCTTTAGACAGCGCTAGTACGGACTTGTGCTCCTCGTACCGTCGCGTATATAAAGGGAGACCCCAATAGGTTTCAATCCTTTATCCATAGGAAGCAAAGTCTGCCGCTCTATACCCGTGATACACCGAACACAGCATTCGGGGAGATTGCCTACACGTACGGAAAGTCCTTGGTTGATTTCTCTTTCATTATTGAAACCAAGGTGTATATTGCAATTCACGGTTATTTGGTACACCCTTTTTGCCTAGTATTCCTGAGTAGTCATTTGATCTTTTCTAACTCCCTAAATTTGAAAAGATCACCAAGCGCTTGTCCTTTCACGCTTGTGTCAAATCTGAAAGAGATAGAGTTGCCTTTTCGACCGTTTCTCGACTCTTAAAACATGAAACAGTGGAGTTTCTTATTTTTCAATGTGGTAAAAAATTAATCACCCACAATCACACGCCTTGTTAAATTCTGCTTGTTAACCGTTTGATTGTGTGTCTTGACTCTTTTTCAGCCCATGTGTGTGTTTGATCTTTTTCTCCTATCGTTGCTACCACTGTGGCGGAACCCTTGGTTTCGTCTACTGGTAGTCCTTATACGAACGATTCATCAGAGGTTTCCCAATCCTCTGCTGGACCACAACAGCTCGTTGTTTCTAAACAACCCTTTGGGGGACGAGTTGAGTTCAATTGGCCCTTTTCCGACCCTGTGTCTGAATTGAGATTAGGAGCTGATTTCCTTTCTCTTACATCAGGTTCGCCTTTTATAGCTGCCATCTTTCCTCCTAGTCCTCGCCGTCTATTGCGAGATCTAGCGGTGGGCTCAATCATGAGTGATTCTAGTGAGGAAATCCCAATGTCTGGTGAAGACTATCATCTCTTTCCTCGGATATTATTTCCAGGAGATGACTCTAAACCTGCGATCATGTCATCATCCGGTCTCTCATTGCCAGCAGGGTACAGATCCCTGGGTCAAATCATTTCCGCCGTTGCCTCTATGGGAGTCTCAGCTCCTTCTATGAGGCCGGTTACTCCTTCATTGGGATGTCTCCTCAGACCCCCGTCACTTCTGTACCCGCTCGGCTCACTGTCTGTGTGGCCGCCTCTGCACCCACTGTCACGGCACCCTCCATGAGGGCTATGCCGCCTCCTGAAGACGTTTATTTAGCGACTGCTATACTGGAGAACATCTCTCCAGAGGAGTATCGGTTGTCTTTACAACAGCCGAACCCCGAGGTTGGTCCGTCCTCCCTTCATCCCAACCGCTCTTATTTTTCGCAGTATGCACAGGATGGTACACCTGTGTATGCTTTTCCAGATCATTATGATGAGCACGGGGACATTTTGCATCTACCCGCTCCTGAGGCTCACCTCCATGCTCAAGGTTTACCTTATAACTAAGCTTACAACCCGCAAGGGCAACCTTTCCAAGGCCAACCTTCGGGCCAACCTGGCTATCCTCACAACCCACAGGGATAGCCCATGCAAGGCTATCCAGCGGGCCAGCAAAGGCCATCATACGGTCCGCAAGGACAGTATTATAACCCTTCTGGTCAACCTGTGCAGCCTCAACTGGGGTACCAACTGGGACCGGTCTATGGTCCTGGGGGGAAATCCAGCCTTCTCAGCCTATGCAACCGCAATATCCTATTGTTTCCAACGTTGCATATCAGCTAGGACCATCCTATGGTCCTGATTCAGGTCAAATCGGTTACCAACAACCACCTGGCTCTATTCCGCCTCCAGGCCAACCGGCCCATCCGGCACAACCTGGGGCTCCTTTCTAGTCGAGTCAACCTGCGCAACTGGCGCAACTTGTCTATCCGGGTCAACCTGTTCACTCAGGGCATCCCGTTCAGCCGGGTCAACTTGTTCACTCAGGGCAGCCCGCTCATTCCATTAACCCTGCCCAGCAGCCGATTTATTTGACGTCGCAACCAAATCAACAGTTGCGCCCTAGTTATCAGGCTCCGCAGGGTTCCACCTATCAGCAGCCGACTCATCCTCAGGGCGGTTATTATCCTCATGGTCAATCTCAACCGAATTATAACTAGCCCCGAGGTTCTCAGTATTATCCTCATCAACCTGGGTCTACCTATACTCAGCAGCCAAATCCAAATGCTGCTTATACTGGGCCTACACATAATCAGGGTCCGTACTCTAGTTATCAAGCCCCACACACTGGTTACCAGTAACCAAATCAGTCTGGTTATATGACCTACGCCCCCTACAGTCAGAATCCCACGGGACAGAACCCATGGGGCCAAGGATATTACCAACCAGCGTGGAGTACAGGTACCAGTCCTCATCCCGGGCCTGGCATGCCGGTCAATCCACCATTGCCATTCCTGGCCACCTTGGAGTTGCCGAATGTTTCAAAACTGAGCAATGATCCAATTTTACACAATCCTTATTGGCCTCCGGTTCCTACCAAGATACCAGGTGACTGCCCCAAGTTTGAGGGTAAAGCTAGAGAGGACCCCCAAGAGCATGTGATGACATATCATCTTTGGTGTTCGTCTAACTCTTGGGTCGATGATTCAATTCGTCTGCACCTCTTCCAGCGCCCTTTGACTGGAGCTGCTACTAAGTGGTACATAGAGTTATCCCGTGGCATCTTCCAAGATTTTAATTCCTTAGCCATGGCTTTTCTAACGCACTTTCAGTTACCGGTTCGCTACAAAGCCAGGACGCACCTCTTGACTTCTTTGAAGCAGGACAAGGCCACTCACATTTCTGATCACATTCATGAGTGGCTGCCCCGTCGTAGACTGATCAAGTTTCATATACCTGATCAGATACTAACTCACTGGTTCACCACCTCCTTCGTGAACAAAATTTCCCAAGATATTGCGATGGGAGCATGTGTGACGGAAGAACAAGCCATTGCGCATGCCCAATATCTGGATCTTGTGTATTCTCAGTCTGGCACGCTTTATGATATCTTGCCTGATGCTCCACGGTCCGGAACCTCTAAGGCTCCACCTACCCCTGCAGTGGATGGTGTCATTGGTTCTGTGTCCTAGAATTCGAAGAAATCTTCGAATGGGAAGCAGAAGTCTAATTCTTCCAACAATACTCCTGCTAATACCGCCCCGTCTGATTCTGGCAAAACCGTGGAGGTGAACGCCGTTCAGGAAAATCCCACGGAGAAGACCTCCAAGTGGAAAAATAAGGGCAAAGGTAAATCCAAATCTGATGCCCCAAAGCCAGAATCCAAATCTCGTACTGAGGATGGTTCTCAACGTAAACCGAAGTACCCCTGCCTCATTTTTGAAGGAGACCGTTATACCAAAGATTGTCCACGATGATCTGAGGTTAGTCAACTTCCCAAGGGCTCTAAAGGGACTCTAGCAGTTCTTAAAGAGCCATTCCTGTCTCAGCAGACCCAGATGGTTGAGCAGCCGTCACCATCTGCACCATTTGGGTCCCAAGTTTTTATGATGAATGGTGCTGCACCTATCTCCGTCGCTACGCGTTCGAAGGATTACAACGAATCGCGGCAGGCACCCGGGAAGGTAGTTGCGGATGGACCACCTCCCCCACCTGTCTCCGGTTCGTTGGAAATCGAGAAGCCTACTCCTAAACCCGTTGTGAAGCCACCTTCTAAAGGTGTCTTACGAAGATATTCTTATAATCCGAATGCCCGTGCCGCTCAGCACTACAGCATTGTTGAGGATTTGGCACAGGTGCCTTCTGCTATGTATGCACTAGAAGTGCTTCAAAGTTTTCCTTCACAACGGAAGTCTTTATTGTCTGCAATCAGTGGCATTGATCCCGCCGATTCGAGTCTTCTCACCTTCGACTTAGAGAATTTCACCCCCCGACTTCCACATCAGATCGATCTTGTTATTCAAGTCGGGATCAACGGTCTTAACATTCATAGGGCTGTTGTGGATGAAGGTGCCTCTACCTATGTTATGTCATCCGCTTGTTGGAAGGCCATTGGCTCTCCAACCCTTTCGTCATCTCCCAATGCCCTAGAGGCATTTGATGGTCGGGAATCCAAACCCCTGGGTGTTCTTGAGAGTTTAGCGATTACTTTACAGGATAAGATTATCAACGTCGAAGTAGAAGTGTTTGACGCCAGGCTCAATTACAATATACTTCTTGGCCGCAGCTGGACTCATGCCATGCTATGCGTGTCGTCCACCATTTTTCGACTTCTTAAGTTCCCTCACGAGGGAAAAATCGTTACGGTGGATCAATTGTCATTCTTCACCTCCACCTCCAAGAACAACGTCCCATACATGGAACAGATTCCAAATCCCCATGATAGTGTAGGGCCCGGTCTCTTCAAAGACCCCGTCCTCATGGGTATTTTTCCCGCACCACCTCCGCACACTGCTCAAGTTAACATGATTTCCAGGTCTGATGACCCCTGGCTCATCCCTACGCCTGAGCAGGTGTTTGAGTTTGGAGAATCAATGCCCTTAACTCCAGTAGAGATTAGCTACTATGAAATTGTTGCCGCATCTGATCCTCCACCTCCTCAGCATGCTCCTTTGAGCATGGCTCTAGATGTCTACTCTCAATCCCCTTGGATTGGTCAGGCTGATTCACCCGATCCTCTAAAAGAGAATTTTCCTTTCGATGAATCCATCATTGAAACTATGTCTCTCGAGGAGCTGCCTTGGGGCGATGGACATCATCGTTCCTCTTTTATGCCTAGCTTGGGGGCTATGTCAGATTTTCTAGAGCGTTATGCATCTTAGGTTCCTACTCCTCCTCTCCAAACACCCATCTTGACGCACGAAGTTTTTTCGGAGGGAAACCTGAGTAATATCACTCAAACCATCCCGATCAACATCTCCATTAAACCGAGGGTCATTGAGAATATTCACGTGGGAGTGACTTGTTCTCCTGATGAGATTCAAGTCTATACTGATCTTTTTAAAGAATTCAAAGATGTGTTCGCCTAGTCTTACGAGGAAATGCCTGGGATTGATCCCAGTATCGTAGTGCATGAGATTCCAACCTACCCTGGTGTGAAGCCCGTGCGCCAACACTTACACCCCATGCATCCTCATAAAGCTGCTGCAATTAAGACAGAAGTTGAAAAACTTCTGAACGCGGGCTTTATTTATCCCATCCCCCTCATAGAATGGGTTTCCAACATTGTCCCTGTCGATAAAAAGTAGGGTACTATTAGGGTCTATGTCGATTATCGCAACATCAATCGCGCCTGTCCAAAGGATTACTATCCCACTCTGTTCATAGACCAGATCATCGACGAATGTGCCGGAAGTGAGATTTATTTCTTAATGGACGGTTTCTCGGGGTATAATCAGATTAATATTGCACCTGAGGATCAACACAAGACTACTTTCATCTGTCCGTGGGGTACTTTCGCATATAAAAAGCTCCTGTTCTCCTTGAAGAACGCTGGAGCGACTTTCCAGCGTGTGATGTCTTACGCTTTCCATGACATTCGCCATATCGTTCAGCCTTATTTGGACGACTTGCCAACTCATTCAACTAGGCGAGAGGACCACCCTGAGCACCTCCGCCAGATCTTCCTTCGCTGTAGGCGCTACAATATTAGGCTTAATCCTCATAAATGCATCTTCTGTGTGGATTTTGGCCGTCTGTTGGGATTCATAGTCTCCAAAGACGGAATTCACCTTGACCCTTTAAAATTCGAGGCTATCATCAACATCCCATCACCCTCCTCACTATATCAGTTGCAGAGTCTGCAGGGAAAAGCGAACTTCCTTCGACGCTTTATCCCGAACTACGCGGAGGTGGCTAAAGGATTCACATGCCTATTAAAGTAGAACGTTCCCTTCCATTGGGATGAAATTTCTCAACAATCCTTTGAGAAGCTGAAGATGTTACTTGTTAATGCTCCTTTGCTTCGTCCTCCTGATTATCGCCGCGATTTCACTTTGTATCTTGCCGCCGCATTTAGCACCATTTCTATGGTTCTGGTGCAGGATGACGATGAAGGTAATGAACATGTTGTTTATTATCTGTCACGGAACCTCCTAGACACGGAAACACGCTATGCTCACGTCGCGAAGTTGGCTTTAGCCACCGTACATGTTGTGCAGCGCTTTCGCCATTACATCCTGCTGCGCACAATTACCGTGGTTTCAGACTATAACCCCATGAAGTATATTCTCTCTCGACAATTACTGGAGGGCAACTACTCCAAATGGATCGTTATCCTGCAAGAGTTTGACTTAGATTTTACCACCGCTAAGTCAACTAAATCACTGGTTTTCGTGGATCTTATATGCTATCTCCCTCCAGACTCCGCTCCTTCACACTCTGAAGACCATATACCGGACGAAACTCTTTTCCTCATCAGTACTCGTGACCCTTGGTATGGCGATATCATTGTGTATCTTCAGACCTCCACATTTCGGTCTGAGTTAACTAAAGATGCCCAACGTCGAATTCGGCATCAGTCTCAACCCTATCGTATCGTAGGAGATACCTTATACCGTGTTGGAGTAGATTCGGTGCTCCGACAATGCCTTACCTTGGAAGAGGCTAAAAAGGCCCTAAATGACTGCCACAGTGGTGCCTGTGGTGGACATATGTCCGGATATGCTACTGCTCAAAAGATTCTGCGAGCAGGATACTTCTGGCCATCAATATTCAAAGACTGTATTACAGCAGTCCGCAAATGTCACACGTGCCAGGTGTTTCAGTGCAAGATGCGCACACCACCTCTTCCTTTGCATCCTGTTGTTACCATCGGCCCTTTTTCGAAATGGGGTGTGGATTTTATGACGTGTAACCCTCATTCGGCCGGGGGTCATGCGTATATAATCGTAGCTCTCGACTACTTCACCAAGTGAGCCGAAGCGATGCCTACACTTGCAGCCGACGATAAAACAGCTGCTCAATTCATCTTCAACCACATCATCATGTGTTTCGGGGTTCCTCAGGCCATCGTTACCGACCATGGTACACATTTCCGAGATTATATGATGGCCGAGCTGACATCGAGGTTGGGCTTATGCCACGATAGCTCAACGCCATATTACCCTCAGGCAAATGGCCAGGTTGAAGCAGTGAACAAGATTTTGGTCACCATGCTTCAACGAACAGTTGGGATTCATAAATCGAATTGGCACCTCCAACTGTTCTCAGCTCTTTGGGCTTACCGAACGTCTTCTAAGAGTGCAACTGGATTCACACCATTTCAATTGGTGTATGGTCTGGAAGCCACTCTTCCGGTTGAATGCGAGATTCCTTCTTTGAAATTAGTTGTAGAACTTCTACCCGACACTTCTGATGAAGAAGAGCGTCTCCTGTATTTGGAACAGTTAGATGAAACCTACCACTTAGCTGCCTTAGTTATTAAGGCACAAAAAAAGCGGGTCAAAGCCCATTTCGACCAATCTGTTTCACCACGTTCCTTCGTTGAAGGGGACCTTGTCCTCCTGTGTGATCAAGCACATGATAATCTTGGGGCGGGGAAGTTCCAACCCATGTGGCATGGGCCCTACATAGTTAAATGAGTATTAAAGAATGGGGCCTATGAGCTTATAGATTATGAAGGAGTTCTGCTGGCGCAGCCCAGAAATGGGCTGTACCTGAAGAAATACTACGCTTAAAGTCATTTATTTTGTGGTGTGTGTACATAGGTGTGTTTATTCATTTGTGTGCATGTGTGGTGTGGTGTGAAATGTAAACGTATTTCTGCTGATCGAGTCTTCCTGATTGTGGAGATGTCCATCAATCCGTTTGTTGGGTTCGCGGATGGTGCCTCCCGCAGTACCAGGAATCTATCTTCAACAACCTGGGTAGTCTATGATCCTGCTGGTGAGTTGGTGAACCTGCAAGGTGTGTGTCTAGGACATGCTACAAATAACGTCGCGGAATATAGTGTTGTTTTAGAATTATTAAATGAGGCTGTAAACCTTGGTATCCGTGAATTGCTTGTATATCTAGACTCACAACTCGTAGTATCACAACTCAATGGTCACTATTCAGTAAGAAACCCACACATTTTACGTCTGTATCTACGTTTTCGTTTACTAGAAAGAAATTTTGACTATATTACATATCAACATATACCCCGGCACATGAATACACTAATAGATGCAGTAGCTAATATGGTTTTAGATAGACATTTACACAATTTATAAGAACATCATCACATGTGAAAGGAAAATCCATCCAGAAATAGATATGTATATAGAT
Source organism: Pinus albicaulis (assembly GCA_034641835.2). Lineage (NCBI taxonomy): Eukaryota > Viridiplantae > Streptophyta > Pinopsida > Pinales > Pinaceae > Pinus > Pinus albicaulis. The sequence goes on along the minus strand of CM076584.1, from coordinate 647,400,992 downwards.
ATATATCGAAATGTTTACATAGCATGTGTCACATAAGATAAAAAAATATACATGTTTGTCTTATTACATCCGGAGACGACACGTCTCTCAAAAATATGCATGAAATAAAGCCCTAGGAGGCTAGTTTGCGTGGTGCTCATGATAACAAGTCACCGCACGCACTAGGCGTCTCAGTAGACGGTGGAGGCGACTAGGCACTCCCACCGTATGTCTCTGATATGCTAACGGTACATCCGCCAGCCGGGCATATTCTGGAATCCCTCGGGCGATCCCCTCAAGGTTCTGGACCAACTCTCCTCCTTCTGCACCCTCCTCATGAGGATCGACTGCAAGCTGAGTTCTCCGTGCGATAGGAGACATCCTGGCTTGTCTCTCTGGGCCAACATCTACATACGCATGTAACTGCTGTCACAACGGACATGTATTAACAAAAAAAATCATAAAACATAAAAATAAAAACATACCATACCCAGCTCTTTGTCCCAATCCTCTCCCTCCGGCAGTGGGAGATCTGGGTCTCCAGTAAAGTCTATCCCGGCATAAGGCCAGTCCTCAACTACAATCAACTGGTGTCGCAACCACCCAAAAAACTCTGGCCTCCAGGACATCTGTTGGCCCCCTCCTGCCCTGGGCATCAGTGCTGCCCAGCGAGCCATTCTCGGCTCTCATGGTATCGGCTCCGCTACAATGGCCCCTTGGCCCTGGAAGATGGGTAATCATTCCAGAATGAACGATACCAGGATGGACCTGTAGCCAAACTACTTCAGCTTTGATTTTTTGCATCTCGTCAGCTGTCTCTTGATGTTGATCGTTACTGTTGTGGCTCAGTCAAACAGTATGGGACTCATGCACTCCGAAGCTAGTAAGAGTTGGGCTTTCGTCACTTCCTGCAGTCCTTGTGATCCCGCAGCCCGCGTGATGGTATGTAGCACTACTCGTAGTGCCAAATCGGGGATGGTGTGGATATCCACCTTTTTACTCCATGATCCCATTTGTGCCCTTGGGCACACTCGTGCCATCACTTCCTCCATTTTCTCACCAGACAGTATGCTCCCTGTCAGTATGGGTACCGGACCTCTGCGCGACAGTCTGGTTATGAATTACACATTAGAAACGTCCAGTTCTAACACCTGGTCTCGTAGCTTGAATACTTGTTCCTGTTCATCCCAAATGCTCACCAGGTACTGAAGTAGCTCAGGTTGAGCTCGTAAAGAAGGTGTCAGGAAGAATTTCTTGAGCCCACAGTTTCTGAGGGAATTCATACAGGCCTCATTTTCCATGGTCATTTCTTTCTCTTCCCCATGCTCTCTTTCTTTCCACTCAATCACCATTTTGCTCAGTTTCCTGCATCAACATGGTCACAAACCTTTAATTAGATCTCTGTCGAGCTTCAAAATTCATTCAAATTGATTAAAATGTCGAATTTTTAGGCAGAAAATTGGGTTCGGCCGCTGGCGTGGCTGTTTTAGGAACAGTTGCACCAGTTGGCATGAGCCTTTTGCATATAAAAGCCCATTGGTGCGGGTCCATGCCCGATACCCGCGCCAATAAGCGGAGCCCTAAAAATTCAAAAAGTTGCCACAGAAGTCTATTTCATGATGGAAAACTATTGAAAAACGGATTGAAATGAAGTAAAAGGAAGCGCCTTTTACCTGGAACTGACGGAACTCTGAATAGTAGCCCGGATCGGTCGCAATCGCCGCTAGAAGTTTGCACAGTAAATGGACCAATGTTGCTCTTCACTTAGGTAAAAAGTAAAAGTAATTTTATTTTTACCATTTAGACTTATTTATAACTTTTCGAGCTCTATTTAGGTTTAAAAAGTCATTTTTTCATTAATATTTCATATGTTTTGTCGAAAATGGATTTTACACTTGCCTTTCTATGCAGCAATAGGTTTTTATGCAACATAAACGGTGAAATGAGTTGTATTTTATACTTTTTCGGACTCGGTAAAAACACGAAAAAGTCACTTTGGAGTCATCTTTCAGCTCTTTTCTAACTCTCTAAACATGAAAAGATTGCCGAGGCCCTTGTCGTTTAGATCTCGTTAAAGTGGCTACGAAACGACATCTACCTAGTATACGTTTACCCCTTTTTCGGGCTGGGATGGATTATTTACGAAAAAGGAATACCCTAGCCTATCGCAGCTAGGAGGTTTTCTCAGATATTGTTTTCTACCTTTTCCGATCTGAGAAACTATTTACGAAAAGGGACCTTTGGAGTTTACTTTTCTGCTATCTTTTCAAACTCTCTAAACATGAAAAGACGCCAAGTTCTTCCTTTGTCAGACTCATTAAACCCTGATGACATTGGATTCAGTCGAAATGACGTTCTCCGAGTTCCTCCTTCCTAGGGCTCGTTAAATGTACTAGGATGGATTTGCCCGAAGGGCGGACTTATATTACAAGCATATGCTATCCCCTTCAAGCTTGTTATAAAAAATAATTGGGGTACTCGCTAGAAATGGTGGGGGAAAAATGGAACCATCATCATTGTCGTGTCGGTAGTATGTCGCTCTTGAACATGGCACTTTTCTGCATTCGTGTCGGGTTGGGGATATCTCATCTCACTCTTTCACTTGAATCTGTGGGTTTGGATAATCCCTTTTGAACTCTCCTCTGCTCATTGCCTCGTCACCATGACCTCTGATCCGTTGATGTCAAATACTGTCAAAACCACTATTTGTGCCATTATATGTTCAAGAGAAGTTGACCTCTGCAAATATCAACCTTCCTCTGGTTCTCATATGATCCTGATTCACAAAAAAAACATCATGTTCCTCTGTCTCGTGTGGATGATGTGGGAAACATTATGTCCACCTTCGATCAAGGTCACTTCCTGTCGACTTCAGCTCATTATCCAGGAAGCTGATCTAGAGACTCCCTTATGGTACCTTGGAGCCTACATGCCTCAATGGTAGTTTCATCGCATTCGATGTGAGGTTTTCATCATTGGCCTCCGATCGAGTGATTCTACGGGAGTTCAACACTAGCTCATTGATTCACATGCCGTAGATTGTACCTGTAGTACCTTGAGGGCCATCGTCATTATTGGTGGTACCTCTCACGTCTGTTAACAACTTTCATCACTGGCTAGTAATCAGGCGATGTTCTTGCGTGTTCGACTTCATCCCACTCATTCACATGCTTGAACTTGTACTTTGTTCGGGTCGAGATGGAGTGCAAGACCCTGGATTGTGTCTGTTGTAATCCAGGCTACGATTTTGTGGATTATTATGATTATTTACATGACTTATTCACTGGATGGCTGTGACCATACCTGAGTCTATTTATCGATCCTCACTGGATGGCTACGTCCATACCTTGGATCTGGATTATTGTATATTCTGTTATGGATGGCTGCGCCCATACCACATATACATCATGTACTTGAGATATCAGTTGTATTTCTCCATGTAGGTTTTCCGACGGCGGAGTTTCAGTTGGACACGTTCTCGTAAAGCACTTCACCCCTCTCTCTCTCTCGGGCCTCATGCTTTAGGGGGCATCTGTTACACAGTAATTTGTCACTGTCCCTACCATTCCCTGTCCCGCACATTAGAGGGCCCATTCTGTGACCTGTGAGCAATGTCATGCCTTGAAACCACTATCATTGCATTCCTCTAAACATGAGCTTCAATTTACCTGAAGACATCTCTTTGCAAAAAACCATAAAAACATCCCTTTTTGCATTGGCGCGGGTAGCCAGTTCATCACTCGCACCAATAGGGAAAATCCTACAAAGAGGCCGCGCCAACTGGCGCTCTGTCCCAGAGTCGCAGTCGCGCCAGCCAATTTAAGGAGTGTTTTTTAAAATAAAATGGTGGAAGTTTTGTTTCAACAGACTCAGAAACTGTTATCTATCTTGATTTGGGAGATTTGGCTTCAGGAATTCCATGTAGGGGAAGTGGTTTTCCACCTCTCATGGAAGCTTCCTTGAAGATAGGGCCAATCCCACAATTATAGGGATCCCAACTCCCCTTCCTCCATCTATAAAAGCTTGCCCATTTCCATTGCAAGCTAGTCTTAAAGTGCCCAAGTCTTGAATCTCCAAGTTCTCAAATTCCCAAGAGCCTTATGCTGCAAGAGCCCCCATTCTTCCCTTAAGGCCAAACTCAAGCAAGGAGACTATCGTCAAGAGACTCTAAGAGAGGCTTGTCCCATCCTTGGCAGGCTTTGCGAGACGTGTTATACTGGAGACCCCTCCGAAGGAGACCTCAGCGTCAGAACATTGGTTGTACTCTCTTTTGATTGTTTATTAATGAATGACTACTGGTTATGGTTCCACTCTGTTTTTCGCTTATGATAATGATGAGTTATATCCTTTCTGACTGATATATAGTTGCGTATTCTGGATTTTATGCTTGTATTCGTATTGTTTCTTGCATGTGCAGGTGTCCATTCACGGAGATCATGGGAATCGTGATCTGCTGAGGCTAAGGAACGGGAACACTGTCTCTTCTACGAATCATAGCGTTGGACTCCAGGTAGGCCTCCATCGTTGGTCTGTTTATTTTCAATTAGGAACTTGCACTATAGCATTTGATGATTGTTGCTAGACCCGTTCTAGGCTAGTAGGGATCGCCTCTGTCTGCAGAGGGGATTTACCTCTTCAACACTCATGCTCGGGATATTTGGTGCTACAAATGACATATGGAAATAAAACAAAAATACCATAGATCTTCTCTGAACATTCACCCTCAATTAGTCATAAAAAGGAACGATATATCATAATAACTGATGAAATGGTAGAGTAATGAAAACAAGTTAAAACAACACAAGTCAGGATAGAAAGGTAGGAAAAAGAGGTAAATATAGTCCCATTGGTTATAGTCATGAGGTAAAATAGGGAAAAAAAATATAGGAAAAATGTGCAAAAATGGCACCGAACATCTCCCCCCAACTAAAATACTTGCATGTCCTCATGCAAACTCATCTCTCATGGAAATATCTCTGGTGTAGATTGGTGAGATCATAAACACTAGTTGTATCTTTGTCTATAGACCTGTACCCATGATTGGGCATCAACTATCGTACCCAGGACTCTGAATCATACTTACTCAATTCATAATTAATCTGATAATCGTCAATTGGTAGCTAGATAAAAGGAAACTTGAATCTAAATCCAAGCGAAAAAGAACCAAGGGATTGTATGATTTGTGCATAAGATGGTACATGTGTAACAACCACCATGAAATTATGGAATGAGAATGGGTCCCCCTTGCGTAGCTCAGCATTGCTGGCTTCAGTGTGTTTCAAGCACCCAATCAAGGCTCAGCTCTTCATCATTGATAACTGATTGAGGCAGAATTTTGCAATTATTCTTCTATAAGTGTCAGTTGGCTCCTTAATCCCAGGGGTAATCAGCATTCTCCTTAATTCTCACCTTAACTCTGTGGCCCATCCCGGTTCTTCCCAAACCCACAATGCCATATTCTCCTCATTAGCCTCCATAGATTTGATGGCCAAATGCCATTCAATCTTATTCTTCATGATGGACAAAAAATCTCTCAAATGAAAATCTCCCATATAGGATAATACTGTGACAACCATCTGCATACTCACATGCTCACAAATGATATTGTGTAAGAATAACTCACACATCAAGCTTTGTTCATCGGAATTGGAGGCATGGAACACATCCAAAAATGTGCGAGTGGAAGAACATAAATAGGGTCTATCCTCCATAATGGCTTTCATTTGGAACAGGAAGTAACTTTCCCATAGAAAAATAGGATAGGATGGATAAGGCTGCCTACAACGCAACAAATTGAGGGCGAGATCATGAAGTTTTTGTTTGTCTATGGTAAGATCCTAAACCTGCTCCTGTAATAGCAGTAACTGTTCCTCCTGTTTCTTTAGAGCTTCCTTCTTCTTATAATTCTCCCATCCTTCCTTCAACTCTTCTTTCATCCATATTTCATGTAAAGTGTCTATTTCTCTATGATGTTCCTTCAGTGAAATCGTCCCCTCCTGAAGGGAGATTGCTTCCTATTTCCACTTTTGTAACTTTTAAATTAACAATATTTTCTCATAACTCCATCCTGAGATGGGACCCGGAGTTCTTCTACATTCAATATACACATCAATAATGGGTGTATCAGCCTCTATTGAATGGGGTTGTTCCACCTTTTTTGCTAGTTCTTGTGTAACAACAGCTTCCTCGGTGGGTTCTTGTGTGTCAGCCCCTTCATTTCCACCTAGAGTAGCCTCTGTGTCCATTTTTGTTTCTTATATAGTAGGAGTTGCCTCCATAGGTTCTTGTGGGTCGGCTTATAGGTAAATTATTACAGGAGGCTCTACTTTAACTGCTGGTTCTTGTGTAATAGCAGTATCATTAGTAGGTTCTTGTGTAACAGACTCCTGTCATTCTGTTTCTATTTCCATTGGGCTGATATTTTATCTACAGATATTATATCCTACTGTTGTTAAGTCTTGAAAACATGGCATGCATACAGACACCAGGATTTCCTTCCACTCAAATAATTTTCTCTTTAATTCTTCATTTTCCTTTCTTAGATTTTAGAGTTCTAAAAACAGGACATGAGTTTCATCCTTACCTGATGAGGAGGGTTGCATTTCTTGTTTTAAGACTTCTTCTTATGTTTGCATTGCAGCCGTAGGAAAAGGTTCTACATGTATGCTAACTTTCACCCTTTATTTTGGCCTTCTATCCCTAATTGGCTCATTAGTAGGCTCTTTCCAAATTCTAACTCCAGCAGGATGAGTCTGGGTTTTTACTTCTACCTAACTTCCTCCTGAGGTCATGGTCTATTTCCCCCGGCTTGTCCTCGGCCTCTTTTGCTTGAATTCTTCCCAATTTTTTCCTTTATGGCCTAGGGAATCCAGCACGATTAACTTGATAAGTCCATGATTAGTCACACATGCCTCTGGGTGTGTTGATGTCTTTACTATCTCCACCATATGCTTGATGTTCCCTAACAAGTAGAATGGAATATTAATCTTTTGGTGGTGCAAAATTTGATCAAGCAGAGGAAAGTGATAGTTAAACACTATCATGGATCTTCCCTCAAAAGTGATATATTTAATTAAACCCAAGGTGACATCTACCCAAGGATGAGGAAGTGACAACCTGTTAATTCCCCTCCCTTTCTCCTCTAGCTTTTCTTCTCCTTCTAGGAAGTATTCTTTGAAGGAAGGGTCATTGATTTTTCTATTAAACCACCTCCGTCCCTCTACTGGAAATGTATTTACCCGGGAAATTACCTCTTCATTCAACTCGACTTGCAGACCCGTAACTCGAGTTTGATTGTTGTTCAATTTATGAGAAAATTTAATTTCCACCACCTCGTCTAAGCCTTCTAGCTTCTGGAAATACTCAATCCATCCGACATCCCTGAATATCTGGTAGGATTCTGGAAAATTCAACAAGGCATCCATAGAATCTGGCTCGCGCCTGGCCACTGCTCCACCCACCTTGCAATTTGTTTCTAAATTCGCTTCTTGCTACTCATCCCCATTGTAATTTTAGTGCACTGCTCATTTCTTCTTGATGTCTCTACTTATCCCAATTGACAAGTTTACAATGATGATGCAAGGTTTCAGTTGAGGATTTTGATGGGAGGTGACAAATTTTACAGATTACTAAATCGTACCTCACACTAATCTTCATAAATCTCTCATTATGGAAAGTAATGGGATCTAGTACACATGCTATTTTCCAACCAGATTCAGTCATGATTGGAAATTGTGTTATTAATTGGCTGCATGTGGATTTGATAGAGGTTTAAGACTACGGATTTTTGCAATTATTTCAAGACATATCCCCTCCCCCACCTTAATGGTGACGATCGCCCATGGATGTCATGGGAATATCATTACTTCTGCCAATTAATCACCAAATCATAAATGATAACGTTACCATTTTAATGACATACCTGAGGTGACATGGAGGAAGATTTCGAATTGGCAACGTTCTTCTTGCAACGCTCGTGTTGTTGTGTTTGGATGGCATGATTATTTATATTATGGGATGAAACATAAGAAACAGTCTACGTGGCTGACGGCTATTACATGTGTAACAGCCAAGACAACCCTTAGATTATTCTTCAAAAAACGTAATAATCAGGAGAAATTAGTACAAAAAAAAAATTAAATGAATACCGTCATCCTATGAAATAGTGTTAGGTCCCTATATTACCAGTATATTCCCTTATTATTATTAGTGTAACCCCTTTATTGTTATTATTGTACCCTTGTAACCCCCATTTGTTATTATTGTGCCCTTAAAATATTATTTTTAGGTCAGCTAGGATTACATTATGGCCCCATGGACTCCTATATATAGAAAGGAGGTTTTGTAAATTGTATCATCCAAGAATTGTTCATTTATGTAATGTATTGGAGGTTTCCCCCTTGAAGTGGCTCATTTCTAAGGCGTTGATATCTCTTTTCTTCTATTTTTGGAGCTGGTTACACAACATTTGGTATCAGAGCTTTGGATTCTAGGGTTTCGCTGCTCCAAACAGGTCATCGTGGAATTTTCGCTATAACTTTTTTTCTACGAATTTTCAGAAGCAGAAATTTTTAGGGTGCGAATTTGAAATCCTAAGGAAGATATTTTAAAAATTTCAGAGCTTGGTTCGCAATATTTTCGGAGATATGATCTGTGGAAGTTAGGTCTTTTTGCAGGCTCCTAAACAGTTCATCGTGGAATTTTCGCTATAACTATTTTTCTACGAAGGTTCAGAATCTGAAATTTCTAGTGTGCAAAGCTGAAATCTTGAGCAAACGCGTCAAAAAATTTCAGATCTTGATTCGCAATAATTGTGGAGATATGATCTGTGGAAGGTGGTGCTTTTTCAGGCTCCCGAATTTCATCTGAAAGAGGTGATCATGGGAAAAGTTCAATAAATCTCTCTCTGAGCATTGGATTGGAGTGATGTAAAAAGTGGCCACAAGTACACAGACTTTGGTTTCTTGGCTATAAAGTTTAGAGGCAAAGGATGAAACAATGACACATGGCAAGTCGTACAAGTTCACTCTACTGAACAAGTCCATAATTAGGTCATTGTGGGAGATTGGACATAACTTTGTCTTGGAAAATCCAAATCAGATTAGACATATGGCATTCAAAATAGAATTCATAGGGCTACTTCAGCGCTGAATTTCAGATATTGAAGAACCGCAATCATAGAGATAATCAAATTTCAATATCGAGCTCCTCAAAAGCAAGAAAATGGTGTGTATTTTTTTCCGAATTGCATAAGTCTTGTTGAAAAATCAATTTGAGTTGATTCCAAGGGCATATTGTAGAATAGATATCAGTATTGGGTTCTAAAAAATGCCCCTTAAATATAATTCAACACCCATTAAGCCTTCAAAAGGCTCTACTATGACTCATGAAGATGAAGAATTGCAACATGATCTATCAAAATTACAAGAGCAAGTGCACTAAATTTCGCTCTCGCAAAGAGCAGCAAAAAATGAAATGGAAGTTTTGAAGAAAGGCGTGGAAGCAAAGATGGATGGTGTGAAGAATAATGTGGATGGTTTGAAGAAAGACGTGGAATCTAAGATAGATGACATGGAAGCTGGCATGGAATCTAAAATGGAAAACATGAAGAATGATCTAAAAGAAAACATAGAAGGTTTGACAAAGTTGATACAAGAAATGTTTCCTAATGGTGAAAATATAGTAGAGGAAACTCATGATGAGAACAAAATAAATGTTAATCGTGATTTCATAAACTCTAATGTTGGTGGGAAGAACCATCATATTCCAAAAATGGATATGAGGAAGTTTGATGGAAAGGATCCTGTAACATGGATACTACAGATGGAGCAATATTTTGATCTCCATAACGTGCAAAACACACAAAAGGTACGCATTGCAACTTTACATTTAGAACAAAATACATTTGTATGGTATCAATGGCTTTGCTCCCGTAAAAAAATTGTCACTTGGTCAATTTTTACGTAGGAAATGATAGCACATTATGAGGATACAAAGAGCAACACCTTCTTTAGCCAATTGATAAATCTCAAACAAAAGGGTTTAGTGGGGGAGCACATTGAGGACTTCCAAAAATTGAATATAAGGGTAACTGATATTCCAGAGGAACACAGGATTGATCTCTTCATAAGAACTTTAAAGGATAACATCCAACATGAAGTTCGTGTTTTGGAACCTGATTCATTGGAGAAGGCATTCAGGTTGGTAAGAAAAATTGAATGTAAAATTATGGCGACAAGGAAGCCTACCACTCACTTCTATAAAGAAGGAAGTGTTTCTATGCCTAGATTTCCACAACCTACAAGGTTGACACCACAACAATTGGAAGAAAAAAGAGAAAAAGGGCTTTGCTACAGTTGTGATAGCAAATACACTAAAGGTCATAAGTGTGCTGAGAAGAAATTATTTTACATAGATTGTAAAGAGGAAGAAGAAAATGAACAAGAAGAGGATATACACCAGGAACCAGCCCTAGAAGAGGAAGAAATGAATCTGACCATATCGTGTAATGCACTGGCAGGAATTACCACTCCTCAAACTCTCAAGATAGAAGGACATATCAAGAAGAAAAAGGTAATAGTCTTGATTGATTCAGGTAGCACCCATAATTTTATTCATTGTAAGGTAGCCAAGGAATTAAATTGTTTCCTATACCCAGCACCAGAATGTCAAGTGATGGTGGAAAATGGAGGAACTATAAATTGCTCTGGAAAATGCCATAATATCAAGCTAACCATGGGGGAATATGTATTGACTAGTCCAATGCTTTCCATTCCTATGGGAGGTATTGATTTTGTACTAGGAGTACAATGGTTACAATCTTTGGGGATGGTAGCTTTTAATTTTCAAGAAATTTTCTTGAAATTTTTTTCAAAAGGAAAGAAAGTCGAATTACGGGGTATTGCAGGGAAGCCAAGAAAGATAATAAGCTCTAATGTCATGAAAATGCTTGTAAAGAAATAACAACGAGGTGTAATTGCAAAATTATGCTCACTAGAAGTTCCAACATCAAAATCATCTATTTCTGCAGATCTCCAACAAGTCTTGGACAATCATTCCAAGGTGTTTGAAACTCCCAAAGGACTCCCACCTATTCGTGATCATGATCATGCTATTTCTTTGATTCCATGAAGTGTTCCTCCAAACATCAGGCCTTATAGATATCCTTACGTCCAAAAGAGCGAAATTGAACGTATGATTGTAGAAATGTTAGAGGCGGGTATAATTCAAACTAGTCAAAGTTCTTTCTCTGCTCCTGTAGTATTGGTACACAAGAAGGATGGATCATGGCGAATGTGTCTGGATTATAGGGAGCTCAATAAGCTCACCATTAAAGATAAATTTCCCATTCCTGTGATTGATGAATTATTGGATGAATTACATGGAGCAATTAATTTTACCAAGTTGGATCTTCATTTAGGATATCATCAAATTAGAATGAAGACTGAAGATATACCAAAAACAACATTTCGAACTCATGAGGGTCATTATGAATTTTTGGTCATGCCTTTTGGCCTTACCAATGCACCTTATACATTTCAAGGGTTGATGAATTCCATTTTCAAACCCTTCCTTAGAAAATGTGTGCTGGTATTTTTTGATGATATACTAATCTATAGCAGGTCTTGGAAGGATCATGTTGAACATGTTGATAGGGTGCTCAAACTATTGCAAGAGAAATAATTATATGCAAAAATATCCAAATGTTTCTTTGGAGTACAAGAGGTGGAATATCTGGATCATATTGTATCTCATGAGGGTGTTAAAGTAGACCCTAACAAAATTAAAGCCATTAAGGAATGGAAATTCCCCACAACCATCAAGTAGTTGCGAGGATTTCTCGGGTTAACAGGGTATTATCGCAAGTTTTTTAATAATTATGGGAGAATAGCAGCACCTCTAACAACATTATAGAAGAAAGATGCATTTTCATGGACTCCTAAAGTAACTAAGGCCTTTGAACATCTTAAAGAGGCAATGTGCCTAGCACCGGTCTTAGCTATGCCAGACTTCACAAAAACCTTTATTGTGGAATGTGATGCCTCAGCAAAATGGAATTGGTGCTATTTTAATGCAGGAAGGAAGACCCATTGCTTTTGAAAGTCGTCTAATCAAAGGAAAGTATTTACAAAAACCTATTTATGAGAAGGAAATGTTAGCAATACTGCATGCACTAAAGAAATGGATAACTTACCTAATGGGAAGACACTTCAAGGTAAAAACTGATCATGATAGTCTTAAACACTTTTTGGAACAAATACTATGTTCAGAAGAGCAGCAAAAATGGGTCACAAAGATGTTGGGTTATGACTTTGAAATAATCTACAAAAAAGGAAAGCTTAATGTTGTTGCAGATGCACTCTCAAGAAAGAATGAAGAGGTGGAAGCATTGCTTTGTGCCATTTCTATTATCCAACCAAATTGGATAACCGAAGCAAGAGATGAATGGAAAAAGGACAAAGATGTATGGGCACTCATTCAAAAGTTGCAACAAGATCCTAGTACATCTAATACATTTAGTTGGAAAAATGATTCCTTATGGTACAAAGATCGCTTATATCTTTGTAATAATTCCCAACTAAAACAAAATATTCTTCTAGAATTGCACACTTCTCCTTTAGGAGGACACTCATGATTTTTAAAAACTTACCAGAGGGTGAAGAAAGAATTTTTTTGGGATGGCCCTAAATCTGATATTCAAAAGTTTGTGGTAGAATGTTTGGTTTGTCAGCAGAATAAAGTTGAGACAATTAAGACCCTGGGACTTCTACAACCTTTATCCATTCCAAGTCAATGTTGGGAGGAGATTTCAATGGATTTTATCACAGGTTTACCTAAGTCCGAAGGAAAGAGTGCCATCATGGTGGTAGTTGATAGACTTACCAAGTATGCACACTTTTGTGCATTATCTCATCCATTTAAAGCAAGTACAGTTGCTACTACATTTATGGATAGAATTCAAAAGCTACAGAGATCCCATTTTTACTGGAAATTTTTGGACGGAGTTATTTTCTTGTTTGGGTACTCAATTAGCTCATAGCTCATCTTATCATCCTCAATCTAATGGTCAAACTAAGATAGTAAATAAATGTTTGGAAGGATATCTTCGTTGTTTTGTATTTGATAAACAAGCACAATGGGTCAAGCGGTTACCTCTCGCTGAATGGTGGTATAACACTTCCTTCCATACTGCAGCAAAGATGACCCCATTTATGGCACTTTATGGATATCTTCCACCATCTATCACATCATATTTAAGGGAGAATTCAAAGGTTCAAGCAGTGGAAGATCACATCGAGCATCAGCAAGAAGTTCTCGAACTCTTAAAGGATAACCTAAATTTGGCACAAAATCGAATGAAACAACAGGCATATCAACATCACAGCGAGAGAATTTTTGATGTAGGAGATTGGGTAATTTTACGGCTACAACCATACAAAAAAATGTCCCTCAAGCAAGCTAAGAAGGATAATAAATTATCGCCAAAGTACTATGGTCCTTACAAGGTGTTGTAAAAGATTGGTACTATGGCATACAAATTGGAGCTTCCTGCTTCTTCACAAGTGCATCCAATTTTCCATGTTTCATGCTTAAAGAAGGTTATAGGTGAAAATCTTCCAGTTCAAACAATATTTCCAGAACTTGATGAGGAAGGAAAAGTCATATTGGAACCTGAAGCGGTCACGGAAACAAGAACTCGACAGCTACGAAATCGATCAATTTCAGAGTATCTCATCAAGTGGAAGAACTTACCCACTGAAGATTCTACATGGGAGGATGAGAAGTTTATACAGAAGCACTCAGAGCTACTCAAGCGTTGAGGACAACACTTTTTTGAAGGAGATGGGCATGTTAGGTCCCTATATTACTAGTATAGTCCCTTATTGTTATTAGTGTAACCCCCTTATTGTTATTATTGTACCCTTGTAACCCCATTTTGTTATTATTGTGCCCTTAAATTATTATTGTTAGGTCGGCTAGGATTACATTGTGGCCCACTAGGATTACATTATGGCCCCATGGACTACTATATATAGAAAGGAGGTTTTGTAAATTGTATCATCCAAGAATTGTTCATTTATGTAATGTATTGGAGGTTGCCCCCTCGAAGTGGCTCATTTCTAAGGCGTTGATATCTCTTTTCTTATATTTTTTGAGCTGGTTACACAACAAGAGATTATGAAGGAAGATGAAGCTTGGGAAGAAAACGTGTGTACTACCACCACAAGGGTGGTTTTTAGCTTGTTACTAACTATCCTGATCGTTCCCCCCGAAAGGGGTTCATAGTTAGATTTATTATTTTTGTTTTTCTTTATATATATATATATATATATATATATATATATATATATATATATATATATATATAATAGGTGTAATCGCTGCCACAAAGGTGGTTTTCAATTGCGACACTTATTGGCATTTCAATTTTTTAGGCTGCAAAGGAGAATGTTCCCCTATTGTCGTAACATGAATATCAGAGTCTGCAATAATGTTGACAAATGATTCCTTTGAATTGGGTTGATGATATAACCTTATACGGTGCCCATTAACTAATAACAATGTCTTAGCATTGTCAATGGTGACCAATTGTATAGTCCCATTGTCAAATACCGTGTCCACTTCGTAAGGACCTAGCCATCTGGTGCAAAGCTTTCCTTAGAAATATTTGAACCCTGAATCATACAAAAGAGCCCAATCATCTTTCTAGAACTTTTTCTTCTTAGTAAACCCATCATGCCATCTAGCTCTTTGCTACTAAATTATCTCTATATGTTGAATAGCAGCCAACCGTTTGTCTTCCAAATCATTGAGCCGGTTCAGACTTTTTGTCTTTGTCATACTCAAATCCAGAGCAACCTGCAATGTTGTTCCTAATGTATTTATTTCAAACTCTATGGGGAATAAAGGATTCTTACCATACACCAATTCATATGGTGAGAAGCCTGTAGTATTCCTCCATGTTATCCTATAAGCCCATAGTACATCTGGAAGTTTCTCAGCCCAGTTTATTCGGTGGCTGGCTACTGTCTTTGTTAAGATTCCCTTAATGACTTTATTGGTTCTTTATAATTGACCATTTTCTTGTGGGTGATATGGTGAAGTGATTCTGTGATGAATTCCATACTTTTCAACCATATTCTTGATCAAATGAGATGTGAACTAAGCCCCCCCATCTGTCACTATCTCTCTGGGTACCCCAAAGAAAAAAAAAGTATATTCAAACAAGAAGTTTAAAACATCCTGCATTGTTTCTCTGGTTAGTGTCTTTGCTTCGACCCATATAGTGACATAATCAGTGCAGACCAATATGTATAAATTTTTTTGTGATGAAGGATTAATTGGCCCCACAAACTCTAGGGCCCATTTCTCAAATGGTTATATCACTATCAGAGGTTCTAACGACATCTCATCTAATTTTAGAGGTTGGCCCATCCTTTAGCATCTATCACATCCTTTCACAAACCTCTTGACATCCTGGAATATAGTTGGCGAGTAGTACCCTATTGAGAGTACTTTATGTCATGTCCTCTTGTCAGTGAAGCGTCCTCCATAAGGTTCCTCATGACAAGCCTTCAAGATCTCAAATACCTCATCTTCTCTAACACATCGCCTAATATGAAAATCTGGTCCGGTGTGATAAATATTGCCTTCTATCTAGGAGTAGATAGCATTATGTTGCATAATCTTCCTTCTTTCCTTGGAAGACAATTGGTGTGGGAATTTTCATATAAAAAGGTAATTGGCTATATTTTCATACCATGGTGAGTGACTAGAGATGCTAAAAGGATATTCATCTGGAAAAGAATCCTCAGTGGCAGTGGAATCATCACTTATAGTTAATCTAGAAAGAAAATCAACAACTACATTATCTTTTCTAGGTTTATCTAAAATAGTAATATCAAATTCTTGTAACAACAATAACCATCGCGTAACTCTACCATTAGTAACATGATTTTTCATCAAAATCAAATTGAAGCATGGTCAGTGTGTTCAAATACTTGGTACCCGGTGATGTAGTGTTGAAATTCATTGATAGCATGCACTACTGCTAGGAATTCCTTCTCAGTAACAGCGTAGTTGATTTATGCTGGAGTTAAGTTCTTGTTGATGTAATAAATGGCATAAGGTTTATTCTCCTCCAGCTACCCCAAAACAACACCCACAACCATGTCAGATGCGTCCATAGAAATATGAAATGGAAATTCCCAGTTTGGTCCTTGTAAAATAGGTGTTTTTAGTACACATTTTTTTAACTTTAAAAATACCTGCTCACACTTCCCTATCCACAAAAATTCTACATCTTTCATGAGTAATGAAAATAGAGGAGATGCAATCTTTGAAAAGTTCACTATAAATCTCCTATAGTATCTTGCATGTCCCAAAAAACTGCGTGCCTCTTTCAAAGTCTTAGGGGTCGAGATTTTTGAGATTACCTCAATTTTTGCAGGATCTACCTTGATTCCATCTTCCAAAATGAAATGCCCCAACACAATTCCCTCGGTCATCATCATGTGGCATTTTTCCGTGCTCAGAGAAACATTAGTTTTTTCACAACGTTCCAACACTCTTTCCAAGTTAGCTAATGCTGTCTCAAAGGCATCCCCATAGGGTGTAAAATCATCCATAAAGATTTCAAGACAATCATTCAAAAGATCATAAAAAATACCCAATATTGCCCTCTGAAAGGTTGTTGGTGCATTACAAAGGCCAAAGGGAAGGACTCTATATGCAAAAGTACCCCATGGGCAAGTGAAGGTTGTCTTGTCTTGGTCTTCCGGGGCAATATGTATTTGATTATAGCCACTAAAACCATATAGAAATTAAAATATTTTTTTTTCCAGAAAGAGTATCCAAGACCTGATCAATGAATGGTAAAGGAAAGTGGTCCTTTTGAGTGGCCTTGTTAAGCTCTCTATAGTCAACACAGACTCTCCATTTCTCATTCTTTTTAGGAACTATGACAGGCAAAGACACCCACTGGATGTCAGAAATGGGGTAGATGAAATTAGCATTAAGGAGTTTCTAAAATTCTTCTTTCACTATCTCCTTAAGTGCAGGGTTCATTCTGCGCTGCAGTTGTCTAACTAGTTTACAATCCTCTTTATGGTAAATGTGGTGAGTGCATAAGCTAGGATGGATTCCTTTCATATCCATATAGTCCCATGCAAATTCCTTTTTGTATTTCTATAATAGCTATATTAGCAATCTATTTTGTTCAGTGGTCAGGTTAGGATTGGTGTTTAAACATTTCCCTAGTTCGATTTCAACGAGACTGCTGATAGTATGCAAAGTTGTTTTCAAACATTCAATAATTGCATCATCTACGTCATCTTCTTCTCCCAAATCTCTAATGGAGGCAACAAGGAGTGAATTACTAATAAAACCATTAATAACACTGTTACCGATGAAATAGGTAACCGCGTTGTTACCTACTTTTTTTTGGTAGCATAAAAAGCACCCGATTTTGAAAAGTGGTGATGCAGAATCACTTTTTTTTTTAGCACATTTTTGACACTCTAATATTTTTATTTATGAAGTATGAATATTTGTTTTAAAATGTTAGTGATTTTCATGCTAATTTTGAAACGTATTGATGTAGCATCAATTTTTTTTTTTTAGAGCGGTGATTTTCATGCTAATTTTGAAACGTATTGATGCAGCATCAACCTTTTTTTTTTAGAGTGGTGATTTTCATGTTGGTAATAAAACACAAAACTTAGATAAAATATATATATATAAAAACAATAAAAGAACCAATAACAATGTAAAAAAAAAAATTAACTCGTAAAAATAAAAAATTTAAACAAAAATAAATTTAAAAAAAAAACAAAAATATTCAAAAATTATACCGAAAGAAATGACAAAATTTGAAAAAAAAAACACATAATTTAAAGAAAAAAAAACAAAAATTAACCACAAAAAAAAAATGAAAAATCAAAAACATTTTTTTCTAAGTTATTAAAAAAAACCATATAATTAAAAAAAAAATTAAATAGAAAATTTAAAAATAATTTAAATTACAAAATTAAAATTTAGATAAAAAAAATAAAATACAAAAGAGAAAAAATTAAATTTCAAAATTGAAATTAAAAAATTAATAATAATAAGAAAAAAAATACAACTTTAAAAAAAAAAAAAAATTGTAAAAGAAAATTAAAATTAAAAAAAAACTATCATTAAAAAGAAAAAAAATGAAAAAAACCACGTGCAAATAATTAAAAAACAAATATCCATAAATTTACTGTTTTTTTTTTAAATTAAACCATTTATAAATTTTAAAAATGAAAAACTAAATAAACTAAAAGATTAAAAAAAATTAAATTAAATTAAAATTTAACAAATTTAATAAATAAATTTTAAATTTTAAAAAATAATTAACCTAAAATATTAAATTTAAAAAAAAAAAAAATAAAAAAATAAAAAAAATTAAATTTAAAATAAAAAATTTGAATTAAAAAAAAAATTTAAATTTTTTGAATTTAAAAAAAAAAAAAAAAAGAATTTGTTGATCGTGGTGGTGCCGCCAATCGGACTCCCGCTCAGGTGGCAACGGAGGCGGGAGGGCAATTCCCGGAATCGGCCTCCCGTTGCGGGAGGGAAATTCCCGGAATCGGCCTCAAGCCGCGGGCCTGGGCGGGAGGCCGATTGGCGGCGCCACCACAATCAAAAAATTCTTTTAATTTTTTAAATTTTTCTAATTTTTAGTATATTTTTTTTTAATTTGATTTTTTTTTTTTTAATTCAAAAAATTTAAAATTATTTTTTTTAAATTTAATTTCGATATTTGAAATTTAATTTGTTTTATTTTATTTATTTATTTAATTATTTTATTCATTTTTTTTTCTCAATTTTGTTAATAATTTTTATTAAATTTTGTATTTTTTTTTATTTAATTGACTTTATTTATTTATTTATTTATTTTTATCATATGTTTTTTATTATTATTAAATTTTATGTTTAGTTTTTTCATTTAAATTTTTAAAATTTAGTAAATTTTGTATTTTTTTCTAATTTATTTGAATTTAATATTTTTTTTTAAATTTTTTGTTTTTTAATTATTATTCTTTTAATTACATAAAATTTTATATATTTTTTTATTTCAATTAAAATTGTGTATTTAAAATTGGATTTTTTTTTTTTTAACTAAACTTAATATTTTCAAATTAATTTGTTTTTTATTTTATTATTTATTTAATATATTTATTTAATTTATTTTTTTCAATTTTTCAATTTAATTGATTTTTGAAGTTTTTTAACTTTTTATTTTAATACATTTTTTTTTCTTTATTCTTTATATTGAAAATTTATTTTTTTATTCCAAAATTTATTTGTTTATTCATTTATTTATTAAAATTTAATATATATATATTATTTTTTAAAATTTAAATTTAATTTATTTTTTAAAATCTATTTGTTTTTTTAATATCTATTTTTTTAAATTTAATATTTCTATTGTATTTTATTTTTCATTTTTCATTTTTTTACTTTTAATTTCAATTATTTTTTTTTTCTTTCAATTTTTATTTTAAAGTTTTAAATGTATTAAAATTTAATATATTTCTTTAAATTTAATTTTTTTTTTTTTAATTTAATGAACATTTTCTTTTTCTTTTTTAAATTTAATTTCTATATTTTATTTTTTATAATTTCTTTCTTTTCTACCTTGATTTTTTTTTTAAATTTAATATTTTTATGTTGTTTTTATTTTTATTTTTTAATTTCTATATATTTTGAAATTTTAATCTTTAAAATTTTTTTATTTTTTATTTTTTATTTTTTTCTTAAATTTTAGGTTTTTTTTAATGTTTGAATTAAAATTTTTATTTTGTTTTTATTTTTATTTTTTTATTCCTATATATTTTTAAATTTTAAGCTTTAAAATGTTTTTATTTTTTTAATTTATTTTTTTTCTTAAATTTTAGGTTTTTTTTAATGTTTGAATTTTAAAAATTAAAAATTGTTATTTCTATTTTTAAAAATGTCAAAAATATGACACAATTTTTTTTTTTGTTATTCCAGCATCAACTGGTTTTGTTTTGAGTGTGTTTTTTCAATCCTTTTTGCAAGAAACAATTTTGTTTTTAGCATAATTTTATAAAATGTTGAAATGTGACCTTCAAAAAAAACCAAGTGCATTCTGGAATACACTTTTTTTGTTTTTGGGGTGTTTTTTCATGTTTTTTGAGTCTTTTTGGGCTAGAGTTCCCGTTTTGAGGTCAGGTTACCTATTTCATCGGTAACAGTGTTTAATGATATTGTTCTCTGTTTCATCCTTAAAGTATTGTGCTTTTCCAAGCATGAGAAGAGGTAGGGAAAGATCATATTCAGGTGAAAATTCATCCCACCATGGACTACTTGAATCCATATGAGGTTTTGCTGGGGGATAAAGGTTCAGGTTTTGAGTGGCCTATCCATATGAGATCACCATAGATCCAGAACTACATCTGATATATGTGTCTACAATGGCTAGCCACGGTCTTCCCAAGGTTAAAGGATGACCCCCCAGGTTGGATTTGGTTTGTAAAATGAGAAAATCAATCGGATAATTCCAGGAAGCCACAGTAATAACCACATCTTCTATCATTCCCTGGGGCTTGACATGGTACCTATCTACTAATTCAAGCACTATGGGTGTAGGTCTAAGTCCATGAAGTCCTAGAGAGATGAAGAGGTCTTTACTCATGACATTAATAGCTTCCCTTAGATCAATCAAAGTATTGGTTATAGGCTGATTGTAAATATGGACAGTCACTATAGTGTTCCCTGGGTCATTATATTTAGTTAACAAAGGTTGATCAATCATAAGATCGGATAATTTCCCCATGACATGGATAGTAGCAGGGTCTTTAGGTTTCATTCCAGGTCTTTTGATGCATAGATCCCTCACTGTTTTAGCATAGATAGGTACTTCTTTAAGAGCTTGTAACAATAGAATCTGCACATACAAATTTTGCAGCTCCTTGAGGAATTCAGATTAAGGTTGTGAGACCAGCCCAGTTTCAGTTAATCCTTGAGGGTATGGGGGGTTTTGAATGCTATCAGTTGAGTCAACTATCATAGATGTACCAGCCTTACTCGGATTGGTTGTTGTAGAAATGGCAGATCCTCCCGAGAAGGCTACTACAAATGTAATAGTGGGTGATGTATCAGCTGTTACATATGTAATGACTACCTTAGAATCGTCCATATCCTTCCTAGGTGATTCATATTCTTTAGTAATAATGGGAGTATTTTCAGATCTGATTACTTTCCTTGATCGAAGTTGAACCTCGTTAATTCCAATAGGAATAATAAGATAAATCTGGAGGGTAATCAAAGCATCCATGCTCTGGGTTGCCTTATTATTTGGATTGGGGTTAGGTTGCACAGGTAATTGGGGTTAGATAGAAAGTGCAAGATTTTGAATAGAAGGGAGTTGTAACTGTTGTTGCTGCATTGGTATTGGAGGGGGTACTGGACCTCACCCATTACTTCTCCAATTCTAATCCCAAGGATTGGGTTGTGATGGAGGATATTGCATTGGTGCAGGAGACGCTCACTGGTTCCATGGTGAATGGAATTGTGTTGAGGAAGGAGTAGGATACTGCCATGGATATTGCTGACTATTGTAAACATTATTCCAAGGATAAAAAGAGGAAAAATCTGAAGGCATATCTGTAGGTTGCGGCTGCCATGGTCTCTTTGATTCTATGAAATAAGAAGACTGAACATCCTCGCTTGATTCTTGGAGTACCACCTTCAGTCTGGGAAATTCAAGACACTGATTTGTAGAATGCGCTAACTCACAGATTGTGATATCCCAAAATAGGAATGCAGCAATACATGGACACAATAATGGAAATAGGAGTGATAAATCAAATCATGAAATGTGAGAAGAAAATATAGCCATAATATTAGTATTATAGTAGCAAATAGATACAAGATCCTGAGGAAAGAGTCACTCAAGATAGGAAAAATCAGCCTCAAGAAACATGTACATAAATCTTAAGATCACTGCTACACAGAAAAGTGTCCAAGGCTATGAAAGCACAGTCTATTAGAGGTAACTGCTGGTGAGAAGTTCCAAACACAAATATACAAATATAGGGCCCACACAATGTTGGGAGTGAAGATCTAGACTTCTAAACTCAATTCCAAGGCAATCCGGAAAGGATTTCCTGAAATATGAAAAAATTACAAAATGTCGATGTTGCAGTCCTAAGACGGAGTAGCAGCTACAACTATAGAACTGGATGGATATGGTTGAAGATGATGCATAAGTATGTATAAAACTCCTCCAATGGATATTACAAGTGAAAGGCTGATCCTTACACTGAATATCTCACCGTCCAAACAACACTGCAAACCCTCACTGCAAATGCTCACTGAAAATAACACAGTCACTGAGGGATACTGTGCTGTAGGTGCAAGAAAATGAGATGGAAAAGTTTCAAGATCAGAAATATGCTCCAAGGACTTCTTAACTGATCTCCCAAAGGAAAGAAAGCTTCCTCCTCTGAAAAATAAGCTCAGGAAGTGGTGTTGAGGAACCTCCATTACAACACCCTACAACACAATGTTATACTTCAACAGAAATAACGTTGTAGCTGAAGGAGGTGGCTTGGCTTGAAGCTTGAATGTGGGGAAATGAAGTACAAGATCCTTCAAGTGGCCTCTCTTAAAAGGAGAAGGAATTCCTAAACATGAAGGCCTTGTGCTAAGCAGCACAGCGACTCTGCTAAACAACAAGAGGATGCACAATAGTCTAACCAAACCATAAATCAATAATCCATAACATGAGTTAATATGGTTGCATTTCCCTCCTTTTAAAGAAATGGAAGTCCTATCTCCTTGGGTCCCACTCATGAGGGTTTCCTCCACCAAGGAGTCTTCCTCCCACTATCTCTGCGCTCTCTCCCAAGATGATCTCCACCTCCTATCCCAGTGTTGTTGACTTGGTCAAACTTGACCTTGTCCACATGCAAATGTTCTCTTTCACACATGAGGGTGTAAAATTCAACTCTTATGATGATCCCTTTTCACACTATGAGGGATTTTATTCATACTTTTGAAATGTATGGGCCTCCTTACCCATTTATTCATCTCCTAAGTGAAATCAGCAAAAATCAATATTCTAATTAGCTGCATGTTAATTTTGGAATATTACAGTCCTCCCCTCCCAAATGTTTCTTGTCCTCCAGGAACTGCATGGATAGAACTGAGAAGTCTCCCCTCCTCCTACTATAGCATCCACATATGATATTCTCCTCCAAGGAATGAGATGTTGTCTCATCAATAAATCTCCATATTGCCCCTCCCAAGCATGCAAGTTAGTTGAATAGCTATCATCATGAACAAGTAGAGTACTAAAGAAGGAAATAAGGTGCTGTCCAGAGGTCCCCTTGAGGCATGGGATCTAAAATACATTGGGAATCATCATTACCATATGGATCCTCCATCCCCAAGCAGTCATCCATACAAAGTGAGTTACCTCCCAACATGGCAACTCCTGAAAATCCTCTTCCACCTTGAGCTCCTGCAATGTAGGTGGGCTAAAAATTTGATCATAGTAGACAAAATAGCCTACCCCATGTTGTCCTCCTCTCCACTTATGATAAGTGTAGATTATATGTCTCTCTTGGACTGCAAAAGTGTTGCCTCTAAGTGGCAAGAATAAAACTGGATCTCCGAAGATCTTCCCTCCAACGTTCTGAATCATGCTGGCCCAAACCATCGCATATGTGATGAGTAGGAAATCACCATCATATGGGATCCAACTGAGGGGAATACTGAAGGTTTCGTGTAGAGATGAAAGGTACCAAAAGTTTCCCAAGTGGTCACAGTGCAATTTTCCTAACTGTTGTTGCACAACATGACATGGAAAATCATAGGAAAGTTTCTCCCAATGATTTATGAGATTCATGGCCCAAGTGCTCCAATCAATCTCATGGCCCACCTCATAAAGAAAAAAGTGTGTTTCTGTGGTGGCCATATCACTTCCCATGCTCCCATTAGAACATGTAATGCAAAAAGAGTGGGAATCCTCTTCCCCAAAGGACACATTGAACCAATGTGTCTCTCCCCCAATCATGCTCCCAATAAAAATAAGAACAACAACAACATAGGGAACCATAATGAGAATCATACTTGTTGCCATATGTAGCAAGGGAGAAGTACAATGGTCCCTCAAATGCAACCAATGAAGATTGACTCTCAACTGCAACAGAAAATGAAATTATGGGTGACCTCCCCGCCACTTGCTTGATGTCTCGATCTCCTCACGAGTTTGGATAAAGTGTATGGTGTATGGTGCAAAGTGAGCATGCTCTACAAAAGATACAATCTCCCCAAGTCCTCCTAGGGAGTGGCCATCACCAATACTTCTTATGGCCTCAAGTATACCATGAAGTATAGAAGGTATAATTCTTCTCCCTTGAGCAATATCCTGCACATATATGATTAAGGGTTGCACATATACATTATACAAATCATTATTCAAACAAAAAATATCCTTACCATATGTTTCGCTTAGGAAAATGGAGTGGCTCATAGATGAGTCTCCTCTCATCCTCAAAGAGAAAAGAGGTGGTTGTGCTAACTCTTCCAAAGAGTTATGTATCTCCTCCATCTCCATATGATCCATGCATCTCCTCATATGTTGATATATCTCCTCTTCAAAGCCTTCCCAAAAATACCCCTCCATGATGGTGTGGTATGATCTAATAGAATAAGTGTGGATGAAAAGGAAATCCTCATGAGCTGCTTGTAATAACTTCTCCTTGAACTTAGAAGCTCTAGATAAGAATATCCTACCATGATAGTAGCCTACTTCATCTCTCACTGAATACCCCTCCTCATGCAATTGGTCATCCAATATCATGCAAGTAAAAAGATCCTTGGAATACTCCACCAATATTTGGGAATTCCAATATAGATCTATCCTCCATAGTGACAGCGGTGATGATCTATCATAAAGAACATATGTCATATGGTTTTCTTCTTCTTTTAAATCTCCCATGCCAAATATGTAAGTTGGGAGGCTGCTATCCTTCCCATGCTGATTTTGCCACAGCGTAGAATCTGAAATGAGTGTGGGTAATGAAAATGTTGAGAGAATTCTTCTCCTCTCCTTGAGTCTACCCAAGACCCTCAGCGTTGTACCAATATCTCCCAAGTTCCTCATCCCTCTGGAATCAATGAGTGGTGCCTCCAAATGTAAAGCATCCTTCATCATCTTCTGATCTGGTGGTCTCCTTGTTGAAATGTTTCCATGCAATGAGACATCAACATCAAGACTAGACTGCATATATGAATGGATAGATTTTCCCCTGCCTTCACTGTGCAATCTAGTCTCCCTCTTTTGTGCATTGACCCTCTGAAATAGATAGGGGTGTGTTCTCCTCATCAAATGATTTTGATCATCCTCCCTACGTCCTCCTTGTGTCTACATGGTTCCACAATCCATCATCAATGGTACATGTTGATCATGAGTTGTG
Organism: Pinus albicaulis; assembly: GCA_034641835.2. NCBI lineage: Eukaryota > Viridiplantae > Streptophyta > Pinopsida > Pinales > Pinaceae > Pinus > Pinus albicaulis. The sequence continues at coordinate 647,375,535 of CM076584.1, read as the reverse complement.
CATTGATCTCCACATATGAGATCCTGGGGAATTCCTTGCAATTATACAAGAATCCCTCATTTTGGAACAATATTTCCTTCTTCCTCTGTATGAGGTGCTAGATAATGTCTAGACATGACAGCGTTGTTGCCCTGAACTTTTTCCTCCTCTCCAATATGAATGGGCAACCCTCCAAGAATTGGATCCTCTTTTGAAAAAGGGATCTCCATGCCCTCTTGTTCAAGAGTATGAGATAAATTTCTTGCCTCTAGCAAAGTATGATGCAAGATTTCAGCCTCCTCAATGGTTTTCTGAAGTGGAGTTGATTTTGTAGTTTCTTCGAACACATGAAAAGTTTCAGTTTGTTTTGGTTTGTTTGGTTTCACCAAGGATGTCTTAGAAAATTTTCCATCAAATATTTCTACTATCCTCTTAGTGAAATTTGCATAAGAATAAGTATTTGCATTTTTCAAATAAAAAGACTCAAATATCCACCATTCATAGGCCTTCCCTCCAAAATGTAGCTCTGCAACTTTGATGGCCTCATCTTCAGAAATTTGGTGTTGCTGCAAATAGGAGTCTAGCTCCTCCACCCAAGCTCTAGCTGAAAATGTAGGTGAACCATCAAAATTAGATAGAAGAAATGTACCCATATCATGTTTCTTGCTTCTCTTCACCTTCATCTTGAAAAACTCTAGAAAGGTGATATGATCTCTAAACGTATGAGTTTGAGATTCATACTCTTGCAAAAAATCACTAAGAGTTTCCCTCCTAGTCATTATTTCTTCTTCCCTTTCTCTCATCGCAAATATGGCCATGTGACTACACTATGCATAATAGGGTGTAGCTGCATGCTCACACCTATCATGTGCAAATCTATATTTGGCTCCAGATCCAAACTCCTCTGGAGATTCCATCTCCCTTCTCATTTTCTTGAGATCTCCTTTAATGCTCTGTATAGATTTATAAAGAAGCTTTGAGAGCTTCTCTTCCCTTCTTCCTCCAAATAATGGAGTCTTATTTTTGTCTTTTATGTTCATATTTTCTTCTTCTTGTCTTCTTGATAGCATATTGGCTGAGATTCCACAGGCTGAGCCAAGATTATGCTACGATACCATTGTAATATCCCAAAATGGGAATGCAGCAATACATGAACACAATAATGGAAATAGCAGTGATAAATCAACTCATGAAATGTGAGAATAACATATAGCCATAATATTAGTATTATAGAAGAAAATGGATACAAGATCTTGAGGAAAGAGTCACTCAAGATAGGCAAAATTAGCCTCAAGAAACATGTACACAAATCTTAAGATCACTGCTACACAGAAAAGTGTCCAAGGCTATGACAGAGTAGTATATTAGAGGTAACTACTACTGAGAAGTGTCAATACAAAAATATACAAATATATGACCCACACAATGTTAGGAGTGAAGATCTAGACTCCCAAACTCAATGCTAAGACAATCTAGAAAGGATTTCCTGAAATGTGCAAAAAGTACAAAATGCCAGAGTTGCAGTCCTAGGACTGAGTAGCAGTTGCAACTCTAGAAATCGATGGAGATAGCTGAAGATGATACAAAATATGTATAAACCTCCTCCAATGAATCTTCCAAGTGAAAGGCTGATCCTTACACTAAAGATCTCACCCTCCAAACAACACTACAAACCCTCACTACAAATGCTCACTGAAAATAATGTAGGTGTAAGAAAATGTCACTGAGGGATACTGCATTGTAGGTGTAAGAAAATGAGTTTTCCAAGTGCCAAGATCTAAAATATGCTCCAAGGGCTTCCTAACAGATCTCCCAAAGGAAATAAATATTCCACCTCTGAAAAATAAGGTCAGGAAGTGGTGTTGAGAAACCTCCACTGCAACACCCTAGACAAAACGTTATACTTCAGTAGAAATAATGCTATAGTTGAAGGAGGTGGCTTGGCCTAAAGCCAGAATGTGGAGAAATTAAGTACAAGGTCCTTTAAGAGGTCTGTATTGAAAGGAGAAGTAATTCCTAAATAGGAATGCCTTGTGCGAAGCAGCACAACAACTCTGCTAAATAGCGAGAGAATGCACAATAGTCTAACCAGACCATAAATCAATAATCCATAACATGAGTTCATATGGTTGCCTTGCCCTCCTTTTAAACAAATGTAAGCCCTCTCTCCTTGGGTCCCACTCATTAGGGTTTCCTCCACCAAGGAATCTTCCTCCCACTATCTTTGCACTGTCTCCCAAGATGATCTCCACCTCCTATCCCAACGCTGTTGACTTGGTCAAACTTGACCTTGTCCACATGCAAATGTCCTCTTTTACACATGGGGGTGTGAAATCTAGCTTTTATTATGATCCCTTTTCACACTATGAGGTATTTTATTCATAGTTATGAAATTTATGGGCCTCCTTACCCATTTATTCATCTCCTAAGTGAAATCAGCAAAAATAAATATTCCAATTAGTTTCATGCTAATTTTGGAATATTACATAGATTTTAATATCCAAAAATAGGGAAAATAAGTAGTGACGGGAATATCTTAAGATATTCCAGAAATGGACTGCTCAACAATGCATTCACAAAAAACACATTTATAGAAATATAAGCCATGAAAATGTAAACCATCACTTGGATCAATTATATATATCCATCTAGCATCTAAGTCCAAGAGGAGATCATAAACAAAAGAAACTAGGTGAGGTAAACAGACCTCCCACACCTAGTGTAGCTAAAAATGACCGAAACCTCGAACACTGCTACATAGAAATTATGCACAAAAGAGACAACACAGTATTATGAGGGTTTCAACTCAGAAATTTTGATAACAAGTAGATCTACTCATATATTGATCAATAATTATTAAAAACTGAGATCTAGTCTCCTTATACAAAATAGAAGATAACCCGAGAAGGGTTTCTTGTCATACACTCTGCATAAAAATGTGATCTTCAGAAAATTACACTGAAGAATAAGAGTGTAGAAGGATAAAAGATATCTGATCTGATGTAGATCCATCAAATTCTTCCTCCCATGAAAGGATGAACCCCTCAATCACAAGGAAACACTGCAAAGAAGCCACTAGACCATCCACTGAAATTGCCTCCAAAAATAACGCATTCCCTAGCTCGAACAGTGCTAGGAATGTTGGGAAATGAGTGGCTTGATACCAAAGATCTGAAATGAGCTCAATACCTCTCCAAACAGATCTCCCAAGTGAAGGAAACCTCCCTCCAATGGAAAACTAGCTCAGAAAGTGGGATTCCAATCCCTTCCACTACTGCACCCTGCAACATAGCACAATGACCTGCAAAAAATAAGCTAATGAAGTAAGCTGAAGCTTGGCCTGAAAGCCTGATGTGGAAAATGAATGCAAACTCTCCCAAGAGGCTCCTCAAGGAAAGAGGTGGGATTCCCGCTCGAGAACACCCGGTGCTAAACAGCACAACAACCCTGCTAAATAGAAAGAGGCATAAAAAGTCTGAGTAGACCAAAGTAACAATCTAAAAAATGAAGAATAATGCTTCCATCCTCTTCCTTAAATAAAATTTGAGTTTTCTTGCCCTTGGCCCCACCCAATTATGTAATTTATATCAAGAGATTCATCTCCCTCCAAAACTGCATTATTCCTTCCTTGATCGCTACTCCTCCACATCTGTGTGGTTGACTTAGTAAAAATAGACTAAAAAAACTTGATATTATCCCTGTTCACACATGGAGGTGTTTTATTAAGCTGCAAGGAGTGTCTCCTTTCACACTTGAAGTTTTTTTATTCCTTCTTAGGAGACTTATGGGCTTTTCTACCCATTTATTCACCAGCTAAAGATATTGCTAACTCTAATGTTCCATTTAGCTTTGAAGCTAAAATTTGGGAACATTACATCGATGTTCCATAGGCTGACACTATTTAGTCCACATTCTCTTTCCAAATGTTTATTTTTTCATTGAGGACAGAATATTTCTAAGGTTGCTTCAACTTTTGTTTGTTCTTTCTTGACTTGTACCGTAGTGATCTAGGCAGAGAGAGTGCTAAGGAGGTCGATGTTCAAATCCTCAAATAAATTTCCGATATTTTCTCTGGTTACTCCTCCACTCGTGGACTTATATATCTATATTGAAGGGTCCCGAATTGAAACTCTCCCTTTGACCAATCCTCTTGAGATACGTAGGAAAAGCTTAATTATTTCATCAAGTGGTTCTTGCGATATGTCTCCTTTTCCCAATAGGTTCAGATGCTCCAAAAAATCATCTCTTATAACTCTTAGAAATATTGTCTTTAGAATTTCTGGATCTAAGTTACTAAACTTGGACCTTTGTAAATTGTAGTGAAATTGCTACATATAGTCTTCCAGGCTTCCACCTTCCTTCTGTGCAATTCTGAAATTTTTTTCCTTCAAGCCCCTGGTTCGACAATAATATTGATACTTAAAGAGGAAGGACTCTCTCATGTAATTCTAGGTTCGAATTATGCCAACACCCAGTCTCATGAACCATCTTATTGTTGCTCCTTTCAGAGTAGCAGGGAATAATTTCAGCCTCTGAGCATCTGAAGTGTAGTCATAACCTCTACACATCACATTGAATTTGAACAGAAAGATATTAGGGTCTTCAACAACCATCCCTTGAAAGGATGGTAGGGATGATAAAGGAATATTCTTCATAGGAGCCTCATCCCATATTACTAATACTGGGAATTCAAAAGTAAAAGATCTATATGTATTGAAATTCTCATCCCCCATGGTTTATTCTTACTGATGGGATGAAATGACCTTAGAGTGTACTAGAGAATGACAAATAAAAAGACCAGGATGCTCCAGGACCAACTATTTAACAACACTACCAGATTCCAATTGATGATCAACTAAATGTTGTTCCTCAGGTCCCTGATGCTCCCCACTAGTCTCTCAGTGTCCTTCAATTCTCAGATCCTAATTAGTGACCCTCCATTGTTGTTTTGAATCTGGATTTTTGGTATCAGGATTGGATATGTTTGTTGAAAGGATGGTGAGGTGAAGACATGGAAGACATCGATGGTCCAGGATTTGATATGGTAGTTTATTTCTGTGGTCTTGTCTTCCTATTATCTCTGTATGACGTGGACTGTTCCTTTTCTTCCCTTGAGATCAAATCTCCAAAGAATTTCTTTCTTCCCAAATATGCACTCTTCTTTTCCTTCTTACCACCTGTATTTTCTGTAGTCAGTAGAGTGGGGGGGTGTTTTTAGATGTTGATGTTGTCCTACCAGCACACATGGGCCCTATGTGTATCAATTCATATTATAAGTGCTTCAGTTTCTACCGAAGTGAGCCCGCCCAAGTTCGTTAGAGAAATGTGTAGGTTCTCACCTCTCATCTTACCACCCAATGACTGTATAGTTGAAGACACCCTAAACGAACACCCAAAAAATCAACTCCTAACTATCCCAGCAAGACATTGGTGAGCCCGCTCAAGTTTTTTAGAGTGATGTGGAGGTTCTTACCTCTCGTCTTACTACCCGAAAATTGTGTTGCTGGGGACAGTAAGAAAAACAAAATTCTCAGAAATTCACTTTCCTAAGTGTCACAACAAGACATTGGTGAACCCGCTTATGTTCGTTAGAGTGTTGTGCAAGTTCTTACCTCTCGTCTTACTGCCTGACAATTGTGTCGTTGGAGACACTCTAAAAAAACACGAAAAATTGCACTTCTAAGAAAAAAAATTGATTGATTGGATCATCACTGTCATCTTTGGAAACTATGCCAAAATGTTGGGGTTGTATTAATCACTATTAAATGACTAAACAGTACACATAAATTATCAATCCAGTGATGTCTTTTTTTCCAATTACAATTTCACGGTCTATGCCGATACACCCAACCAAAAGAAATTCCAACGAAAATAAATCATTGCTGAAGTAAATGATGGAATTAAATCACTCATACATAAATAAAAATGATCTAAAAGACTGGAATCACACTTCAATTAATATGTTCTAGCATGCCACACAAAAAATATCTAGCTGGTATCTCTAATATCATATGTGTAACAGCATATAATGTATTTAAATTAAAGCGGATATATTCACAGCTGAAAAATAGAAATAACACCTCTACTGGTACATAAACTGAAATACAAACACAAAACTACCATAATCACCGCAATCCTCCTAAAGAGGAGGGACCTTCCTCCCTAGTAGAGTGTAGGAAGAGAAATAACTTAACGGAAACTAAATCAGATAGTGCATCTAACAGTAATAACAGGATAATCTGTATTAGTTTGAGCACAATTATAGAGCCAAAATAATTTTGTTCTTCGCTAACCTTTCGACCTATAAGGCCGAGAACTTATAGTGGTAACATCTCATAAAATTAAGGGATAGATCAGTCATGATAATCTTATGATTCTCATGATGATCGAAATAGAATACATATAGTTATAACCACTTCTTAATAAAAGTCTAACTATAAAATTGTATATTACAATCAAAACTGCCCATACGTTGTTATTCCAAAAATACAATGCTAAAAAAATTCTACAGCTATCACCATAAAACCACAACTGTAGCATAATCGCTAAAGGACATATCAGTAATAGGTGTTGATGGGATCTAGTCAGTGGTACAAATGTATCAGCATTTCGCCAGCGGGTCTATAATAGCAGAGTGTAACAACAGTTTCCGGGCAGGTCTGTAACAACAAGGTGTAACAACATCGCTCGTTGTAACAACACACCCTTAAGTTCTCCTATGTACCTCGTGCTCAGGAACTTGATGCTACAAATGACATCTGGAAAGAAAACACAAAGACCATAGATCTTCTCCAAAAATCCATCCTCAATTAGTCATAAAAAAGCACAATATATCATAATAATTGATGAAATGGAAAATAAATGAAAACAAGGTAAAAAAACACAAGTTAGGATAGAAAGGTAGGAAAAGAGGCAAAGACATTCCCATTGGTTATAGTCATGAGGAAAAATAGGGAAAACAAATGTAGGAAAAGTGTGCAAAACTAGCACCCAATAGGGGCCTCAACATTTTTGGTGCTAGAAGGAGGGCCATCAGGCTATGAATGGAACCAAAGCTTAATCCAAAAAGAAAATATCATCAAAAGATTCGTTCTCCCTCAAAATCTCCTACAACTTCTAGTCCTAGTTCAATACCTCCTATTTTTATATTATAAGTTGTTCAATCTCCCCCCAAGTCTCCTAGTTCTAATCATAAATAACTCTCTTCAAATTATATGTTATAATTACCCGAAGTACAAACCATAATAAAGAAACTGGAAGAAATTTATATTTTTGTAGAGAAACCTATACTTTTTGAAGCCTCAGAAGGAAGTGTTACCTCAATATTTGAGGTCACTAGTGTATTAACCTATTGTAAGAGTGAAAAGCTCAGAATAATCCCTTTTGATTTTCCTCTCCATTCTTACCGTAGGAAACCTACTATATCCAAAACCCAATATTATACTAGTGAGACTCATTCCTCTTCTACCCCTCAAGCTCCATCATTTATTCTTCCTTATAACACATCTTCTCAAACAATTTATTCATTAATTCACATTGCTTATTCCTCCCAATCTACAACTATTTCCTCAAGCAGTTTTAGTTCCATAATTTCCTCTTATACACCAACAAGCACTACTGGAACTAATTCTTCCACTCCACATCCTTCTTAGGGGAAAAATAATCCTCCACTTCACACAATGACAACTAGACCTTGGCAGAATCCTGGAGTTGTCCAATTACCAGGTCCTCTTCATCATTTACCTAAGAATCCTAAAATATGGTTGCCTAAGTATAGCCCAGATGATAGTCTACCCGTAGAAGAACATCTTCATAATTTTATGCTTTCCATGACTCTTAATGATGTCATAAAAGAATATTGTGTAGTTAGATTATTTCCTTGTACTTTTCAAGGATCAAATGGATCATGGTATTTCTCACTACCATCGGGCACTATTACTAGCTGGGATATTTTTGAAGAACAATTCCTTACTATATTTGGCGATGATCATGCTACTGCTACTCTTATCAATTATTTTTCCATTCTTAAACCAAATATAGGGGAAAATATCAAAGATTTCAACTCTAGATTTAATAAGCTACTCAATAAAATCCTAACCATATTTAAGCCTACGATATATGTACAAATAGAATGGCACATATCCTCTCTTCCTTGTAATATTGCTATTTTTCTAGATAGATGTAGGTTTTAACCCTGTACAGATATCATCTACAAATGAATCTTAAAAACAGAAAATAAACAATAGCGAGAGCATAAAACATAAAACATATATACACAGATATTTTCCCCTAGATCCCAAATAGGGACTACCAGCTTGATTTTTCATTATGTTCCTTTTAGTGTCACAACACATATATATACATGTTGAAGCATTCAGAAACCCCAATCCATTAACCTTGGATTAGAACATAACCCGAGTTCCCATGACTGGATCTACAAAATACCAGGGGATGAAAACCATCATGCACAAAAACCATGTGCAAACGCATGCACAAAACCATGGTCGGGTTCACCCACCAAAAAGTATGGTCTAATTTTTTTTCCTGGGACACTGCCCTAGACCCCGATAGGGGGGTTACTACCCCCCTTCTGTGCCCGACGCAACGTACAGGGGGGGCTATCACTCCCCCTCTGATCCACCCATGCATGCAACTAATATTGGGAAGAATATAACGCATACCCAACATTCTCCCACTTGTTGTTTTCTTTCCACAGGGGGCCACAAGAGAGCTTAGTGATTAGTCCAACTCTGCAATGCCCATTATTTCTCTACACCAAGAGAAATTTTGAGTGATCACAGACTTCTTCAATTCATCTGCAACATTCTTCAAAGTTTCACCTTTACCAGCAATACCCTTTTATCCTCAACCATATCTCTCACTAAGTGATATTGAAAATCAATGTGCTTTGTATTTGAATGATAAGAAGGGTTCTTACCCAAGAAAATTTCACTTTCGCTATCACAGTCTATCCTTATAGCCCGCTACCCCAACCCCATACTTGAATACAATCTCTACAACCAAACTGCTTCCTTGCTTTCATGAGTGGCTACCATGTATTTTGTTCTGTAGTTGAAAGATCCACTGTTGACTGTCTTTTACTCATCCAACTGATTGTACCTCCCAATAGGCTAAACACATACCCACTTGTAGATCTTCTTTGGTCTAGATCTGTAGCCCAGTATACATCAAAAAAACCATGGATGTCCAGAAATTTGTCCAATCTTGGTCTTCCCTAGTAGCACAAAGCATAATCATCAGTGCCACACAAATACCTGAAAACCCGCTTTACTGTTGTCCAATTCTCCTTCCCTGGTTTTCACATAAGCCTACTCAATTTGCGAGAGAAAATTTGTCTCACATATTATTCATTTAATGTAATTATGGAAATTGGTTTTATGTGAGAGACCACCTCACAACAATTTTCTATTTTTCTCAAATTGTAGGTTGAGAGAATCAAGGGCATGGTTCAAGAGTCTTTAGGTGGTGTTGAGACTTTTCCCAATTATGAGCCTGAGATAGTTGAAGGTCCTACTTTCATGGATCTTGTTTTTCTTTCCTTGTAATTAGGTACTACAATTGTGGGTCCTATAATTAATGCCTTTTGTTGGAGAGTGGGTGAGAGAAAGGTATATATATTCCTTATGTGAGAATTGTAAAGGAGGGGGGGATAAAGGAGAGAATGCTTGGCTATTGAGATCCATAGTGCTTAGCTAATGCTCGGCCATAGAGGTTGAATGTAATAAATCTTGGAGAGCTTACTTTGAAGAAGGAAAATAGAAGATATACATTCCAATTGAGGTAGATCTGGAGATGCATCCCCAAAGAGATAAAGGGGTAAAATCCGTTACCAATTGGTTGTCTCTCTCTTACTTATGTACATGTGCTTCTTGATATGTTTGGTTCATTTACTTATGTTTATGTTTTTATGCACTATAATCGATGGAATAACTTGCTCATTTAAACCTGTATAAGCCATAGTCAATTAAAATATCCTCAGACCGTACACGATGGTTAGAGTAGTACCCGACTCATGATCGGGTCAAGTTTGGTATTAGAGAAGTTGACTACTTTGCAGGATGGGAAGATCAGCAAAGCACGCTGAAAGAATTCAAGAGTTGCGAGAGATAAATGACAACATTCAAGCTGAGAATGAAAAATTGTGAAGACTATTACAAGTAGCTGAAAATGATAAGTAGAAGCTTAAAGAGATGATATGAGCCAAAGAGGAGTTATTTTCTAAGCTGTAGAAGGTTGAGACGATGGAGGCTACATGTCAAATCGAGGTATATAATGTTACTTCATGTTCTATTCTCTCCCAATATGAAACTAATGTTGGCATGAAGATCTGCACGAAGATGGGTGTAATATTCCCAAATTTCCACATCATATTTGGAATATTAGAGTCCTTGATTTTCTTAATAAATTAAGTAAATAAAAGGGAGGAGGGACCCACAAACCTCAAATATGAATAAAATCCACTTTTTATGTGTGTATGTGGATATTTTAGCTCTAGATATAGAATCATGGAGTAGTGGAGCAGCTCCATTAATGGAGATCATGTCTCATTTATGAGATAGATTATGGAGGATGAATCAGTCAAATAAGATCATACATCTTGAATATAAAATCATGAGGATCTTTGATAAGGTAAACTGAGATCATAATGCATTCAAATAAGATCATTAAGCACTTATGATAAGATACTGGAGGAAGTGGTGCATTTAATGCATGCATGATGGAGAGGGTGATCACCCCATATGAACATGATGGAGGACTTGGATCAACAGTGTAGTCAAACATGGAGACTTTGTCTGCATGTACAGTGTAGTTTTGGAGTGGGCCCAGGCTATGGAAGACTCATGCATATAATGAAGGTGAAGGCACAATGGAAGGCATGATTTGGATTATTCATTTCTTGATCTGTTTAGATCTAGATTTGTCTTAGGAAATTTCTATGCAGACTTGGGCTATTTATTAGAGTTTGCATGGTGTTTCCGAGTGAGAATCCCACCTCTTCCTTTGAGTAGTGTTGGAAAGAGGATTGTTCTTAATTCCTTATTAGGCATTGGTGCCATCTTCACGATGTTGTTTCTAGCATTCAGCTAGGAAACTCGTGGAGGATTCATCCTGCCACTTTTTTCTTCAGATCTAGCCTTTTAGGAGTAGCAGATCTACATCTGGAATTCAGTCCATTGGGGTTTTACCTCCATGCAGCAGCAGTCCCTTCAAGGATTGTGCAGTTCAATCTTGTAGATCTACTGGAGGAAGAAAATTTCTAGTATTTCAACTGGAAATCTTGTGAGGGATAACCTCCTCACATTGGATCTATTGTTTCCATCACTTAGGAGCTAATTTTACATATCTAGCAGCAGGCTAAAGAGCCTCCCTCTCTAATAGCGTAGTTTTCTGAAGCTGTTGTTAATCCAGCATCTATTTTCAGTGGAGGAGATTGGAGGAGCTATATCTTGAGCTTTTAGCCCAAGGATCTAGTGAAGGTATCAGCCCTTCTTGCATAGATCTGATTGTACATCATTGCAGCCATCATTATTTTAGATATAGCTTCAGATATACATTCCCAATAGCATATATGTGAAGCCCTAAGAAGAAGGTTGTCTTGGAATTATAGATCTGAGAAACCCCTCCTGGTTTATCTTGGGAATCCATCATTGAGCCCAAATCTACAATTTCAGCATCATCGAATCTCCCATTCTGCCTAGATCTGAATTTCTATCTTAGAGGTAGTTGCAGTCCCTACAGTTGTAGTAGGGACAGTGCAGTTTACCTTCCATCAGAGCAGCAGTTACGTAGTCCCTTTCGGGATATCATTGCAGGGCCATTCTAAGCTACTCTTATGGCTTGAGTGTCTCATATTTTGAGCATTGTTGTACTTGATTTTTGCACCTGCAAAATAATAAATTGGCTCCTCTATTTCTATGCATTATGATGTGTATATAGATTTATTGTTTAATTTGCTTCAGTTTATATTGTGTTTTAGTATTACTGCATTCTCCCTTTTGGGATATTACAGTGGTATCAGAGCATGATATTTGGCTCAGCTTGTGGACACTTCATATTTTACATCAAAAGAAGAAGTAGATAGATGATATCTATCATGGAGGATGAAAATTCTGCCACTCCTTTCTTTGGATCCATGCAAGATCTCTCCAAGGATGTCAATCCAATGAAGAAGGAAGGAGAGAAAGAAGATCCAAGAAGAATATGTGATGGGGAAGGTCCAAGCACTTCCTATCAACAAAGAAGAAAAACGGAGAATCTTAGATCTCCTCATAGATCCATTATGCCCACATTCTTTGGAGAAGGTGAAAGGTGTAGAAATGAAGAAAGGAATGAACCTGAGACTCATGAGACTCTCATTCTATATCTTGAAGAGTACAAATAATAGTCAACAATTCTTCAAAATCAAAGAAGAAAGAGGATCTTATTGCAACAATAGAAGAAAGAGGCATAATAGATTCTATTTTCCTACATTTGAGGGATCTTCCTCAAGCACTGTTAGAGCTTGGAGGAGAGAGTTAGATGCATTTTTTAGGCTACATCCCATAGCTGGAGGAGAGGCTATTGAAATTGCAGCACTTTGTCTTTTAGGTGAAGTTAATGATTGGTGGTTTGGTCACATGGAGCATGCAAAGGTGACTAAATATTAAGATTTATTTCACAAGTTAAGGGAGGAATTTGATGTGAGAAAACCATAGATGTTTCACAAAGTGAAATTGCCTAAGAAAAAAATGGATGATGTCAATCTTGTCACTCTGGACAAGAAGTCACTACATTCAGCACCAACTGTAGAAGTACTTGAATCCGAAGAAGAGACACTTGCAACTATGCAAGATAGTCTTGAGATCTTTACATATAGAGTCCCATGCATGATTCAGGAGATGCATAAGGGAGAGGAGGAAGATCCCAGTGCTGGTATAACTGGATGAGAGTAGCCATCACTCTTACTAGCAGTTGGAGACACTATTGTCCCTGTTGGAGTAACTCTTGTGTTCTGGAAAGAGGTTCCCACACATCATTTGATCGAAGGTATGCATGAAATTTCATCACATATTTTTTTAGTAGCTCTTATTGAAACTTATGAGGACATGCCATTAGGGCCAATGCATAACCAAGGGTTAGAAAGAAATTTTGATCTGAAGCAGCAACATATCACAACGCAGAGGACCCTTGATCTAATCAAGGAGGATATTAATAACTATCCGAGTACATCATTGTTGAGCTACATTCAACCCTTTGAGTTGAAGTGTAGAGTTTCAGAAATTGGGATCAATATGATCCTATGTACAATAACTGGTTATGATATCAGTATTGTGCCTTTCTTTGCGACAGTATATGTATTACCATGTAGATCTACAACGCTGTCACTTAGTGGTTGTGAAAATGAAGAGGCCCCATCATTCTTGGAGCATTCTGAAGGTAGCTTCACTCATGAAGCAATGGAGGTAAATATGACAAATGGTAGACATCTTAAGATGAGGAATCTTTTCTCCTTTCTAGATGACCCTTTCTCAATGAGCATCTCACAACTCAAAGAGAAACTTCTACCTGCAGCAGATCCAAAACTTCATTGGTTTTGGAGGGCATTTGGTGAAAAGAGAATCTGATTGAGAGATCTCATTGGAGGTGCACTTCAACATTTCATGAAGTGCAAAGTTCTTCAAAATTTTGGGGAAGATGGTATTCTACAAAGGGAGGATACCATGATTATGCAGCACATCATTCATCATCCCCATTCAAATGAAAGGGCGAGGATGATAAGCAAGGGTTTCCATGAACACTTGCAAATATATGACATGGGCCAGCAAGCTTGGTTACATTGGTTTCCCTTGGGATATTTTTGTCACTGCCCAAAAGCTCCTATTTCTTTGATCCATGCCTTGAATAACACCTATGAAATGAAGAAGGATGCATGGCTACGCTGGCTACTCTTGGGTGAGTATGGTTACCACCCAATAGCTGATATTTTTCTGATTCATGCCTTGTGTATCAATGATAAAATGCAGCAAAATAAGGCATGTTCATTTTGGTTTTCCTTGAGAGAGTTTTGCCACCACATGAAATCTCCTATGTCTATGTGTTTTGTATTGGGTAAAGCTTGGAGTGATGCTCTCATGATGTGCATTGATGATGTTTATTTGTATTGGGCTGATGTGACATTCCACATGTCCATTAGTATGTTTTTGCTCCATGATGCACACGAGGAGGAGAGAAAGCAGCAAGATCTCTTGTTGCTTTGGTTTCTTTTGGGAGAGTTTGGCTTGTCCATCTTACATAGAGGAGATGGAGGATGGCAGAAAAGGGCCTTACTCCGGTGGTTAATATTATGAGAATATGGTTTAACACCTTTGTCTACCCATATAGCTCCTTTCCTTCTTCTTTTGAATAAATTTGGAATGATGCTTGGGTCCAACAAAGCCAACAAGGCTAAGGATGAGAGCATATCAATGCTCAATCAAATTCATAAAGCATGGGATGGGGGGGAGTATTGTGAAATGGAGATTTTTATTTGTGGAAAGAACCACTTTATTTTATGTATCTCTTGTATTGATGATGATGTTGGACATCATATGTTTTTCACTTGGCACTTCATGATGGCATGAGGGCATCTAACTACACAGTTGGAGGTCATTCTATGCTCTCTTGAGAGACAGCTTTGGAACCAAACATGTATGACACATTGCAGCAAATGGAGAAAGCCTTCCTTATGTGGATTCCATTTGGAGGGGAATAGATGGCTTTGCATCTACTTTTGGAGTTGCTTGAGGACAAGCAACATTTTTCCAGGGGGGACTATAATCTTCTCAAATTTCCACATCATATTTGGAATATTAGAGTCCTTGATTTTCTTAATAAATTAAGTAAATACAAGGGTGGACGGACCCAAAAAACCTCAAATATGAATAAAATCCACTTTTTATGTGTGTATGTGGATATTTTAGATCTAGATCTAGAATCATGGAGTAGTGGAGCAGCTCCATTAATGAAGATCATGTCTCATTTATGAGATAGATTATGAAGGATGAATCAGTAAAATAAGATCATACATCTTAAATATAAAATCATGAGTATATTTGATAAGGTCAACTGAGATCATAATGCATTCAAATAAAATCATTAAGAACTTATGATAATATAGTGGAGGAAGTGGTGCATTTAATGTGTTGGGGTCCTGTGATTTAGCAGATTGGCATAGTAAATAACAAGGCAACATCAGAACCACTTTGGAATCCTAGGATCTAGCCCTCCTAGATTCTGAGAGGGATCTCTGTATATGTGTTTTCAAAGGAATGTCTTTAAGGCTTATGGTATGATATTAGGCTATTGATGAAGTAAAAGGGGTTTTTTTGTTTTTTTTTGGTTGGGGATCATTAAAGAGAAGGTCATGTGAAGTGAAGGAGAAAATAAGTGGAAGGACATTTCAGCATGGGAAGATAGGTCAAAAAACAGTGCTAAACCATTGGGCTATGGAGTCATAAAAGGGTTTACTTGCACTACAATTATACAAGGTTTTACAAAGGGCAAGTCATCTATATCAGAAGATATTTTAAGTTGAGTTTGTGGTATGAAACATTAAGGAGTGAGGTGAAAGAAGAAACATATAAGAAAACAAAGGGGAGCCTAAGATCAGGTAAGGACTCTTAACCTATCCTGCTTTTGAAATACTCTTAAGAATAAAAAATTTAATATAAACATAAAAATCCACCTAAGATCAGGTAAGGAATTTTAACCTAGCCTGCTTTTGGCACACTCTTAAGGGAAATCTTCAAAACAACTGTTTAAGACTAAACAAGGGATAGGGCTAACCATAAACTTCCTTGATTAAGACTCTCCTTAGCATGTAATGAAAATATTATTCAAGAACAACATCTCAAATTCTACTCAGCAAGACATGGGCTCGCCAACATTCCTTGACTGGTTATACTCTATTGAAATATTTCCCAAACACACATTTAGAAAAAAACATAAAGATAAATATTTATCAGTGAGAGCTAGGGTACTTTGCAAAAAATCCTACTCTATATTTTTTGTTCTTTATCAAATAATATGAACATAGTGGAAACATAAAGAGAATAACAGTTACAGTGAGAATAGTCCAATAGCTTTTACAGTCCAATGCTTTTATTCCCAGCCTACTATATTACAACTACTCAGAAACTCTTACTCAATAACAGTGCAAATTATTAACAATTTCCCAACCGTTACAATGAATTTTCTGTGAATACTTATAGGTGAATGAGGAAGAGTGCTGCAGAAATGGTAATAAATATCAATTAAGACAAAGTGGGAGAGGTATTCGGATAACCATTCTGCTTAATGACCGTTGCATTAATTGATTGTACCATTTTGGTAGTTTTTCCTATTTTTGATGCATTTCTGGTAGGCATGGTAATAACTCCGAAGTGTCTCTTTGAAGATAACTGTGGTTGAAGTACTTTGTTTAAATTCTGAAACAAGTGACTGTCATATTTCTGATTTTGTGGCCCTATGACTGTGAAATAACTGTTATGACCATTTTAAAGAGTTTCTACCATCAGGATGGCTGTCACGGTTTCTTCGAAAGGAGAATTAGACTTCAGGTGTCCTTTTGGTCCTTTGGAGAAATAAATACTTCAATGATTTGGCATCCTGAAGTCATCTTTCGCTGATCTGTGTGTTTAGGCTTTAAACTCTGATCGGGCCCTCTGATACTACTTTAAGGCCTCTTTTAACCATCCTTTGCCTTAATTGTGTCTTTATCTTTAATATGTGGGTTAAGCTTTGATTTCCTGAGTTATGCCTTAACCACTATCGTTACTGATCTTGCTTTAATTATTATTGATCTTCACTCTAATTCTGTGGTGTACAGGTGGCTTCAACTAGCACTGGAGGGTTTGTTGTATAATCAATGCCCATGACACATTGATTTAAACCTGGAAATTCGACCCTTAAGTCCCTTTCTGCGCTAAATTTTGACCACTAAGGATCGTCATTCTGGGCCTCTGCAACTCAATTGTTGTGGGATGGCTCTTTATCTTAGGACTGCCATTAAACCTGCAACTGCTCCAGAGGGGTTTGGCGAAGGTGGAAGAGCAGTGCAGAGGAGGTGGAATGCAGGCAGATGGTTTAAAATTTGCATTGCAGAGAAGATCTGAAAAGCGGTTTTGGGAATACTAGAGGTGGTATTCGCGTGGGGCAAAGGCGGTAAATGGTATTGGGCCAAATGAATGCAATAAACGCCAATGGTTGACACATATGCTCCTTAAAACTGCCCATTTCGCGTTCAAAGTGCACGGAGGGGAGAAGGGGAAAAATGGATGAAAAATGGAATATGGGCCATTAGATCTGGGGATTGCAGATCTATGGCTAAGGATGAGAGTGAAGGGATAAGAGTAACATGGTGGGAAGGGGTGGTGGGGTCGGGCTAATACATGCTCAAGGAAGAAAAATTGTCTTTTATGTGTTGAAAATGGGTTTTGCACCATTATTGTGAAACAAGCACGAAAATGTATATGGGCCGTTGGATCTAAGGGGCGAGACAGATCAATAATGGAGATCTCATGGAAATACAATTGGAAGGCCCCACGTGGTCGGATGGGACTAGCAGGATTATATGGAAAAACTGAGGAAAAAAGTGTATTGCAGGGGCACTTGGAGTACGGACAAGTTTGTGGACCTGGTGCCTCCACAGTAAATCCGGAATGTCGGGTGAATATTTCACATATCCCAAGGAGTCAACTTCGAGGGCACCCAAATGGTTTACCTTTGTGTGGAAAGTGCCCGCGGGTGGATAAAAAGCGGAAAATAGTGCGGGCCGTTGGATCTGTAAGATGGACAGCAGAGAATGCATCGCAGGATCGACAATCAGTGGAGAAACGTTCTGGGAGGCATGAGTTTGAAAGTTGCGATATGCCAATGATGCGATGGTGTGATGACCGATGAGTGCGATGAATGTGATGAAGTGATGGAAAAAGGCCAGTGCGATGGGATATGGAACGTTGGATCAGAATATCAACGATGGAGATTTAATCAGAGGATCGCATCGGCAGAGGAAAGGAATGCGGAACGGAAATATGGTGAGGTCTGATGCGATGCTCCGATGCGATGGAGGGGCGTGATGGCTGCGATGACCATCAGATCTTTAAGGAAATGGATGGCTGCGATTATATCGGAATATTGGCCATCGGCAGGGTAAAGGTTTTGGGCACAAGAAATCAAGATCGCCGATGAGCCGATGAGCAATGCACCAATGGCTTAGCGCTCGGTCGCAGGGTGTGGTCACAAGGCAGAGAAAGGGGCTAGGGGCTTAAGCAAAAAGCTCCTAAGGCCCAAAGGAGTGGAAAATATTTTTCAAAGGTTTTTATGGGTTTTTACAGGTTTTTTAGTGTTCGAGGTGAAGTAAAAAGGATTTTTAAAACCAAATAAAAAGGGTTAAATGGTTTTAAAGGGGTTTTTAAGGAAAATAAAGGTAAATGAGGGAGGAAAGGGGGATTTTTAAGAAGGAATGAAGGATAAGAAAAAGGGGAAAATAAGTGATATGGGGGAAGTTGTGAAGATGAGATGGGGGGTGGGGGGACAAAATGATGGAAATGAGGCCTTAGATAATAGTTTTTCCTTCATGATAACAGCAGGGTTTTATGAAGATATCAGTGAGATGGATTATTTTGGACAAATGGGCACAACAAGGCTTCAAGAAGTCACAAATTTGTTCCAAATTTTTTTCATGAATAATAATAGACCTGTTTTAGCCATCTTTGCATATGTCAAAATTATGGATGGCTAACATAATGCATGCATGATGGAGAGGGTGATCAACCCATACGAACATAATGGAGGAATTGGATCAACAACATAGTCAAACATGGAGACTTTTTCCACATGTACAATGCCCTTTTGGAGTGGGCCCAGGCTATGGAAGGCTCATGCATATAATGAAGGTGAAGGCACAATAGAAGGCATGACTTCGATTATTCATTTCTTGATCTGTTTAGATCTAGATTTGTCTTAGGACATTTCTATGCAGACTTGGGTTGTTTATTAGAGTTTGCAGGGTGTTCCTGAGCGGGAATCCCACCTCTTTCTTTGAGTAACTCTGGAAAGAGGATTTTTCTTCATTCCTTATCAGGCATTGGTGCCATCTTCAGGAGGTTGTTTCTAGCATTCAGCTAGGAAACTTGTGGAGGATTAATCCTACCACTTTTTTCTTCAGATCCATCCTTTTAGGAGTAGTAGATCTACATCCAACATTTAGGCCATTAGGGTTTTACCTCCATGTAGAAACAATCCCTTCAAGGATTGCATAGTTCAGTCATGTAGATCTACTGGAGGAAGGAAGTTTCTAGTATTTCAGCTGGAAATACTGTGAGGGATAGCCTCCTCACATTGGATCTATTGATTCCATCACTCAGGAGCTAATTTTCCATATCTAACAGTAAGCTAAAGAGCCTCCCTCTCTGACAGTGTATTTTTTTGAAGCTATTTTTCATCCAGAAGCTATTTTTAGTGGAGGATATTGGATGAACTAGAGGATATTGGAGGACCTAGACCTTGAGCTTTTATCCCAAGAATCTAATGAAGGGATCATCCCTTCTTGCATAGATCTTATTGTACATCATTGTAGCCATCATATTATTAGAGCTAGCTTCAAATATGCATTCCCAGCAGCATATGTGTGAAGCCCTAAGAGTAAGGTTGTCTTAAACTTACAGATCTAAGAAACCCCTCCTGGGTTATCCTGGAAATCCATCATTGAGCCCAGATCTACAATTTCAACATCATCGCGTCTCTCATTCTGCCTAGATCTAACTTTCTATCTTACAGGAAGTTGTAGTCCCTACATTTGCAGCAGGGACAGTGCAGTTTACCTTCCATCAGAGCAGTAGTTATGCAGTCCCTTTTGGGATATCATTGTAGGTTTATTCTGGGCTACTCTTGTGGCTTGAGTGTCTCATATTTTGAGCACTATTGTACTTTATTTTTGCACCTCCAAAATAATAAAATGGCTCAGCTATGTCTGTGCAGTCTCATGTGTATATAGATTTATTGTTTACTTTGTTTTAGTTCTTATATTTTTTTTAGTATTACTGTATTCTCCCTTTTGGGATACTACAATGGGGTATAGAGGAGGTGGAATTGGCATAAATGGCCAAGGAGTCACCCAATGATTGGACGTTGTACTAACACAACCATTTGCAGGCTTAGGTTATGGAGAGGAAGGGAAAGGAGAATGCTTGAAGGTAGCCGAAGTAAAAGTCCCCTCTTCATCATTTCACTCCAAGAAGGGATTCAAGCCACCTAGTCGTCATCATTTTGAAGACAAGTCACGAAGGTATAACAGTCATTCCAATTCTTCTTTTACATATAAGAGAAATGATTTCTTCCATATATCTTCTAACCATGATGTAGTTAAGAATCACACAGATAAAGTATGAATTAAGAAGATAGATGTGCCCATGAGAAGTGAGAACAAGAAGAATGAGAACCTTTTTATTCCTCCTAACATGAAGACACAGTTGAATGGGAAAAGACATCATTTCTGAAGTTTTAGAAAAATCAATGTCCATTGGGAGAAGTGTTGGAAGTTTCACCCTGAAATTCACCACAAGTCAAGCATACATGTGGTGAAAGAGATCGTGAAGAATGTAATGTTTCAAATCTGGAACAGCTAGCAAGGCATGAATGGAAATGATGGCCTTATATCATTTCAAAAATAGAAAATTTGGGGCAGATATTCAAGGAAACTAGGTGTGGGAGGTCTATTTAACCCATCTAGAAGGATTTATTTTTGATACCCTCTTGGATTTAGGACTTAGATACTCAAATGTAAGGGATCCAAGTGCTGGTTTTCATTTCTCTAGCATCCATTCTTGGAAAATGCATTTTCCATTCATGCCTTGCTAGCTGTTCTAGATTTGGAATATTACAGTGGTATCAGAGCTTGATCCTTGGCTCAGCCTGTGAGCATCAAGACAAGATGTCTTTTCAGGAAGAGAGGAGAGAGAATATGAAGAATTATTGCAAGGAAGACACATAAAGTAAGGGTCAAAACCCTTTTCTTGGAAGAATGGAAGGAAGAGAGTTCTCAAGGACTCTGTTCCAAACTATGTTTAAGCCTAACGGAAAAAATAGAGAAGAAAACGGGATAGACCATGAAGTTTCCCCAACTGGATCCACAATATCTATGCATGATACATCCTCATCTTATGGGTATGAGCACTCAGCCATATCATCAAAGCTACCATGTTCTATCAGCAACTTCTTCAAGAGGAGGAAGAGAGGAGATGTGCCAAAGGGAGGATCTACAGACCCAACTCCACCTATGGAGACCATTGAGGAGAATTTGAACTTGTTTGATACCTTGCCTAGGGCAAGATCCTCATTGGATGAAGAGACTTCTTCTAAAAAAAAAGACATGAAGATTCCTCTTTCAAAGGTAGACGAAGGACTAAGGTCTCCTACTAATGACGAGGCATTTTCCACCATTGAAGAAAAGGCTAGGGGTGACAGCACAGTCATAACAAAGGCATCTCCAGCATTTCATGAAGAAGAAGAAGGGGAAACTGCTCCAAGAAGAGAAGCTCTTGAATTCTTTCAAGGATTTTCAAAGAGTCTCACATATAGAGATTATGGCACCATCCATGAGCAGCATGTGCCATCATTATTAGATGGTGATATCTTGAATATTACAGAAGATAAAGGGGAGGGAAAGCTTCATAGGGTAAGAAAAATTTACCCCTCTTTATTTCAAAGGAGTGATGTCCTAAGAAGGAATGAAGATCTGTGTAATAAAATCAAGGAAACATCAGTACATACATATTTCTATCATGATATATGCCTTGATGTATCCTTACTTGGAAGAAGCCCACCAGGGTAACCTCTTGATGAAAAAATAAAAGTGTTCTCTCAACCTTGTACATTGATAATACATTTGGACAAGAGAGGAACTATCACAGCGATGGAGATTTTGGGTAAGAAGCATGATTATGTCAATCATATAGAACATAAGGATTACAAATCTCAAAGAAAGAGGAGGGATGGAGATCTTAAGTAATATGGAATTGATATTACAGTGGAATATTACAGGAATATGAACTTGATATTATTTTGGAATATTACAGTGGTATCAGAGCTACTATCTTGGCACAACCTATGCTTTCATTGGAGAACCACATCCATGTTGCATTCAGAAGAAGATGAAACTGTTATTGATAGGAAGAAGAGGTATCAGAACAGAAGTCAGAAGAAGTTGATTGCACTACTGATGATCAAGACAAGGGTAAAGCCCTTGAAATTGCAAGTGATAAAGAAGGAGAAGAGTTTGCAAGAACTCTTTTGGTGGCCATGCAATATCTTGATAAAGATATCAAAGAGATGAGGATGGAAATAATGAGGGAATATCCTGGGATATTTCATCTAGGGGAAAGTTCTGACATGTCTCACCACTGGACTAGTCAACTAGTGAACCAACGACAAGCCCCACAAGCTCCACAATGCTCTACTATTCCTACATTCTTGGCTATGGAGAATGAAGGAACACAAGAGCAAGCATCCCTTGAAGAATACTTTGTGGAATATGAATCTCAGAATCAAAGATTCAAAGACCACTTGAGTTTCGAAGAGTTTTGTCACCTCAAGGACAAAAGAAGACCAAGGCAGCAGTATAGAGATGGTGGGTTCTTTCATAATCATGATAGACACCACTCTATGGGTAGATTATTTTTGCCAAAGTTTGATGGGTCATCCTCCAATTCTGCCAAGGCATGGGTAGAAAAGTTGGATATCTACTTTTAGTTGAACAATGTCCCTCAGATTGAAGCCATAAATATTGTAGCACTGCACTTTGAAGTTGAAGCACATAATTGGTGGTTCCATGGGTTGTATACATTGGGACATGCCAATGTGACTGCCTACTCTAAATTCACTAGAAGACTGGTGGAGAGCTTTGAAAGAAAGGATCCAGAATCACCCTTCATGAGCCTTGCAAAGTTAAAGCAATCGGGAAATGCAGAAACTTATATCTTTGAGTTTTTAATATTATCATTTATGGTTCCTAATCTGTCTACAACAAGGAGGGTGTACATGTTCATCGATGGCTTGGATGAACCTTTGCATGGGTTGGTTAAATCTACCAAGCCCATCACTTTGCATGATGCCATTGAGAGGGCTAGTGACCTTCAATATGCCTTGCCAAAAGCAAAGGCAACTTTCCATAGAAAGGCCCCTCACCTTTCTAAATGGAAGGAAGAGAAAGTTGATCCTTCCAAGGAGAGCTAATTGAAGAAGCCTCTTGATATTGAACTTAGGAGGGAGCTGAGAAAGAAGAGACTATGTTTCACTTGCCAAGAGTCATGGGCACCTGGACATAGATGTGTTGTTGGGAAAGCACACTACATAGTGGTATTCTCAGATTTTGAGGAGGAAGATGAAGATGATGAACCAAGGAGGGGTCACAATGCTGATAATGTGGAAGAAGATCCAACACCATCAAGAGATGGAGATGGAGATTTTGCTCCAATAGGTGGAACTCTTGCATCTTTGAGAGGAGTTCCTAAGAACTTGACCCTAAGAGTACAAGGTTCAATCATGAATTAGAGGGTATCTATACTGATTAACAGTGGGGCAACGCACAACTTTATTGATGCTCATATTTTCCAGAGGAGAGGAATCCCCACTGATACTTTTCAGGGATTCTTTGTTTTGGTCCCAAGAGATAGGACAATGCAATGCATGCAATATTGTTAGTATGAATCTTAATTCCAAGCATACGAAAAAATACCACTTTAGCTACGCATAAAAAATAGCCCTAAAAATAGAAATGACTTCTAATATCTTCAGATTTGCAGTTAGGTGATCAAGATAAATGCTGAAAAAATATATATCTATGCATTAGAAGAAATTAAACAGTATAAAAACAATATTTACTCCATGCATCCAATAGACAAGACAAGAATATATTAAATGAATTTTTGTATTAATGGCACCTGGGAAGGAAAAAAAAAGAGGGTGTTCCCTATTCTGCTCAATAGGATGGGTTCTTGTAAGTCCTCAGCACTTCAAATCTAGAATTCCTCTCTCTTGATGGTATAGAAAACCAAGACAAAAATAGTGGAAAAATATGACTATGATGGTGGATCAATAGTCAGACCAAAAGTTTAGATCCAGAGTGATCTTTAGGCAACAAAAGGTGGTAAATGAATGAGAAAACCCTTCTATTTATAACAAAATATTGAGTTAGTCTAGATATTGGTGCATAATTAAAATATTATTAACCAAATCAAGATCCAACTTTTGTGGAATATTTTATTATATTTGTGGGAGGGAAAAGGAATTTGACTTCGGTCAAGTCCTTTTATTTGTAAATAATAAATAAATAAATGATTTATTTATCATTTTAAGGATGTGGTTGAGTAATAATCAAATAAATAATGATTTATTTAATTATTTAAGGGTGAATTAGTCATATCTAACAAAGAATATTTTTTAAATAAGGTTTAAACAATCATTCTTAGAAAATAATAAGATAAATAGTGATTTATCTAATTAATTTAATTGTTTTGGGTTAAATAAAACTAGGAATATTAATTAAATTGTTGTTTAACTAATTATTCCTTGAGGAAAATCAAACAAATGTATATTTATTTAATATTTCCTTATGGGGTTTCCTGTTTAGACCATAAACAACTTAATAAAGGTGGTTTACTAAGTTATTTTCATAGTGAAAGCAATTTTACTTAAGGTAAAATTGGTCTTACGTGGTTTACTGGGTCCATCTAATAACAATAGGTTAGATGACCAGAAAATGGTGTAATAGATTTCCCCCCGGCGTGTGATCATTAGGAGCTAATCGTATGACAGAAGTACATTGTAAGAACTCAATCACTAGACATCGAAGGGGAAGTCAAAGAGAGAGAAGTATAAAGTAGACCAAAGCATTGAAAGAACTAGAACCTGAGGAGGTGAGACTTACAGGTGCGACAATTCTCTTTGATGCGTGAGTACCTATGTTATAGGCAGCGGGGGAGGCATACCTATGCCCGCCGAGGCAAAGTACAAGCAATAAGGAATCTATAAAACCAGGGGACTGGCCAATATAATACATGTTGGCATAAACATGAGCTAGACAAACAACATGATCATGAATCCCACATGCATATTGTGCCTGAGATAACAACTAGAACTTGCATAATGATATCTGAGTACATGAGATATAAATGCAACCCATATTCCCCTGAAAAAAAGGAAAGGGCTCTGAAAATCTAACTGATACATGCAAACAAAAAGGTGCTACAAGCAGCTAAGGCCGACATCATCAAATGTATGGAGCTACATCAAAGGCTGTAATGACGAGGTCATCCAAGTGTGTGGGGGGCTAATTGTAGGGCCACCCCCTCATGAGGGTTGAGACATCTCACACACACTCGGGAATCATCGATGCCAACTGTTGCATCACTGACCATCAAGTATATAGATCCTGATCATGCTGAAAGGAGCTGGAGCTGAGAAAAAATCAATTCAAAGGGTAATAAAGAGTCCCTTTTCCTTATCCGAGGCACCAAACAAGAGTGGGAGTTGGAACCAAGGTACACCGCCCTATGGACCAGTCTTCTGGAATGAATGAGATGATGTCGACAGAAGGAGGTCCACCATAGGTGAGGCAATAAGGGATCCTCAACTAAGGCATGAGAGAAAATAATAGAGTGACTGACAGACTAACACCAATGATGATGATGAAATCAGGGGGACTGAGTAACGACAAACGACTTCCCTTGTTAGATAATAAATGGCATGGATGACCTAGAAGCGACTAAAACAATATCATGAGGGATAGGGGACAGTGGGACTAAAGGCCATAGTGTGCGACACAAGAGAGGGACCAAGAAATGAAGGATGGAGGAATATATAGGGATGCGAAGGGACTCGAGATAGACTCCATGAATGCAATGATGACTCAACTCGAATGCTCTAAACAAGGGTGACTCTATGGTGTTGCCACATAGAAAAGGTCCAATGGGGACCATGAAAACATGATTACAAGATGGTAACTCACGATGAAAGTTGACATGAGCGTGGACAAGTATGGGGGAAAAGTGGTGCCCCTCATTATGAGTGTTGCAAGTAAAGAAATTTGGTTTTGAGGAGGGGTGAAGTGACGCTTCTTGGAAAAATTGTGTCCTGGGGAAGTATCAAATCACTAAAATGTATGATCTGGCTACCTAAAGAAAATAAAACATGCATTTCTGGAAGGAAATGCTAAGGGTAATATTTCTTCAGATAGAGTTCATTATGAGGATTGGGAACGGGATGGCCTTCGAAGTCCTGTAATAGATATGCCCCCTTACCTAAATCCTTACTAATGATGTAAGGTCCTAGCCATAATGATTCAAACTTCCCATGACCAAGGACATCATGGGCCTGGTCATACACCAGATCAATATCACCTTTGTGAAAAGTACGAGGTTGGACTTTTCAGTCATATTAAGCTTTGGTGCATTTCTTAGCTACCTCAATGGTTTGCAATGCAACACGACGGTCTTCGGAAGCACACTCAAGCATGATAAGTTGTTGTTTTAAAGGTTGGGTGTTAGGGAGAAGTTCAACGGCTAGATGAAGGGAAGGGATTTCACACTCGATCGCTAGGACTACATCCTCTCCAAAAACAATGTGGAAAGGAGTAAACCCAGTGGCAGTTTTAACAGAAGTTCTATAGGCCCACAAAGTAGGGAAGAGCATAAGGTGCCAGTTGGTTTTTTGCTTATCCACCATTCATTGAAGCACGATTTTAAGAATTTTATTGACTGCTTCAACTTGGCCATTACCTTGGGGGTAATAAGAGGAATATTGGTGCTCAAAGCCAAACAAGGAGGATAGCTCATGCCATATCTCATCTTCAAAAGGTCAACCATGGTCGGAGAGCAGTTTTTTCGAAACTCCGAATCGAGCGATCACATGGTTAAAGAAAAAGAGAGTTGCGGTAGATTCCGTGTTGTTAAACGTTGGCATGGCCTGAGCCCATTTAGTGAAATAGTCAACTGCTACGACGATATACTTATGCTTACCAATTGATGGTGGTCGACATTCCATAAAGTCTATGGCCCACTTGCAGAAGGGAACAATGGAGATGACAGGATGGCGCAGAGCTAGTGGAGCTCATGCCTTAGGGGCAAAATGTTGGAAATTGGAGCAGTGTTTGACTGCCTCAATGCAATCACCAAAGAGAGAAGGCCAAAAGTACCCAGCGCGCATGATTTTCTGGGCAGTGGCCAAACCAGAGAGGTGGCCACTACAAGCGCCGCTATGACAGGCATTAAGGACTTGCTCTACTTCAGTGTGCATGAGACAACGACGAAGGAAAAAATCTACACTGCAACAATAAAGGTCATCACCGATAAGATGGTATCAGGGGGCCTGGTGTCAGATACATCATTGAGCATCATGATCAATATGGAGGGCAAACTTTTGGGTTCAAAAATAAGTGAGGATGTCCCCATACCAAGGGTCATCGGTGATAATGGAAAACAAATGCTTATCGGGGAAATTATCATTAACTAGCGGATCTTGCGTACCTGTAGGTAGTTCGGAAATGAGTTCAGCAAGGGCTAAATATTTCTTACCTTTTGGTGTGAAAAATTCAAGATTGAATTCCTGGAGGATCACGATCCAACGGGCGTACTTCCCACTGATGATTCGATGACTGAATAGGAAGGCCATAGGGTTGGAATTAGTCACGAGCTTGGTGGAACGCATGAGGATGTCATGAAAAAGTTTCTGGACCAAGAACATGACAGCCAGTGCTAATTTCTCTTCACATGAGTAGGATACAGGAGGTCCTACCAAGTTATTACTGACATAGTAGATAACATGTTCAATTCCATTGTCATCTTCATGAATGAGGACTCCAGCGACCGAGTGGGTGGATGAAGAGATATACAGGATGAAATCCCTGTCAAAGTGAGGTGGACGAATCAAGGGCGCAGATGTTAGAGTATGTTTCAGGGCATCGAAAGACTCTTGAGCATAATTATCCCAAACAAAATGGGTATTAGAGTGAAGGAGTCTAAGGAACCGATGCACGGTGGTGGCATAGTCAGGTACGAACTAACGAAGGAAATTAGCTTTGCCTTGGAGGCTTTGTAACTGGCATAAAGTATGAGGGATAGGAAGCTCAAGAATGGCTTGAAATTTTAATGGGTCAAGCGTGATACCATATTTAGACACAATGAAGCCTAGAATACAACCAGCAGGTAAACAAAAGACACACTTTAGCAGGTTGAGGCGGATATTATACTTGTGGCATCGGAGAAATATGGTACGCAGGTCATGGAGGTGTTGCACCCGATGTTTAGAACGCGTAGTAAGGTCGTTTAAATAAGCAAGGATAATATGAGCCAGGTCATGGAAACAGTAAGACATAGCCTGCTAAAAAGTGGCTCCTACGTTTTTAAGGTCGAATGGCATGCTCGATAGGCAAAGGTCCTCCACGAACTAAAGAATGCGATTTTAAGTTGATTAGCACAATGAATAACAATTTGGTTGTACCTAGAGAAACCATCCATAAAGGATAGAACCTCGTGCCCCACACACTCATCAATGATTTGGTCAATGAATGGTGTGGGGAAGTTGTCTTTGGGACAAGCTTTGTTCAGATCGTGAAAGTCAGTGTAGATATGGATGGTGCCTTGTTTCTTGAGAAAGGGAACCGAATTGGACACCCAAGTGGTGTATTCAATGGCGTAGATAAAACCAGCCTACTTGAGCTTATCGATTTCGGCTTTGAAAACTTCTCGTCTGGAAGGATTAATGGGTCTCAACTTTTGACGGACAAGGTCGGCATCAGGCCATGTATCGATATGGTGTTCGACAATGGCAGGATTAAGTCCAGGCATTTATGAATAAGACCAGGTGAAAATATCATGGAATATTGTAGGACTCAACCTCTTCCAGGGTGCCATGGGCACCCAAGGTGATATTTTCTTCTATCCCTAGTTTGTCAGAAATGTTAATTTTAATGGTAGGGGAGATATTAGCCATATTTCCTTCTTCGAAAGAATTAGGTGGAGGGATGGGATTTCTAAACCAATCAACTTCATTAGGAATGAAGTCTTTAGTTTCCACAACATATTGGTCATGGGATTGTTGTGGGAGGAAGTACGCACGGTGGTGCATATCATCCAATGGAAAGTCAAGGTCAGTCAGTGCTTCCATAATGTCTTCATCAGAATGAAAGATGGGGTGACTGGAGAAAGGGGGACCACCTGACGCGGCAGAGCTACCTGACTCATCATCATGTGAATAAAGGCTCACATGCGCAACGTCATGGGGAATGACCAAAGATGAAGCAGATAAATTATCTACCAATGTTGAGCCTAGGGTGACCGCCAAAGGGAGGTCAAGCGGATCATTGGGGGAAGTCTCCATGGGCGCTTCTCCCAAGGGTCTCATGGATGATGATAGGTAGAAAATGGTGACTGAAGGCTCTGGAATGTTGACATCGGGAGGAGGGATGTCAATGGGAGTAGGTAGATCCGAATCAGAACCCGTGAACAAGGAAAGGGTGTACTTTTCCTTTGGTGCCCCCTTGTGAGATTTTCCCTTCTTACCCGAAGCAGTTGCAATGGGAAATGGTTCTTGTTGATGTAACTGAGGCACTGTTGCAGCAGGAGAAGTCATAGGGACCGGTTGAACTGGGGTCAAAGCAAGATAAGGTTTGGGGTGAATAGGTATGGTAGCGGCTGGAGGATCAAGGTACCATACAAGAAACCCAAGGGTCAGGTTAGGAAGAGAGAGGGTGGCCATAACAGGTACCGTATACACTCCTGGTGGGGGAGCTAGGAATAGTATCTGACCATAGGGGTAATGACTAGGCGGGACAGCTCCAAGATGGTTAAGGCCTGGAGGAACCGTTCCAGGAGGATAAAGGTGCTCATGAGTACCAACTAAAGGTAAAGGGCTAGGAGAAGAAGGTTCAAAAGGTTGATCAGAGGACATCATGAGAATTTGGTAATCGGGGGAACCCGATGGAAGAGGTTGAGTGGCCACCTGACCTTCAGGTGGTTTGGTAGCCACAAATCCTTGTTGAGGGAAAGGATCAGTAAGCATAGCTGGTTGACTAGGTGCAGGACTGGGAGGATTGGAAGGGAGGACTTGCTATCCTCTCAATGTTGCTTGATACTCCCATAGTTTTCACATCTATGGCAGAAGAGGACAATCATGTGCATAATGACCATAAGCACCACAAAAAGAACAGGGCTTGTTTGTTCGAATAGGCCTATCCTACTTGGGTTGAGTGCCTTGTTGCTTGTTTGTAGTGTTAGGTGCATTACCTTGATTAGGTCCAGAATTACCAGAGGTATCTTGAATTTGAGTGCCTTTCCTCTTCCTCTTTGAGGGAGGAGGATTAGTTGCGCCCTGCTATGCGTACAACTGCCCTTGAGGGGGTAGTGGTTGTTGTTGCGGGGGTTGAGAAGGCAAGGGAGAAGGAGGTGATAATGTTGGAGGAGCTAGAGCGCCAGGCTGTGGATACAAATAATAAGGAGGTTTGGTAATAGTATGGTAAATAGGAGGTTGGGAAAAAAGAGGAGGCATGCTATATCGTGGATACGTGCTACCGGGAGGGCGAAAAGTGCCGGAGGTGTTGGCCGCTCCCTGAGGAAAGCCATAGCCCATGGGAGGTTGAGCATACGGATTAAAGAGAGCCCCAGAGATACCATTGATGGCGTGAGATGCCCCTGGTGCATTAGCACCACCGGGTCTACGAAGATCAGGTAGAGCGGTATAAACATAACCCAACTGAGCATAGATAAGGTCATATTTTAATGCAATTTGGAGAGCGACTTCTTCGGTTTGAGGAAAGTGTGATGCGAAATATTTCCCAATAGGCGACAAAAGAGATCTAAGGAACTGATCTTCAAAGGTAGGGGCTCGACATAGGCTCTTTCTTCTCCACCATTCCTGAACATGGTCAGATAGGCGGGTTGCAAACGATTGACGGAAAGAGGTCAAGATTTTAGTACCAGTGTCGTAACGTAGGGGAAGCTGGAAATAAGACAAAAAATCCTAGGCAAGAGTTGCAAAGGTGGTATGAGAGGAAGGGGCCTAATCCACATACTAGTTAGAAGCTTCACTTGTAAGCATTCATTGGAACAACCGAAGACGGATAGAGTCATCGATAATGGAATTAGACGAAAACCACAATGTGGAAAGATCGAACATGATTTGAAGGATCTTCTCTAGCAAGACCTTCAAACTTTGGGATGTTGGAAGGGAGCTTAGTTGGCATAGTAGGCCAACTATCATCATGGTGTATAGGGTAGTTTATCAACTAGTCAAAATCGGGTAGGGTGAGGCCTGCCATGAAGGGGAGCAAGGGTGCAGTCGGGGTAGTGTCCGTTGCGGTGTCACCAGTGGTATTCCTAGCCTGAGGGATGGGGTTACCACCAGAATTAGGTCCTGCACCTGACATGGTGAAGGTGTCAGGGGGAGAACTAAAGGTAGAATGATAAGGAGAAAAGGACCAGAAGAAGAGTCGGTGTGTAGACTCGGTGGAGGACTAACTCGACCCCTACGTGGAGGAGTAAGTCGTCCTACCAGAAACTGATGATGAAGGCCAAGAAGTCTCTGGGATAAATGCCTTGGTGGCGCAATGGTGATGACCAAAACATGACACAAAGGAAAAAGGGACCGACAACGGCAGGGACATGCAAGATCAACTGATTATAATGTCGAAACAAGGGCAGGGAGGTGCAGGATCAATTGATTTCAATTTTTTTAGAGTCTTTTCTTAGAGGTTTTAACCAATCCATTTTTCACTCAGGGTGTGTGTGTAAAAATGTGTAAATTTTAATTTTTAAGCCCAGATTTTTGTAGAGAAAAATAAAAAGTGCTCTATATAGTTGTAAATAAACCTGGAAATGACAGTATATACGCCTGCAAAAACATAAAATAAACAACTAATAATGCAACAATCTAAACCCAAGGAGGCGGGTCTCTCAAAAACTAGTCTATAGATGAGTAAAAAACTAATCAAAACACACTAAAAAAACTAATATATCTAAGGTCAAGAGGGGAATGGATCTAAAAGACAAAATTTGCTCGAAAGTGGTGCAGAAAACAACAACAAATCAGAGGAAAAATTGATGTAAAAACGGTGGCGAAAGGCTATCTCCTGAAGGGAAATGGAGTGAACCCTAGAGGAAAACCAAAACAAAGCTAGATGAGGTAATTTGGATGGATAACAAACTGATCTGAAGCGGATCTGAAGGTGAGGTATCAGATATGAAAAAATGGCTGAAGACTCTGAAATTTCAGACAACCTGCAACAGCAAAAACTCTTCTACAAAAAGTGGAGGGTACTGAAGCCCTAGGGGACTAGGTTCCCACTTAGTTGAGAAAAATAGAACAATTATAGTTCCAAAATGGATGGAGACAGAGGTCAGAAAACCCTGAACAGAGGCTCGGACAAACCCAGAAAACTTTCAGAAAAATCCCTGCCAAAAGTCCTCGTCACAGTTTCTGACCTGTTTTCAACAGAGGTCGCAATTTTCGAGCTGAAAAGTGCACCTTGAAGGCAAAGGTTGTAGGTTATAGGAAAAAAAGTGTGACCTGTACTTCCGACACTCTCGGTAGTAGGTTTCAGAAAAATTTTCTGTCTCAACTGCGACTGATGTCTATCACCTACGCAATAGGTCCGAAAACACATGGAAGTCAGAATTTTTATCCTTTTAGGGTTTTATAGGTTAAAAGCAACATAAAGGAAAGAAAAAAAAGGGTCTGAAGAGAAATCCTATGGTTTGAAGTAGCTGGATATGCATGGATCAGAAAAATGACAGCGGTCGTAATCGTAAACCCATGTGGAGTCGCCAGTTGTTAGTATGAATCTTAATTCCAAGTGTACGAAAAAATACCACTTTAGCTGCACATAAAAAATAGCCATAATAGTAGAAATGACTGCTAATACCTTCAGATCTGCAGTTAGGTGATCAAGATAAATGCAGAAAAAATATAGATCTATGTATTTGAAGACATTAAACAGTAGAAAAAACAATATTTACTCCATGCATCCAATAGACAAGACAAGAATATATAAAATTAATTTTTGTATTAGTGGCACCTGGGAGGAAAACACAAGAGGGTGTTCCCTATTCTCCTCAATGGGATGGGTTCTTGTAAGTCCTCAACACTTCAGATATAGAATTCCTCTCTCTTGATGGTGTAGAAAACCAAGAAAAAAATAGTAGCAAAATATGACTATGATGGTGGATCAATAGTCCGACCAAAAGTTTAGATCTAGAGTGATATTTAGGCAATAAAAGGTGGTAAATGAATGGGAAAACCCTTCTATTTATAACAAAATATTGAGTTAGTCTAGATATTGGTGCATAGTTAAGATATTATTAACCAAATCAAGATCTAACTTTTGTGGAATATTTTATTATATTTGTTGGAGGGAAAAGGAATTTGACTTGGGTCAAGTCCTTTTATTTGTAAATAATAAATAAATAAATGATTTATTTATCATTTTAAGGATGTGGTTGAGTAATAATCAAATAAATAATGATTTATTTAATTATTTAAGGGTGAATTAGTCATATTTAACGAAGAATATTATTTAAATAAGGTTTAAACAATCATTCTTAGAAAATAATAAGATAAATAATGATTTACCTAATTAATTTCCTTTTTTTGGGTTAAATATAACCAGGAATATTAATTAAACTGTTGTTTAACTAATTATTCCTTGAGTAAAATTAAAAAAATTTATATTTATTTAATATTTCCCTATGGGGTTTCCTCTTTAGACCATAAAAAACTTAATAAATATGGTTTACTAAGTTATTTTCATAGTGAAAGAAATTTACTTAAGTTAAAATTGGTAGTACATGGTGTACTTGGGTCCATCTAATAACAATAGGTTAGATGACCAAAAAATGGTGTAACAAATATGTCCCATCACTCTCAATTTTTGTGGTTGACATACCAGACGCCAATATCATTTTGGGTTACCAATGGTTGATTACATTGTGGAAAGTCACCACTGATTGGAAGTCTTTGCAGATGGAGTGGGTGGACATGAAGAGTGGTAAGCCCCAAATGATCCAAGGCATGCATACTTATCCTTCACCTAGCACTTCCACACAAACAACAGAGATGGATTTGCATCGTGGAAGCAAGGATCTCACAGTCCCTTCACTGATGTTCATGAGCTTTCTGCATAGGACATTCCTATCTATTGGCAAACCACCTGGGAGGCCACCAAATTCAGATATTATGGGGGAGGCCTCACAAAGTGATGCTCCAAACTTGGATTCAAGAGGCATTGGGGCAATGGAAGACCAAGCTACAGTGCTGGGAGGCTTGGGACAGCTCAAGAGTAAGGGGGATCTTCTCCCTACACCACTATCACCCCCTCTCATTTCCAGATCTGAGCTGTGGGAGGAGGAGAATGGGAGGATCAGCCTTCCAACACACATATTTGGCATTGGAAATGTTAGAGAAGAGATCAACATCATGACAGACACTTCCATGGAGGTATCATCAGTGTTGTCTTTGTTGAGCAATGTGGATCTGTCCTGGAAATCTCAACTACTTGTAGAGTATTCCAAAGATCTCCACACTGGTATGATACTATATGACCTGCAGCAAGAATAGGGCTATTTAGTCCAAGGGGGAGTCATCTACTTTCATGGTAGGATCTTCCTGTCTAGAGCTTTTGATCTCAAGAAGAAGATACTACAAGGGGTACACAAAGAATTCCTTCTCAGCCATATGAAATCCATGAAGATCTACACCTTGATCATGAGGAGCTTTGATTGGGAGGGGATGAGAGAGGAATTACATCAGCACTTTCAAGAGTGCATTAGCTATGGAGGATTTGGGTAGCCATTGGACTCTTTGCAAGAATCATTTCAGCCAGTTCTTCCTTTGCTTGTGAGGAGGGAAATGCTCATGCACAACTCCATGTGTATGAAGAACTATGATGGTAAAGGATCTGATCATGCTAAGAAAGATCTATTTTCTGATTTATCACATTCTTTTACCATGTTTTTGCAGGCTATGACTCCTAAAGGCGGTGAGAGATAATGTGGATCTCATATTTTTTTGAGGGCCAATATGAATTCTAAACTTGGCCACTCCCTTGTTGTGCAAAGAGAGATTCCTTTTCATGATGGGTGCTTCCCAAAGGCACCAAACATATATGATATCTCCAGCTATGTTGAGATGAATTATGCAGAAAATGTGTGGGGGGAATGCCACTTTCCAAACCTTGATCTAATGCAGTTAGGAGGTGCACTACGCTGGCATCACATGTGGGAATTTGACACCCCTCTTCAAGGTCAAATTTATGTTTGCATATATGTATTTTTGCTTCCATACTTGGATGATATAGCTGTACTGCTTTTGGGATTGTATGGAGGAAGTATGGACTGTTTGTATGTACCAAATGGATTGGAACTTCTCTATGTGGCTCATGCTACATGTTTTAGAGAAAGCATTGCTCTGGCCATGTTTATTTCTGTTGAATTTTTCACTCCTTATGGAATGTACTATGCACCTCTTATGATGACCTTGGAGGAACAATTCATGATGTATTGGCTTGATGAACACTTGGCTTATGAGGAGGACATGATCCTTGATGGAGGAATGGAATAACTACAACACTCTCCCTATCAGTTGCTTGAGAACAAGCAACATTTTGGAGGGGAGGACTGTAATATTCCTACTTAGTCTGAGCTAAGAGGAATATGCATTTTTGTTTTACTTTTTGTTGCATGAATAAATGAATAAAGGAGGACATGTAAAAATCCTGAAAAGAATGAATAAATCAATGCCCATATGAGCAAGGATAAATCAAGGCCATGTAAATAAATCATTTGCAGGTGTGAAAGGGGTTTGAGCTATGAGACTGGGTCAACCTTGACCAAATCTACAGTGCTATCTAGATTCAATGTACCTCATGAAAGGACAACGTAGTTCTAGAAGGAGGCCCCTCATGTGAAAGGAACTAACTCATCAAGGTGGTTTAGGGTTTGCAAAGGCTTTCATCTTATAAAAGGAAGGGGAAGGAAGTAAGAGAAGGTTGTTGATTGTCTATATTTCTAAGTATCTTGTTTGTTTAGACAAATACTATTCTTTGTTGTTTAGTGGAGAATTGTACTGCTTAGGACTTGGAGTTCCTATGCAGGGATTTCACCTCTTCCATTGAGGATTCTTGGAGGATTTTTTTCTGATTTGATCCACTATTAGGCTTTGGGCCAAGCTCTACTTCCAACTGCAACGCAGAATCAGTGAGGGTTTGTTTTCTTTTGTAGGCTACAGCAAGTGGAACTCTAGATATGCTTAGATCTAGCTTGTATTGGAGCCTCTTCTCAGTGAGTGTGTCATTTAACCTCTTGGAAGAGTGCAACCACTATTTGAGCTTAAAATTTGTGTCTTGGCATAAGGCCATCACTGTTATTCAAGCTACAATGTAGTTTTCCTTGATGGACTGCGTTATTTTTAGTGGAGGTTTTGTAGGGTGTTTTGACCCCATTTTTGATGTGAGATCTCTGGTGCTGGGCTTTTCCTTTCACTTTGGTGATCCACAGATTAGCTTGTTGATCCATGTTCTCTTTAGATCTGATTTATTCTAATGTAAAGTCACCTTCAGAAATTTCTGAATCATTTTGCAGATCTGCAACTTAAAACTCAGATCTACTCTTTGTAATGCATGATTTGGTCAAAACCCCAAGGGGATCTTGTAAATAAGTCTCTCTAGTTTACAGATATGAAACGGATCTTATGTTTCGCCCACAGATATATCCTAGATCTGAGATTTAATTTTCAACTGCTGCAACTCCTTAAAATAACGATGTTAAGCCATTTTGCAGTTTATATATGTGTTGCAGCCTTCTTTCTTAAGATTTATTGCTCTATTGTCTCTTGTACTGTATTGTATAATGTAATAGCATCATTGTAATTCTGATTTGCTACTGTATACTCATAAGTTGATATTATTTTATGGCCTCCTACTCATGCTCTCCAAGACTGCGTTATTTCTGAAGCAGTTTGTTGTGCATAGCTACAGCCCCTCTTGTAGGGTGTTTTTAAGCTAGACTAGGTGGTGGGAGATATGTTTACCACACCAATTTTTATTTTTTCTGCTCCCCTTTTTGATCTAGACTTCAGATTTTCTGATCTAAGGGATCTAAGGGCTGTAAACTCATTTCTGTGCATCAATCTTCCAGGAGTGCGTTATTTCAGCAGGCTTGTTGTGCCATTCCAATTTTGGAATATTACAGTGGTATCGTAGTGGAGCAGATATAAGGCCTGTGATGTACCTCATGCCTTGCTAGTTGTTCCAAATTTGGGATATTCATAACTAATGGTGATCCCTGAGATCTTCTTAGACCTAACACTGAAGATCTGACCCTCCAAACCAATACTGAAACCCTCACTGCAGATACTCAATGAAAATAACGCAGTCAATGAGAGGGACTGCACTTTAGGTGATGAACAATGGTTGCCCTGATGCCAAATATGATGGGAATCAGCTCAAATTCTCCCTTACTGATCCTCCAAAGGAAAGGAGACTCCCTCCTCTGAAAAATAGCTCCATAAGTGGTGTTGTAGAACCTCCACTACAACACCCTGCAACACAACGTTATACTTGAGCAGAAATAACATTGTAGTTGGAGGAAGTAGCTTGGCCTCAAGCCTGGATGTGGGGAAAATGAAGAGAAACTCCTTCAAGAGGCCTCACTTGGAAGGAGAAGGAATTCCTAAATAGGAATTCCTTGTGCTAAGCAGCACTGCAACTCTGCTGAATAGCAGGAGAATGCACAAAGTCTAAACAGACAAAGAAATCAATAATATTCAACATGAGAAAAAATGGTTGCCTTGCCGTCCTTTTAAACAAGTGATATCCCTCTCACCATGGGTCCCACTCATTAGGGTTTACTTCACCAAAGAAACCTCTTCCCATTCATACTATGTTGTTTCTCTAAGTGATCTCCACCTCTTATCCCAACGCTGTTGACTTGGTCAAACTTGTCCTTGTCCACTTGCAAATGATCCTGTTCACACATGAGGGTGTGAAATATAGCTCCAATAATGATTCCCTTTCATACTATGAGAGATTTTATTCATTTTTTAATAAGCATGGGCTTCCTTACCCAATTATTTTAGCTGCTAGGTGATAAAAAAAATAAATTAATATTCCATTTAGCTGGGTGCTAAAATGGGAGTATTACAGGCTGAGACTCACAGCTCAAATATTCTACGTAGAACTATCATAGCGCAGATTATTAACCAGACTCACTGCAATATGCTTAGACTCATTGAATTGGGAAAACATTAAACCCCAAGTGTAACGTTGTGTTATAGGGTGTTCCAGTGGAGGTTCCACAACACCATTCCTTGGCTTGTTTTTTAGAGGAATGAGCCTTCTTTCCTTTGGGAGATTAGTAAGGAAGGATTCACAAGGGTTGTATGATGGGAGCATAAGGAGGCAGCAAACACTTTGGTTGCTTGAGTTGCACTTGAGAGAGCAAGGACAAATTTTCTCTCACATATGGTGTGATGTTGCAGGAGTAGAAGAGAGCACTTTGATGGTGCAAAGGGGCTACTCCTTGGCCTTGGATGATTTGGAAGAACTTCCATCATGGGAAGTATTCCATATTTGCAACAACGTTACTATAGGAGTCTTTGACAAGGAGCATGTTAAAGAACAGAGCTTTGTATTGACAGGAGCCTATTTGCATGAGCTCACAGCGTTGTCACTTTGGAGCAGGGACTTATGGATGGAGTTTCCCCAGGATCACTTCACATTGGATTCACTTGGTGAAAAAGGAGGAGGTAAGGATGATAGAGTAGTACATGGAGACATCTATCACTATGGCATATTCTTCTTGACTTGGACTTCCAATCATGAGAAGGATGCTCTTCTTACAGCAGTACATGGTTCATTCCTCTTCATGGTATGCCAAAACACTATGGAGGACTCACTCATGGATCCATGTACCATATTACTTCCGACATATGGAAAAAAGTCCGTTTTTACATTTATTTATTTGCATACTCTTACCATTACTATGCAGTGCATTGCTTCATAGGAGGGCAAGCTTTTCACATTGCTCCATGATCAATGTTGGGCCAAAATATATGGTGGAGGCAGGCATATTTTATATGGCCTTAGGCAAATATTTTCTCATTACATGTATGTTCAGCTCTTATATCCAACTATTTTCCATATGATGAAATACAATTTTTTCAGTTCTGAAGCAGCAGTTTGAAAAACTGTGCTGTCACTATTGGGAAAATTGTTGGTACCTTCTTGCACCACATGAAACCTTCAGCATTTTCCTCATTTTTTTGCTAATCATGACTTCATTTTCTAATATGGATCTGATTTGTATTGGGAGAATGATTAGGAGAGAGGCACATGAGTTGGGTGTGTCCTTGACGGGAGAGAATTCCCACATTTTCTGCACTACATGTTCTAATGGGAGCATGGGAGGAGATATGGCCACCACAACCACACATTTGTTCTCTTTTTGGGTGGGCCATGATTTTGATATTCATCCATTGTATAATCATGGGAAAGTATTTTATCATGTATTGTTGACACATTCAGCCATTTACTATCCATTAGTAGATGTGATGATTCTTGTATGTTATTTGCCATGCTATTTTTTGAAGTTGCAGTGGATGAGACTGCGCTGTGTCCTCTTCAGCTATTGTTTGCATCATGCATCATCATGTAAAACTTGCAGAAAAATTCTCATTGGGATACTCTATGATGACCATGTCCTATTCATCATGGATGGATTTTTTTGGGCCAGCTTGTTCTTTAATGTTGGAGGAGAAATCCTTGGAGGATTGTTCTTCATTTTTCCACTTGAGGGAAATAATTTTGTAGCCCAGGATCAACACATACTATACATTCATCATGATTGGAGAGAAGGACATCATGGGGTAGGCTATGATTCTTACCATATTCATATTTTTAGCCCACCTTTATTTCCGAAGATTGAGGTGGAAGGAGATTGCCATGAGTTGCCATGTTGGGAGGTGACTCATTTTGTTTGGATGATTGCTTGGGGATGGAGGATCCATTTGGGGAATATTTTTTCCCAACACTTTTTAGTCTCCATGCCTTGGGAGAAACTTCTCAGTTCTATCCTTGCAGTTTCTTGAGGACAAGCAACATTTGGGTGGGGAGGACTGTAATATTCCAAAATTTTCCTTCAATAAATTGGAATATTAAATTTTGTTAATTTCACTTATGAGTTGAATAATTGGGAGAGGAGGCCCAAACAAAATAAAAACATGGATGAAATCCCTCTTAGTATGAAAGGGGATCAACAGTGGAACTATATTTCACACCCTCATGTGTGAAAGGAGACATTTGCAAGAAGACAAGGTCAAGTTTGACCAAGTCAAACAGTGCAGAGATAGTAGGTGGAAAGCATCTTGTGGGACAGCACAGAGAAAGAGGAGGGAAGTTTCCTTGATGAAGGAAACCCTTAAGAGTGGGACCCATGGAGAGGGAGCTCTAATTTTTTTAAAAGGAGGGCAAGGTAGCCATTTTCACTCATGCATATGATTATTGATTTTGTGTCTTCTTAGACTATTTGGAGTCCCGACTGTTTAGCTAAGTTGTAGTGCTGTTTAGCATGAGGGATTCCTGTTTAGGATTTACTCTCCTTCTTGAGAGGCCTCTTGAGGGATTTCACTTCATTTCTCCACATATAGGCTCAAGGCCAAAGCCATTCCTTCAGCTACAACGTTATTTATGCTCAAGTGTAATGTAGTGTTGCAGGGTGTTGCAGTGGAGGTTCCACAACACCATTCCTTGGCTTGTTTTTTAGAGGACGGGGACTTCTTTCCTTTGGGAGATCAGTAAGGAAGGATTCTAAGAATATTTCATATCTTGGCACTTGGCCAAAGAATTCTATTCCACCTACAATGCAGTATCCCTCAGTGACTGCATTATTTTTAGAGAATACTTGCAGTGAGGGTTTTCAGTGTTGATTGGAGGGTGAGATATTAAGTGAAAGGATCATCCTTCACTTAGGAGATGTATTGGAGGAGGTATACTTCATGTTTTTCATCATCTTTAGCCATCTCCATTTAGTTCCATTTTTGAGTTGCAGTTGCTGCCCAGCAACTCTGACATTTTTTCCGATTTGTATATTTCAGCCAATCCTTCTCAGGATTGTTGTATTATTGTTTCCAGGGGTTGAGAGCTTGCTCCCCCTCATTTATTGAGCCATACATTGTTATAAATTTCTATTATTATGTATTATGATGTAGTGCCTCTTATAAACTGCATCCTCTTAGCCTGCAAAAATTCATGAGTAGCAGTGTTCTCCTATTTTTCATGTACATGTCCCTTTGAGGCTGCATTGCTTTTCTTGAGTGATTCTTTCCTCAAGGATTTGTATATCATTGCTGCTATAATACACATTTTTTGGCTATCTATATCTTCATGTGCCCAGGCTTATTAAAATAACGTTGTTTCTCCATTACATGTGCTTGTATTTGTTGCAGTCCCTTCATCGGGCCCTTTTTGAAGACAACTAGGTGTCGGAGATCTATTTAACCCACCTAGAGGGATTTATTTTGAGCCACCACTTGGATTTTGGACTTATATAATAATATCTAAGGGATCTAGGTCTTGGTTTCAAATCTTGTAGCAGCCATTCCTGGAAAATTCGTTTTCCAGTCATGCCTTGCTAGCTGTTCAAGATTTGGAACATTACAATGGTATCAAAGCAGCTTTCTTGGCTGATCCAGTGAGTCTCAGCCCAAGAAGATCAGAATGATGAAGAATATGAGATTACTCTCATCAGTGTTTAGAAATAAGAAGAGACTCTCCAAATAGGAGGAGAAATAAGAAGAGGAAGGACCATGAAATTCCTATTCTCATCGAGAAGAAGACAACCATGAAGGACACTTGGATCATCAGATTCTAAGTGATTACCTTTTTTAGTACAAATCTCAACCTAGAGCCTTCAAGGAGACTCTAGCTTTTCCACATTTCATCCAGTTTAAGGAAGAGAAGAGACCCTACAACAGAAGAGAAATCAGAGGCAATAGATTTATGTTTTCTACCTTTGATGGGTCATCTACAACGAAAGCTTGGGTGAGGAAGTTGGAGGCATTTTTCCTACTACATCCTGTAGTAGGGGAAGAAGCTGTTGGAATCTTAGAGCTACACTTGGAGGGTGGAGCCTATGTTTGGTGGTTCAGCCACTTGAGCCATGCAAGGGTGAAAACATT
This sequence comes from Pinus albicaulis, assembly GCA_034641835.2. Classification (NCBI taxonomy): domain Eukaryota; kingdom Viridiplantae; phylum Streptophyta; class Pinopsida; order Pinales; family Pinaceae; genus Pinus; species Pinus albicaulis. Next base: position 647,333,301 of record CM076584.1, on the reverse strand, counting down.
TGCAGATTTCACTCAAATGTTGATCAAAATCTTTGATGGAGAAACAAAAAAGGAGGAAAAGCTCACACCACCACTTGAGGAGACTTGTAATAATGTTGTCACACTCATGGAGGAGCAGCCACATGCATCAAAATTTGGGGTAGAAAACAAATTGGAGGAAGGAACCCTTGTATCCCTACAAGATATTCCCAAATCTCATCAAGGTATGAAGGAATTTCCACTATCTATTGTTGCAGCAAATTCTTTTGATAGTTGTGGAAATTTACTTTTACATGACCAAGGGTCAAATCCCATTGCTGATCTAGAGCGACATGATTGCACTGCGCTGTGCAAATGGTTCAAGGAGGAGATGAACCATCATCCTCATGCACCTTTTTTGAGTTGCACACAATCCTTGAGGTTGGGGTGTGAACGTTGGGAGGATGAAGCAAACCATGACACTCCTATGGAAAACTATGAATCTGAGTTGGAGTATGAGACAACCATTGTTTGGATGATTGCTTGGGGATGGAGGATCCATTTGGGGAATATGTTTTCCAAACAATTTTCAATCTCCATGCCTTGGGAGCAACTTCTCAGTTCTATCCTTGTATTTTCTTGAGGACAAGCAACATTTGGGAGGGGAGGACTATAATATTCCAAATTTTTCCTTCAATAAATTGGAGTATTAAATTTTGTTAATTTCACTTATGAGTTGAATAATTGGGTGAGGAGGCTCAAACACAATAAAAAAATTGATTAAATATGTTTTCATATGAAAGGGGGTCATCATTGGAACTAGAGTTCACACCCTCATGTGTGAAAGGAGACATTTGCAAGAAGACAAGGTCAAGTTTGACCAATTCAAACAACGTAGAGATAGGAGGTGGAAAGCATCTTGTGGGATAGCACAGAGAAAGAGGAGGGAAGTTTCCTTGATGAAGGAAACCCTAAAGTGTTGGACCCATGGAGAGGGAGCTCTCTTTTTTTTAAAAGGAGGGCAAGGAAGCCATTGCCACTCATGCATATGATTATTGATTTTGTGTCTGCTTAGACTATTTGCAGTCCTGGCTGTTTAGCTGAGTTGCAGTGCTGTTTAGCATGAGGGATTCCTGTTTAGGATTTCCTCTCCTTCTTCAGAGGCCTCTTGAGGGATTTCACATCATTTCTCCACATCTAGGCTCAAGGCCAAAGCCATTCCTTCAGATACAACGTTATTTCTGATCAAGTGTAATGTTGTGTTGCAGGGTGTTACAGTGGAGGTTCCACAACACCATTCCTTGGCTTTTTTTTCAGAGGAAGGGGCCTTATTTCCTTTGGGAGATCAGTAAGGAAGGATTCTAAGCATATTTCAGATCTTGGCACTTGGCCAAAGCATTCTATTCCACCTACAGTGCAGTATCCCTCAGTGATTGTGTTATTTTCAGAGCATACTTGCAGTGAGGGTTTGCAGTGTTGATTGGAGGGTGAGATCTTAAGTGAAAGGTTCAGCCTTCACTTAGGAGATCTATTGGAGGAGGTATACTTCAGATTTTTCATCATCTTCAGCCATCTCCATCTAGTTCCATTTTTTAGTTGCAGTTGTTGCCCAGCAACTCTGACATTTTTGCCGATTTGTATATTTCAGCCAATCCTTCTCAGGATTGTTGTATTATTGTTTCTAGGGGTTGAGAGCTTGATCCCCCTGATTTCTTGAGCCATCCATTGTTATATATTTATATTATTATGTATTATGATGCAATTCCTCTTATAAATTGCGTCCTCTTAGCCTGTAGAAATTCATGAGTAGCAATGTTCTCCTATTTTTCATGTACATGTCCCTTTGAGGCTACATTTCTTTGCTTGAGTGATTCTTTCCTCAAGTATTTGTATATCATTGCTGCTATAATACACATTTGTTGGCTATTTGTATCTTCATGTGCCGAAGCTTATTAAAATAACGGTGTTGCTCCATTACATGTGCTTTTATTTGTTGCATTCCCTTCATAGGGAACTTTTTGAAGACAACTAGGTGTGGGAGATCTATTTAACCCACGAAGAGGGATTTATTTTGAGCCACCTCTTTGATTTTGGACTTGGAAAATAAGATCTAAGGAATCTATGTATTTTTTTCAAATCTTGTAGCAGCCATTCCTAGAAAATGCGTTTTCTAGTCATGCCTTGCTAGCTGTTCTAGATTTGGAACATTACAAAGAAGGAGGGTCCATCCACAATTAGAAAAGCGTGATTATGAGAATAAACTGCTTGGTGTTGGTTTGGTAAATATTTCATGATGTTTCTGCAATGTTTATTTACTCTCATTTGCAAAATTTCAAGTTTTATGGGGGCATGTATCCCTCTGTTGATGGAAAACATTCAAAAAAATTTCGATTCAAAATCAATAAATAATGGCACCATTATGAAGAGATCGACAAGAGGAATCTACCGACACTTGAAACGCATCAAACAACCTCTGAATCGGGAAATTATTGCCAGATGTCCCTAATATGGGAACAAATTGATCTCTCAAAACCATAGTAGCCTCTGTTCTCAAGGCCAGTTTGAAATTGGGGATTTCCCAATTGAATCGGCAGTCACTTACTCAAAATATTGATTATGTCATATTCCGAGATAGGGAATGCAGTAATACAGGATAAATATGCAAAAAAATAACACAGATCATGTAAGACAAAGTAGGAGGCCAAAATGGAGTCCTTTCAAATGTATTTACAACAGAAAAATAGATGTATAATATGGCCTATCAGATGCATAACTAGAAATACAAGTCACCAGTGAGATAAAATCCTCAAAAAGAGGTGTTGCAACCATGTATTAAGACCAGAAAAATATTGATAACGTTATTTTATTAGGCTGCAATAGCTATTGATTACACTTGAGATATAGAGAAAATAAGTGCATGAAAATTCAGATCTATGATAGATCCATACACTATATTGGCTCTTCTTCAGAATCCCCTTGGGGTTTTCAGCATTACCCCATCCTCCAAATGATGTGCGAAAAGAAACTGCAACAACACCTACGGGAATAACATAGATCTAGAAGTAAAACTACATTGTAGGGTTTAGAATGTGGTTGGCCACGTGCTAAGATTAGAAAATTAAGCTCAAGATGTTCAATACTCTCTTGCCAATGGAATAGAAGCCTTCCCCACTGAAAAGGAGCACTGAAATGGTATAGATCTGAGTAGGTCTAGCCTCCACTTGCTGCAGATTTCAAAGACAACCAAACCCTCATTAGGATCTACATTGTAGTTGGAAGAATAATCTTGGCCCTTAGCCAGATAGTGGACAATACAATGAAAACTCTTCCAAGAGGCCTCTCAAGGAAAGAGGTGGGATTCCCGATCATGAACTCCCAGTGCTAAACAACACTATTCTTAGCTAAACAACAAGATAATGATATATGTCTAAACAAACAATATATTAAGAAATATAATGTTCATCAACAACCTTCTCATGCTGCCATCCTCTTCCTTTTATAATTTGAGAGCTTGAAAACCCTAAACAACTTTCAATGAGATCACTTATTTCACACAAGCCATCTCCATCTAAAACTGCATTGTGCCTCATTGATGGTGACTCCTCTAAGACAATGCTATAGATCTAGTCAAGGTTGACCCAGTCAAAATATCCAACCCCTTTCACACCTAAGGGTTCTTGTTAAAACAACCAATATTTATACTTTCACATTTGGCATTTATTTATTCATTTTTTAGCAGCATTATGGACCTTCTTTACACTTTTATTCTTTAAAAAAATAAAGAAAACAAAAATGAATATTCCAATTAGCTTAGGACTAATTCAGAATATTACAGTCCTCCCCTCCAAAATTTTGCTTGTCCTCAAGCAACTGATAAGGTGAGTGCTACACCTCTTCTCCTCCTCCATGGGTGACACCATCATGTGATAAGTGTCCTCCATAAGCTAAGTGTTCACCAATCCAGCCCTCCATGAATTGTTCCTCCAAAGTTCTCATGAGATGTAAGTAATCCATCCCATAAGGAGACAATAACTCAAATGAAAAAAACATGGCTTGCCCAATGTCCCCCCTGAAACATGTAGCATAAGATAAATGGAGAATCTCCATCCCATAGGGCACATACATACCTCTCATCCTCCCTCCGTACGTCCCCATAAAAATTACAAGTGCATCATCAATGTATGGGAGAAAAAATATATACGTACAAACAGAAATTTGTGCATATGGAGGTGGGTCATAGTCCCACATATGGACCCAGCGTAGTGCATACCCTCCCTGCACAAATCAAGATGTGGTAAGTGGTTTTCCCACCACTTAATTTCTGCCCATGTCATCTCACTACGGTTGAAAGTGTGAGATATATTTCGTGCCTTAGGAATGCACCCATCATGAAACAAGATCTCCCTTTGTCCACCAACGGAGTGGCCAAGTTCAGAAATGTTTGTGGCCCAAAGTTGGCCATGAATTTCATAAGATACAATACTCCTCCTTGGATTAATGGCTTGCATAAACATGGTGAAAGAATAGATTCAATCAGAAAATAAAAGATGATTCACATGAGTGTGTTCTTCACCAACAATCCTCCTCATACACATGGAGTGGTGCATAGATATATCTCCTCTCTCAAAAGAAGGAAGAGATGGATGAAATAACTCTTCCATAGAGTCATGTTGTTGTCCCAATTCCACATGGTTCATGAATTCTTGAAAATGCTAACATATTTCTCCTTCAAATCCTTCCCAATCAAAGCTCCTCATGATGATGTTGTAGATCTTCATGGAATATTGTGGCTGAAACAAAACTCTTCAAAAACTCTTTCTAGTAGCTTCTCCTTGAGCTTCGAGGCTCTAGACAAGAATATCCTACCATAATGATAGATGACTCCCTCTTGGACTAAATATCCCTCTCCATGAGGTTGGTCATCAAGTATGATACAAGTGTTAAGATCATTGGAATAATCCACCAACAGTTGGGATTTCCAATATGGATCTAAACACCCCATCAATGGCAGCGCTGATGATGTATCAACTATAATGTTTGTCATGTGGCCGCTCTCCTCCTTGACATCTACCGTGCCAAAGGTATATGTTGGAAGGTCATTCCTTCCCTTCTTCTCCTCCCACAGTGCAGAATCAGAAATGAGAGTGGGTAATGATGATGTTGGGGGGAAATATCTCTCCTCCTTGAGCCTACCCAAGACTCATAGCGCTGTATAATTGTCTTCCAATGCTCCCATCCCTCCTGGATCTAAGCTTGGAGCATCATGTTGTGATATATCTCCCATAAAATCTGAATCAGGTGACCTCCCAGGTGGTTTTCCACTAGATAAAAGTCTCCCATGTAGCAATCTCATGAGCATGATAGATGGGAACGTAAGGTCCTTCCTTCCACTACGTAAATCCATCTCTGTTATTTGTGTGGAAGTGGTAAGTGAGGGATATGTATGCATGCCTTTGATCATTTATGTTTCACCACTCTTCTTGTCCACCCATTCCATTTGCAAAGCCTCCCAATCAGTGGTGACTTTCCCCAATGTATTCAACCATTGGACACCCAAAATCACATTGGTGTCAGGTATGTCAACCACAAAGAACTGATCAATCAATGTATAAGTCCCCATGGTGACTCAAAGTGATGGGACATAGTGCATGCATTGCATTGTTATATCTCTTGGGACCAAAATAGAGAATCCCTCAAAAGAATCAGTGGGTATTTCCCTCCTTTGCACTATTTGGGCATCAATGAAATTGTGGGTAGCCCCACAGTCAATCAAAACAGAAACCCTCTAATTCAAGATGGAATCTTGAACTCTTAAGGTCAAGTAATTAGGTACTCCTCTCAAAGATGCAAGAGCCACTCCAATAGGAGAAAATGCTCCATTCCCATCAGCTAATGGTGTTGTCTTTCCTCCTGCAATGTTAGTGTTGTGATCTCTTCTTGGTTCATCTTCTTCTTCCTCCTCACCATCTGAGAAGACCTCTATGTAATGTATTTTTCTAGCAGCACATCTATGAACAGGTTCCCATGATTCTTGTCAAGTGAAGGAAAGCTTCCTTCTTCTTAGATCTCTCTAGACTTCATCATCAAGGGGCTTCTTGTATGAGCTCTCCTTGGAAGGAGAAAATTTTTCTTCCTTTCCCTTTTAAGGAAAAGAGGGCTTATGTTGAAAGCTTGCCTTTGATTTTGGCAAGGCATCTTGAAGGTCTCTAGCCCTTTCAATAGCATCATGCAGGGTAGTGGGCTTGGTAGATTTAACCAACCCATGAAGACGTTCATCTAAACCATCGATGGACATGTACACCCTTCTTGTTGCAAAAAAATCAGGAACCATAACAGATAATCTGAAAAACTCAGAAATGTAAGATTATGTATTACCTGATTGCTTCAATTTGCAAGGCTCATGAATGGTGCCTCTGGATCTCTTCTATCAAATATTTCCACTAAACTTCTAGTGAACTCTAAACAAGTAGTCACATTGGAATGAACCAATGTATAAAATACATGGAACCACCAATCATGTGCTTCACCTTCAACATGCAGTGCTGAAATCCTGATAGCCTCCATCTCTAGGACCTTATTCAACTAAAAGTAGATGTCAAGTTTTTCGACCGAATATTTTGCGGAACACTTGGATGACCTATCAAAGTTGGGTCAAAATAATCTGCTCGTAGAGCTATTTCGATCATGAATATTCCAATTAGCTTAGGACTAATTCAGAATATTACAGTCCTCCCCTCCAAAATTTTGCTTGTCCTCAAGCAACTGATAAGGTGAGTGCTACACCTCTTCTCCTCCTCCATGGGTGACACCATCATGTGATAAGTGTCCTCCATAAGCTAAGTGTTCAGCAATCCAGCCCTCCATGAATTGTTCCTCCAAAGTTCTCATGAGATGTAAGTAATCCATCCCATAAGGAGACAATAACTCAAATGAAAAAAACATGGCTTGCCCAATGTCCCCCCTGAAACATGTAGCATAAGATAAATGGAGAATCTCCATCCCATAGGGCACATACATACCTCTCATCCTCCCTCCGTACGTCCCCATAAAAATTACAAGTGCATCATCAATGTATGGGAGAAAAAATATATACGTACAAACAGAAATTTGTGCATATGGAGGTGGGTCATAGTCCCACATATGGACCCAGCGTAGTGCATACCCTCCCTGCACAAATCAAGATGTGGTAAGTGGTTTTCCCACCACTTAATTTCTGCCCATGTCATCTCACTACGGTTGAAAGTGTGAGATATATTTCGTGCCTTAGGAATGCACCCATCATGAAACAAGATCTCCCTTTGTCCACCAACGGAGTGGCCAAGTTCAGAAATGTTTGTGGCCCAAAGTTGGCCATGAATTTCATAAGATACAATACTCCTCCTTGGATTAATGGCTTGCATAAACATGGTGAAAGAATAGATTCAATCAGAAAATAAAAGATGATTCACATGAGTGTGTTCTTCACCAACAATCCTCCTCATACACATGGAGTGGTGCATAGATATATCTCCTCTCTCAAAAGAAGGAAGAGATGGATGAAATAACTCTTCCATAGAGTCATGTTGTTGTCCCAATTCCACATGGTTCATGAATTCTTGAAAATGCTAACATATTTCTCCTTCAAATCCTTCCCAATCAAAGCTCCTCATGATGATGTTGTAGATCTTCATGGAATATTGTAATAAACAAAACTCTTCAAAAACTCTTTCTAGTAGCTTCTCCTTGAGCTTCGAGGCTCTAGACAAGAATATCCTACCATAATGATAGATGACTCCCTCTTGGACTAAATATCCCTCTCCATGAGGTTGGTCATCAAGTATGATACAAGTGTTAAGATCATTGGAATAATCCACCAACGGTTGGGATTTCCAATATGGATCTAAACACCCCATCAATGGCAGCGATGATGTATCAACTATAATGTTTGTCATGTGGCCGCTCTCCTCCTTGACATCTACCCAGTGCCAAAGGTATATGTTGGAAGGTCATTCCTTCCCTTCTTCTCCTCCCACAAAGGTGAGAATCGTAAATTAGAGTGGGTAATGATGATGTTGGGGGGAAATATCTCTCCTCCTTGAGCCTACCCAAGACTCATAGCGTATAATTGTCTTCCAATGCTCCCATCCCTCCCGGATCTAAGCTTGGAGCATCATGTTGTGATATATCTCCCATAAAATCTGAATCGGGTGACCTCCCGGGTGGTTTTCCACTAGATAAAAGTCTCCCATGTAGCAATCTCATGAGCATGATAGATGGGAACGTAAGGTCCTTCCTTCCACTAATAAATCCATCTCTGTTATTTGTGTGGAAGTGGTAAGTGAGGGATATGTATGCATGCCTTTGATCATTTGAGTTTCACCACTCTTCTTGTCCACCCATTCCATTTGCAAAGCCTCCCAATCAAAGTGGTGACTTTCCCCAATGTATCTAACCATTGGACACCCAAAATCACATTGGGTCGGGTATGTCAACCACAAAGAACCGATCAATCAATGTATAAGTCCCCATGGTGACTCAAAGTGATGGGACATAGTGCATGCATTGCATTGTTATATCTCTTGGGACCAAAATAGAGAATCCCTCAAAAGAATCAAGTGGGTATTTCCCTCCTTTGCACTATTTGGGCATCAATGAAATTGTGGGTAGCCCCACAGTCAATCAAAACGAAACCCTCTAATTCAAGATGGAATCTTGAAATCTTAAGGTCAAGTAATTAGGTACTCCTCTCAAAGATGCAAGAGCCACTCCAATAGGAGAAAATGCTCCATTCCCATCGCCTAATGGTGTTGTCTTTCCTCCTCGCAATGTTAGTGTTGTGATCTCTTCTTGGTTCATCTTCTTCTTCCTCCTCACCATCCGAGAAGACCTCTATGTAATGTATTTTTCTAGCACACATCTATGAACGAGGTTCCCATGATTCTTGTCAAGTGAAGGAAATCTTCCTTCTTCTTAGATCTCTCTAGACTTCATCATCAAGGGGCTTCTTGTATGAGCTCTCCTTGAAGGAGAAAATTTTCTTCCTTTCCCTTTTAAGGAAAAGAGGCTTATGTTGAAAGCTTGCCTTTCATTTTGTGCAAGGCATATTTGAAGGTCTCTAGCCCTTTCAATAGCATCATGCAGGGTAGTGGGCTTGGTAGATTTAACCAACCCATGAAGACGTTCATCTAAACCATCGATGGACATGTACACCCTTCTTGTTGCAAAAAAATCAGGAACCATAACAGATAATCTGAAAAACTCAGAAATGTAAGATTATGTATTACCTGATTGCTTCAATTTGCAAGGCTCATGAATGGTGCCTCTGGATCTCTTCTATCAAATATTTCCACTAAACTTCTAGTGAACTCTAAACAAGTAGTCACATTGGAATGAACCAATGTATAAAATACATGGAACCACCAATCATGTGCTTCACCTTCAACATGCAGTGCTAAAATCCTGATAGCCTCCATCTCTAGGACCTTATTCAACTAAAAGTAGATGTCAAGTTTTTCGACCGAATATTTTGCGGAACACTTGGATGACCTATCAAAGTTGGGTCAAAATAATCTGCTCGTAGAGCTATTTCGATCATGGTTCTGAATGAATCCACCACCTCTATGATGAGGCCCTGATCTTTTTTATTAACTAGGTAACATGCAATCTCTAATACCTCTGCCCAGAATTCCTGTCCTAACTCGGTACCACTGAGCATGCTTCTTTCCTTTTCCATCAACGTTCTATTCATTATTTCTGCAATTCCATTTTTCTGAGGTGTGTATGGATTAGTTTTCTGCCATGCTATACCACACTTCTTACAAAATCTCCACCATTATCTGTCCCCATCACCTTTATCTTCTTCTCTGTTTGGTTTTCCACCATAGCCTTAAATTATTTAAATCTGTCAAAGACTTCATATTTCTTTCTCAAGAAATATATCCATTTATTCCTTGAGAAGTCATATATGAATGAAACATAGTACACAGAATTTCCCAGTGATGGAACCGACACAGGACCAGACACGTCACTGTTCACAAGCTCTAATATCTTGTTGACACTCTTAGCAATAGAAGGAAAAGTCACCTGATTCTGCTTCCCATATACAAAATGTTCATAGAAATCGAAATCCAAAGAGAAATTATACATACCTTCGACCATACCATTTCCATGTAGTATCTGAAGGCCCTTCTCTACAATATGTCCAAGCCTTTGATGCCATAGAATGGTATTCTCTCTAGAGACCGCTATGCTTTCAGCTCCACTTTCAGGAACCACAGAACTTTGCACCCATCAATAAAAATTCTACCTTGAAGCTTGTACAGAGTTCCAATCCAAACTCCCCGCATTAATACCAATGCTCCCCGAACCATCTTGTAGGTATCTTTCTCAAACACTATTTTTACACCTTCATCATCCATCTTGCCTACATAAGTCATATTTCTTGCCAATGCCAGAATATGCAGAACACCAGGAAGTGTTCTAATCCTTCCACATTGTAGCTTCAGCTTGAATTTTACAAGTCTAATGATTCCAGCCTTCCTATCATCCCCTGAGAAGAAATTACCACCATCATATTTCTCATACTTGCAGAACCACTCCATATGGGGAGTGAAGTGAAAGGATGCACCTGATTCAATCAACCATGCCTCACGATCTACATGTGTATTTTAAGAAAAAACCAAATACACATCCCCACCTTCATATAAGGTGGTTTTTTCCTTTGCAGAAGGAGCATCATCATATCCATTTTCTTTCTCACGAGCTTTATATCTGTAGTCATTTTTGTAGTGTCCTTCCTTTCCGCATTTCCAGCACACCTTTACAAACTTTCTAGGATATTTAGATCTCCCTCTAGATTTAGATCACCCACTCGAAAACTTATTTTTGTTTCTGTTTTGGGACCTTCCTCATACAAATAAGGTATCTCCATTCTAGCCCTCCATATTTCTCTGTCTCATTTCCTTTGATAGCAAGGATGAGATAATTTCATCAAAATTCAAGGTAGTTGTATTGCTACCTATTGCAATAACCAGACTATCCCACGAATCTGGTAGAGAACACAACAAGCTGATGCACTTATCTTCATCTTATATTTTAATATTAGCAGATGACAACTAACTTACCACAGTATTGAAGGCATTTAGATGCTCTGTCACTGAGTATCCATCCTTCATCCTCAGGGTATACAAATTTTTCTGCTGGAACAATTTTTTCACCAGAGACTTAGATTGGTACAAAGTCCCTAGCTTTTCCTACAAAGTATTCGTCATAGCTTCCCCAGATACATTAAACAATAATGAATATGAGATACACAACCGTATTGTGCTATTTTCCTTCCAATACAACTTATTCTAGTCTTCATCTAACATTGTCTTTGGTTTAGTAATTGGATCTACCATGATCCTCTGATATTTATCCACCAGGAGATCCTCCATCTTGAGCTTCCACAACTCAAAAATCTGACCATTGAATTCCTTGATCTCTATCTTTCCACTGCTCACCATATTCTTTCACCGAAATAATTGATCATGTAGATCTCCCACTGAACAAGGTATACCACAAGCCTAAGCACAAAACCCCTTAGGAGCAAAGGCATCCCCTTGAAGTAAAAACTACTCTGATACCAAATGTAGGTTTTAAACCTGTACAGAAATTATCTACAAAGGAATCTTAAAAAAAAAAAAAAAATAATAGTGAGAGTATAAAAGATAAAACAAATATACATAGAGATTTTCCCCTGGATCCCAAATCAGGACTACGAGCTTGATTTTTCATTATGTTCCTTTTAATTTTACAACACATATATATACATGCCAAAGAATTCATAAACCCTAATGCATTAACCCTTAATTACAACATAAGTGCAGTTCCCTTCAACAAATCTACAAAATAATAGGGGTCAAAAATCATCATGCCCCAAAACCATGTGAAAACCCATGCACAAAACCATGTGTGGGTCCATCTACCGAAAAATAGGGTCCAAAACGTTTTCCTCGGGGCGTTGCCCTTGACCCCAACAGGGGGGGCTGCCGCCCCCCTCTCACCCCCCTACTATGCCTGATGCAACGTATAGTGGGGAATATCACCCCACTTCTGACCCACCCCCACACGTGCGAATAATCATGGAAAGAATATAACACAGACACAACAATAGATCCAATAAGGCTACATTGGTAGAAAATATGAAAGAAGCTATTTTTGTTGAAAAAATAATTCTTTCTTTAGAGAAGAAAAATGTAGTGGAAGATAGAAAAACTAAAATGGTTTCATTTAAGGATGAACCCAAAAACAAAACATCTAAAGATCCTTATGATCTTGAGGGATTACAAAAGGCTCTCAAAACTATGTCGAATGCTATGGTCGAAAGAAATAAACAAGTAGTCGAGTCTTCTTTGAAGAAACCTTTCATATCTCTTAAGAACAATCAAGATTCCCAAGCTCCAAATGTAATCTTTAATGTTGAATATGATCAAGAGGAATATTAAAATGAAACTATATCATCTGCAAAAGAATCACAAGATGAAGAACTAGTCGAAGTTCATGGATTATGGAAATTTATCCTTCCAACATCTGAAAATGATGATGAACATGAGGTACTTCTAGTTAACACTAGAAGTAAAAATTCTACTGACCTCCCTTAGTCTCCTCCAAAGAAAAGGTCTTCATCCTCTTTTTCTAAGGTTAAAATTGTTAACAAAAGAACTCCTTCTCCTCAATTGAACCCAACTTCTTCTACTCTTCCATCTACATCCAAGATAATTAGTTGTCCCTTACACTACCGAATATAATAAAATGGAAGATATGAAGAAGATAAATGAAAATATCTCCATGCGTGAGTTGAGAAAATTGAAACAACAACAAAGAATTTTACTCAAAGAGCTGAATGCAGTGCCTGCTTCATCCTTACCTACACCTGTTACTTCCAAATATTCAAAAGGATTTGGTAAAACTTATAGTGATTAACCTAAATTTTTTTTTGCAAGTGATGCTATTTTAAATGGAGACAAATCGAATTCTCATACTCGTCCCTTCCTTTTAACTTTTGTAGTATTCAACAAGAATGTGCATAATTGTCTAATCAAATATGGTGCCTCTTCAAACATCAGGACATATTATGGTTGTTTGAAGTTGAACATTTCTCCTCAAAATTCTACAATACACATTGTGCAGTTAGACATAACAAAGGTTAAGGCATTTGGAGAAATGAATTCAGTCCTTATCAGACTAGCATCCAATTCAAAAGCTCATCAAGTGATTGATATTTTAGCTGTTGATATCCCTAACTTTTACGGTTTAATCCTATGTAGAGATTGGTCAGAAAAGCTTCATGGTTATTTTTCCACTGATTAGTCTCATATGTGGTTTCCAAATAATGGTAAGCCAAATCAAATCTAAGTAGATCGTGAAAAACACATGAAATAATCAGTGTTTGAATTCGAAGATGAGAATGAACCCATGGATTTTACTAATAAATTATCTTCAATTACTTTGCTGAATTTTTTTTGGGGAATTTTAACGCTAAAAAATATCCATTTTTCACCAACTTAGTTAATTATCAGGTCAAAAAATTTCTCAGTCAGACTCTTCCAAATGTATAAATATCTTAGATAAACCTTGTATTAATACTTTTTTCTGGACGTTGTTTTCACCTCGTAAATTCTGAAGGCTGAATACAAAACACCGGAGGGCCAACATCAAACCACTTTGGAATCTAGGACCTAGCCTTCCCAAACTCAGAGAGGCCTCTCTCTTTTAGATATAGCTTTGTTTATAGGGGCATTTTAGGCTAACTATTAGTGCATAAGGGTTTTTTTGAAGATTTCTTGCTGAGGTAGCAGAAGAGGGCCATTGGGATATGGATTCAAACAGGTATAAACAAATAAAAATGGATGAATAACTGAGGTCAGGTGCAACCAGGCAAGCTAGCCATGTCAATGGATCTTGACAGCTTGTGAAATGGAAAGGAGGAGGAGATTAAGGTTCAATGAGAATGTAGAGCAGACCATCTCTGAATTCTACATTCTAGTCTCAGAGGAAAACATCAAGTATTGTTTCAAGGTTGAGCAGGGTACCCCATGGTAAATCCTACACAAAAATTTCCACTCGCAGTAAAGAAATAAAACAATATGTGAAAACTAGAGATGAAAGATTACAAGAAAAGGAGCACTTCACCACAGATCATAACACAAGAATCTGGAAAATAGCATAGTCATTCATTTATCCAAAAATGAGTGCTCACAACCAGATGAGTCTATTAAAATGGATTTTTCCCTTTTTGTCCCTACTCATACTTCTAATGCGTACAATATTTATATAAAATGTAAGTTGGTTAATTTGTCTACTTCAGTGATTACATTCAAGCATAAAATGGACAAGTGGAATCATGCAGGCGGTGATAAGATGATCTTGGCCATAATAGTGGCTTTAGTAGTTCGTTATTTATTACAGAATAAGGAAGGAATTGCCTCTTGGGATCACGAAGAGGTTATTATGGAGTAATACTTTGACAAGTGGAACCACATTGGCGGTGATAAGATACTTCTCGCCAAGACGGTGGATGTAGTAGTCCATTATTAATTGAAAATGATCAGAATATGGCATTGTCTGATGCTGAAGAGGCAAGGAAGGCTCTGAAATATTGGATCTTCATTTTTAGAAAATCGTTGTTGGATTATTAAATTGATGAGGTGCTGGCATATTTTGTGGATCAATAGCTATGTTTATGTGTTCACTGCCCTTTATGTTCTTGTAGTTATAACATAATAATCTTTGTATAAACACCTTTTCTTGACTTGGCCCTTTCTTTTTATTTCCTTACTATGGTTATTTTCATCATTTCTCTTCCTTTTTCTCCGTGTCGGGTCCTACCCAATTCTGTCTGCCATGTCAACACTTTCTTCATGAAACATCGTATAAAGCCCATACAACCGGACTTGAAATTCTGTAGGTTTTAGCTTTGGAATCTATCGCATCCATGTCATTATCACACATCACATGTTTTAAGATTTATGTTATGAGGTATGGGATTGGCGATCCGAGGTGAAGTGCGTAGGTGACATGGCAAGAGGGGTGATGGCTTTGATGATGTGGAGCAAAATGAGTAGGAGTAATGGTAGTGAACGGAGTATAGCAGTGAGCGGAGTATATCGGAGGGCAGTTATGGTGGGCCAATCGCATCGAAATCATAATCGGGAATAAATACCAGCTTGAAACAAGGTTAAAGAAACAAATTTGTGATGTGATAATATGTTTTTGATGCGATGTGAAGCGGGGAAAGGGTGATCTGGAATGGTGGGGTCGAGATTTTCGGCGATTGCGAATCGCATTTGGAG
Source organism: Pinus albicaulis (assembly GCA_034641835.2). Classification (NCBI taxonomy): domain Eukaryota; kingdom Viridiplantae; phylum Streptophyta; class Pinopsida; order Pinales; family Pinaceae; genus Pinus; species Pinus albicaulis. The sequence continues at coordinate 647,318,032 of CM076584.1, read as the reverse complement.
ACGGATAGCGATGAATGTTTGGTAGTAAGATATGAAATATGCGATGGGAGTGATGTGGTGGTAGGTAGGGAAGGGTCCCACTTAATATTTCATCGGCATTTTGGAGCGATAACCAACGAATATGGTAAAGGAGCATGCAATTGTCAATATGCGATAAAGGTAAGGGTCCTACCCAACTTTTGGGGTGATGGTTTGTTGTATGATATGTAATATATAATGGTATAATGTAATATAATATGGATGCTTGATGGGTGGGAAGAGCTATAGAATTGAAATTTCAGACTTTAATATAAGTGGGTTTATAAAGTTATAAGTCCCAGAAGGTTATGTATGTGGGTTTTGGGGTTTAAATGGAATTCGAAGTGTTGGAGTTCTGAATTTGGAAAAAAAGAAGGGTAAGAGAGGGTAAATGATATGGAATGAGGGAAACAAAAAGAAGCTTTCTCACCATTATGATTTTTAGCAACACTTTCCTCCTTCAACTGAACTTAAAGGCCGATTGATTCCTTTGATGTTCTAGACAGTCGGGATTTCCTTTATTTTCTTGAAAATTAAATGATAGCCATGGAATATTATTTTCAGTATGAAATACCTCAGAAATTATCAGTCACATTTTGTTAATGTGAATTGCAGGAGTCTAACAGTGGCTCCAACTGGGGATGGAAGCTCCTTCAAGAGGTGTTAAGAACACCATAGACTAGTGGCCTGATCCATTGGGCTAATCCCAAATCTGCTACTTAATCTACTACAAAACCTCTGTGGCTGAAAATATTCAATCTGAATCAACACTCTCTATGAACTGAAATATGGAACACAGTTGAACTGAAAACAAAATAAAATTATGGAACTAAAGCTAAAAAATGCTCAGAGTACTGAGCTTGTTTTCCTACGTACCTATCCTAATCTAACTTGGAGATGATTTATACACTAAGTGATCTCTTTTTTCCAATGTAACCAATCAAGTAATTGACTACATGCTCGATTCTTGTTCACTTTTTTGAGTAGGCTGAAAAAACAAAAGGGCCACTCCCATCTTACTTTCCATTGAATAGCAGTGTTCAAAATTTTCCTTAAACTCTATAGCAAACCGTTCATGGCATAACATACTCCTTTAGATGATTCTAAAAGGCCAAAAAAACTATCTTGGAACAAAACCTGGTCCTGAGGATTCAAATAACTAGCTTCATCTAGGACTACTCTTTGTTCCAATGTGTTATGCTTAGGATCTTTTTGAACGAGAATATCTATACATTCTACATGATTATCTGATATGGAATCTTCATTGTGTACCAATATGTTGTCCTCAAGAAAATATGATATATCTTGATTAAGATTGAGGAATTATGTTTGAAGGCCATAATTTTGATTAACAAAATCACTTTCTGGTAATAAGCCTTCTTGAGAATGTAAAAAAACATCAGTTTCAATTTGTTCTACATTTTTTTCTTCAAGAGGAAATACTTCAGTACATGAATCAATAGTACAACAAATAGGATTAATCTTCTGATTACATAAAAATTGAGAGGCTGGATCCATGCTTAAAATATGATTAATTTCTTCTTCATTTAAAGGAGGAGGAAGTCATTGTTTTCTTTGGATTAAACAACAATTGTTTTCGTTCTCTTGTGAAGACTAATCATGAGACTGAATGTCTTCTTTAGCCTTATATAAAAGAGAAGATGAATTATCATTTTTCTCCACACAGAGATACTGTGGATCTACTTTTATTTCCTGATTTCTTTCATCTTCAACTAACTTCTCTTCGTTATCATGATAGTTAACTTCAGAATGAAATTCTTAAAATGCTTCTAAGAGATCCTCAAGATGCCAATTTCCTAGATCTTCAACAATATTTACAAGGTATTGTATGAGATCCTTAGACTGATCACAACAAATTTCGGCTAATGATAAATATGGATAATGTTCTTTATAATTCTCATAAAACAGCTTGTGGAAATACTCTAAAGAGAACAAACTACCATGGTTCAAGCCTTCATACCATTCCCTCGCTTTCCCTTCTAATGTTACCATGAACATCTTCATGACGCAATCCTCATGCCATTCGACTTTCAACTTCCATGAATGTATATGAAATTTAATGAGATGTAACAAAGCATCATCAAAATTATCATCTTGAAAAATAGCAAGATATCTTTCTAAATTTACCTGAGGCATTTTGGGTGGAAATCTAGGAATGTGATCTCTCTTCATTGGAGCATACCTGTGTTGTATTCCTCGATTCATATTTTCCATCAATAATAGAATGGAGGCACCATATGTTCACCATGAATCTGGATTATTCTAACAATGGATCCTTTAGGTCAACTGGAAATTGTGGAGTTGCTAGTGAATCTATTTTTCTAGAATTTGTTGCCAATGGATTCGCCAGGTGAATGGAACAACCTTTTGGTATGTGACTTCTATTCACCATAAAATTCAAAAATGAACTTGATAAGTGTTACTAAGGAAGATAAAACTCATCCCCAGTGGAGTTGCCATTATGTTGTCACCCCATAAATTCTAAAGGTTGAAGATAGAACATCGGAGAGCCAACATCAAACCGCTTTGGAATCTAGGACCTAGCCTTCCTAGACTCAGAGAGGGCTCTCTCTATTAGATATAGATTTTTTTATAGGGGAATTTTAGGCTAGCTATTAGTGCATAGGGGTTTGTTTGAATATTTTTATCTGAGGCAACAAAATAGGGCCATTGGGCTATGGAGTCAAACAGGTGTAAAAAAATTCAAAAGTATGAATAACTGAGGTCTGGTGCAACCAGGCAAGCTAGCCATGTCAATGGATCTTGACATCTTGTGAAATGGAAAGGAGGAGGAGATTAAGGTTCAACAGGAATGGAGAGCAGAATGTCTCTAAATTTTGAATTTGAGTCTCAGAGGAAAAGATAAAGCATTGTTTTAAGACTGAGCAGGGTACCCCATGGTAAATCATACACAAATATTTTTATCCATAGTAAATAAAGGAAACAGTATGCGAAAAGTAGAGATGAGATATTACAAGAAAAGGATCACTTCACCACAAATCATAACACAAGAATCTAGAAAAAAACATACCCATTCATTCATCAAAAAGTGAGTGCTTACAACCATATGAGTCTATTACAATGGTTTTTTCCCTTCTGGGCCCTACTCATACTACTAATGCATACAATATTTATATGAAACATAGGTTAGTTAATATTTCTATTACAATGATTACATTCAAGCGGAAACTAGACAAGTGGAATCATGCAGACGGTGATAAGATGATCCTGGCCATAACAATGGCTTTAGAAGTTAATTATTTATTATAGAATAAGGAAGGAATTGCCTCTTAGGATCACGAAGATGTTATGATGGAGTAAGAATTTGACAAATGGAACCACGCCGGTGGTGAAAAGATACTTTTGCCCAAGAAGGTGGATGTATAAGTCCATTATTAATTGTGCAATGATTAGAATACGACGTTGTCTAATGCCAAAGAGGCAAAGAAGGCTTTGAAATCTTGGCCCTTCCTTTTCAGAAAACTGTTGTTGGATTAATAAATTGATGAGGTGTTGCCATATTTCGTGGATCAGTAACCTTGCTAATGTGTTCACTGCCCTTCCTGTTCTTGTAGTTATAACATAATAATATTTGTATAAACGCATTTTCATAACTTAAACCTTTCTGTCTATCTCTTTACTACTATGATGTTCAGCATTAATATGCATTTTTCTCTGTTTCAGGTCCTACCCGAGTTGCTATGTCGTGTCAGATCTTTCTTCATGAAACAATGTATAAAGCCCATACACCCGGACTTGAAATTCTGTACCTTTTAGCTTTATACTCCATTGTATCCATTCCAATGTCGCACATTGCATGTTTTAATATTTATGTTAATGGGATCGGCGATGCGATGCGAAGTGCGGAGGTGACCTGGCGGGAGGGGTGATGGTTTTGATGATGTGGAGCAGAATGAGCGGGAGTAATAGCAGTGAGAGGAGTATAGTACTGAGTGGAATATAGTGGAGGATAGTTATGGTGGGCCAACCACATCAAAAATCACAATTGGTACTGAATACCAGTTTGAAACATGGTTAAACAAACAAATTTGCGATGCGATGCGAAGTGGGGAAAGGGTGACGTGGAAAGGTGGGGTCAAGATTATCAGTGATAGAAAATCAAAATTGGAGACTGATAGCGATTAATTTTTAGTAGTAAGATATGAGATATGCAATGGCAGTGATGTGGCGGTAGGCAGGGAAGGGTCCTACTTAATAATGCATTGGCGTTTTGGAGCAATAACCAACGAACATGGTAATGCAGCATGTGATTGCTGATATGCGATAAAGGCAAGGGTCCTACCAATGGTTTTAGGAAGCAGTTTGTTATATGATATGTAATATATAATAGTATAATGTAATATAATATGGGATTTCGATGGGTAGGAAGAGATATAACATTAAAACTTAGGACTTTAATATAGTTGGGTTTATAAAGTAATAAGTCTTGAAAGGTTACATATGTGGGTTTTGGGTTTTAAATGGAATTCAAAGCATTGGAGTTAAAAATTTGGAAAAAATTAAGGGTAAGATAGGTTAAATGATATGGAATGAGGGAAACAAAAAGAATTTTTCTCACCATTACGCTTTTCAGCAACCTTTCCTCATTCAACTGAACTGAAAGGCTGATTGATTCCTTAGATGTTCAAGACAGTCAGGATTTCACTTCTTTTCCTGAATATTAAATGATAACCATGGAATATTATTTCAGTATTAAAGACATAATAAATTATTAGTCATAGTGATACTGTGAATTAGATGATTCTAACAGACGTTATACTTTAATGGATCAAAATTTGGTGAAGGTGTAGGAGTTGGTTGTATACTAGTTAATTTAGAAGGTGAAAAGACAATGCTGGCATGCAAGATTGAATTTGAATGCACAAATAACACTGCAGAATATGAGGCACTGGTCCAAGTATTATGGTGATTCTAAAAATATTGTTAAACATGTAAGAAACACTATACATTGTATTTCTTGTCATAATAAACATTACCAGTCATTAGTACAATATCTTACCTCACATTTTTAACATTCAATATCGCGTATTTCTAAATAATTTAGAATGCAAGTGTATACCTTCTATCTAATGTAGCTTCCATACTTATTCCTTCATAAGATTATAGTCCAGATAGATTTTCTATAGAGTTGATTTTTTCGCTCATTTATTCGTGATAATGTCACTAATTGGAGAGTATTCAATGACGATGAATATGTTATGAATTTTATTACATTAGAAGGGTCATATGATGATCAATTAATTAAAGGAGATGAATATGAAAGGAAATTGAATAAAAAACCTGAAGAAAATTTCATACCTAAGTTTGTGGTTAAGATTGAATATCTCTATGATCTCAAAGATAGATTAAAAAATGTTACTAATTCCAAACTGCAAATTTCAACTTTGAGGTTTGAACTAGTAAACTTGGCATAGGTATTAAACCTCATAACATTAAATTAGGACTTGGTATTTCATTTGATGAAATATTAGCCTTCATTCACTTACTAAAGAAATAAAAGAACGTCTTTGCATGGAAATATGAAGATCTCAAAACTTATGATATCTCCATCATCCAGAATACAATCCCTATGATATCCACTATAAAGCCTATCCAACAAAAGTTAAGGAAAATCCACCCTGATCATGAAAGTCAAATCAAAAGTGAACTCAACAAAATCCTTAAGAAAAATATTATTTTCCATATTAGGCATTCAATGTGGGTCTCAAACTTAATCCCTATTACGAAAAATAATGGCGATATTCATATTTGTATATATTTTAGTCACTTAAACAAATATTGCTTTAAAGACATTTTTCCATTACCACCAATGGAATTTTTTTTTCAATCAGTTGCTGGTTATGAATTTATGTCTTTCCTTGATGGATTTTCAGGCTACAATGAGGTTCTAGTTCATGTTGATGATAGGCTAAAGACTACATTTAGAACTAAATGGGGCAGTTATGCCTACCATAAAATTCCTTTCGGTATAATCAATGCAGCAGTAAGTTTTCAAATAGTAATGTGCATTTCTTTTAGAGGACTGATAAATAAAATTGTGGTTGTATATTTAGATGATATAACGATTTACTCCAAGAAAAGAAGCGACCACCCTCATGATCTTAAGAAAATCCTTGAACGCTGTTTAAAATATGGAATTTATTTAATTCCCAACAAGTATTATTGTTCTTTAGGTGAAGGTAAAATTTTAGTATTTATTGTTCAAAAGAAGTCATTTGCATAGATCTAGAAAGCATAAATGAAAATTTTGAATTCTCTCATCCCCATAACAAAAAATCCATGTAGTCCTTTTTAGAATAGATAAATTTGGTCAAAATATTTGTTCCAGTCTTTTCCCAATTTTGTTTTAGCAGGGCAAGTAATGATTAAGAAAAATGCACTCTTTAAATGGGGACACAATGAAAGAGAAGCTTTCGATATAACCAAGAAAGCCATCATCAATTCTCCTTCTCTGAATATCCTAGATTTTTATAATCATTTCATTTTATATAATTTTGCATATGAAACATCTTATGCTGTTGTGTTCACACAAATGAATGATCAAGATATTGAAGCACCCATTTCATTCTTTAGTTTAAATCTTCAAGTTGTTGAACTAAATTATTTAGAACTCGAAAAACAAGTCTTTTTTGTTTACAAATCTTTAAAGCCCTTTAGACATTTTATTTTAAAGACATACACCAAGTTGATAGTTCCATTTATGGAAGTAAGGAAACTGCTTATTCAAAAGGAACTAGGAGAAAAGAGAGCAAATTAGGTAATGAATCTGCAGGAATATGACATTGAAATAAGACCAGCCAAAATCATCAGAGGGCAAGGTCTCTACAAATTACTATCTGGAGCATCCAACATATCAGATGATGAATAGTCAAGTAACACTATACACATTATTGAGGTAAGCCTAAACGACTCTAAAACATAGTATACTGATCTTATCATTTATTTTAAATATGGATATGCTTTTCTGGCTTGAGGGGTCCTAACCCAGGTTCATATTTACTGTGTAACCAACAAAACCCTCTTAATATTGTCCCTTTTGGAAATGACCTGCTTGCGTAGACCAAAGTCTCACCCGAAGAAGTATGGGTGGGTTCTAGAATTAGGTTTCCACACTCGAAGAGAGAATTAAATGAAGTGGGCATCTTCAGATCTATCTTATTACACAGATTGTCTTGCACATCAGAAACCGTAACCAGAAATCCTAGGTTAATTAACACAGGTAAAACCCACGTGCACACAGACAATATATATGAAATCCCTTTAACTATTCTAATGATGTAATATTTGGCTTCTACAACAATAGTTCTATGCAGTTATCATTCATCAACATTAAAATAGGTACGCAATCCCATCCAATCACAGTTAACATATATCAAATGCAGGAAACAAGAATTATATGTAGAACAAAACACAGAGTAACTCACAGATGCATTTGATACTCATATTTTCCAAAAAAAATCTTTATTCTCCAGTCTCAACTGTTATAGTCCATAGAAATCCTTAAAAATTTTCATATCTACCCACACACACAGCCAGCATGATCCTTTAGGACACAAAACACTTACCATAGACTTACTTCAGAGTTCTATCATCAACATAAATACATTAACCTCCATAAAAACTGACTTATTCAACTTGATCTATACTTCTACTTATACTTTAGCCTGCACTCATACTATGGTCCTCAAACCCTTGTTTGAGACCCCTAGATTTTCTCTTTAACCCATTCCAACTCATGAAGGGAATTTGACCTGCCCCAAAGCACCTTGACTCTTCATTTATTAGCGTGCATGACTCAAAACTAAAAAAAAATACTATTATTCAACCCAAAGTTGTAGTCCTAAGGGACCCTGCTCCAACATGCTCCTACAAACCTCAATTACAGAAGAAAAGGAGCTTTAGGATTGAAAGCTTGTCAACATCAGATCATAGAAAATGTTTATTTAGAAATAAATATGACTCTGTACTAATAAGATGCCTTGAGAAATATGAAGCACAAAGGGTTTTGTAGGAACTCCATGATGGACCTATAGGTGGTATTTTCATAGGAGATACCACTGCACATAAGATCCTTCATGAAGGATATTGTTGGCCCACATTATTTAAAGATGCTCATGCATATGTGAGAAAATGTAAAACATGCCAAACTAATTTTGGAAGACAAAGAAAACCAGCCTTACCCTTGAATCCAACCAACATTGAGAAACCTTTTGAAAAATGGGGATTGGAAATCATAGGTCATGATTGTTCCTAACTCATCCAAACAGCATAAATGCATTCTCACCACAACAGATTATTTTACTAAGTGGGTGGAAGATATTCCACTAAAGGTAGCTAACTCTTAAGCCATTATGGAATTTATCTATTAATTCATTATTACCAAATTTTGGCTTACCTAATTCACTTATGTTTGATAATGCATATTATTTTTCAGGAAATAGTGTGACTGCCTTTTCTCTGAAAGGAGGTTTTAAAATTAAATACTCTGCTAACTACTATACCCAAGGGAATGGTTTAGCAGAATCAACAAATAAAAATCTCATAAGAACTATAAAAGGAATATTGATCAGAGCTAGAAAAATTGGCACAAGTCTTTAAAATTTACACTATGGGGAGATAAGATTCCTTAGAAGGCCTCTATAGGAACTTCTCCATTCAATACAGTGTATGGGAAATAAGTTGTACTTCCATAAAATTTAGCTCTTCCTTCTTTAGCCCTAGTTCAATTTATTGGAAAAGTACCTTCTTCTTCCTTGCAATTAAGAATGTCTCAGATCCTTAAAATGGTAGAGGAAAGAGAAAAAGCCAAATTAACTCATGCTTGACACCAGTAGATAGTGAAACATTATTTTGATGAAAATTTTATTTCCCCCAAAACATTCCATGTTAGAGGCCTCATACTTGAGTGGGACAAGGCACATAGGTCTCTTTGTCGGGTCACCCATAGGGGACCTGTCCTTTGTCGCCTGGCATGGGGAAGTAATCGGTCGAGAGGATGTCTGTGATTTTGATGAAGATCCCTTGGTCACCTCACCCTTTCCCTTGGCAGGTGTTGGTACTTCTTCTTGGACCTCCAGGATAAATTCATGGACTTATTTAGAGCCCCTGTCGATCGATGTCATGATTCGCACACTCTCAGCTGCAGGGTTAGTGGTCATAATTATGGGCTTGAAGATAAAATTGGGATTACTTACATTAGATATAGGGGTCTCATGGCCAGACATACAGTCCACAGTATTAATTTCATGGCTTAATTCACTTAAACAACCAAGGAACATAATGTGACCTGCTTCCTTACTTTTATAGGTGATCCATGGTAAAAATGGCCAAAAATTCATTAATGGAACATTATCCCCGTAAAAACAATAAAAAATCCCATAATATCTCCTCACTAATTGCTAAAACCCTAATTCATCCAACGGTAAATTTGATTTTTCACCTAGATTTATTGTTCCAACGGCTAGTTTTTCCCACCGCGCACAACCTCTATGCTCATGTCACACTTTTCTGCATATGTAATTTGCACAACACGCAGAAATGTGGATTCCATTTGTCTAGAAATATTGTCATTAGGTAGGCACAAGTTTATGAATATAAATATTTATTTAGTTTCCATTGATGTATCCTTAGATATTCTCACCGCACAATGTGGCCAAGCGCACTACACCTCCATTAGTGATCTCTTTCACAATATACGACCCCAACCAATGCTTTCTAAACTTCCTTGTGTGTCACGCAAACTAAATGTCGTACAACAAAACTAGATCTTATTCCTTGAATCCCTTTTGTTGGATGTGCCTATCATGCCATGACTTTTCACGTGCCTTCTGCACTTGTTGATGAAAGTTGGCAATAAATCAATCCTCCTCTAATGCGACCAATTATGACGGTCATTCCTCCATGATGTCTGGTTTGGCCATATTAGTTAGTGCTGCGATGCGCAAAATTTGAACGATGTGTTCCATTGGAATGATTGCTTCTTCGTTGTAAACCATCCTGAATGGTGTTTTACTAGTCAACTTATTGCATGTGGTCCAATAATCCCATAAGACAGAAGGTATGTGCACATCCCAATATTTCCAGTTTGCATTACATATCTTTGTAAGCGCATTCTCCAGGATTTTTTTAAAGGCTTCTACTTTATCGTTTTCCTAACGGTGATAGGGATTACTCTTCTCGTGATGTATTTGGAATTCTTTTGCCAGAGCTTCAATGGTTTCATTAAGAAAGTGCATACCAAAATCACTTATCAATCTCTTTGGGCACCCAAATCAAGTCAATCTATTTTCAAAAATAAACTGTGCAGTAGTGTCTGCGGTACAATATTTTACTTGCTTGGCTTCTACCCATATGGTTACATAATCTATTGCAGTGATGATGTAGTGCACGCTAGCCTTTTTTCTAGGAGGATTAATAGGTCGAAAAAATTCTATGGCCCATTTCTCAAAATCTTGTAAGTCCATTTACGGCTGCAATGGCATCTCATCTATACGTGATGGCTTCCCTATTATTTGGCATGCATCACAAGCCCGACAATATGCATGTGCATCTCTGTTCAGATTGGGCCACCATAATCCAACACGCAACACCTTCTGCATAGTGGTCTCCTACAATTCTCCCATGAGCTTCAGCCAAGATGTCTTGTCTTTCACATTCTAAAACGTACCTTCTTAACACTTCATATGCTCCCCACTTGTACAACTGACTAGTAATCAATGTAAAGTTAGCAGTGTGTGAAACCAAATCCTTCTTTTGTAGCACCGATATTCAGCAGGCGCACTCCTAGTAGTTAGAAAGTGAATGATATTTGTAATGTGTTCATCGACCACTTTAATGGAAAATATTTCCGCAGCAGGTAGTCCTTCCTCTAGACTCGTCGGTTCCTCCCCATTATTAATTCGTGATAAGTGATCAAGTCCAACATTAAATATACCATCCTTCACAATAATTTCAAAATCCTATTCCTGAAATAGTAGCAACCATCTACAAATATCCCCCCGCCCCCAAAAAAAAAAAAAAAAAAAACAGGCTTGTTCACCAGGTACTTCAAAGTAGAGAGGTTTGTGAACATCGTGAAGTGTCCTCCTAGCAGATAATGCCTATATTTCTCCAGAGTGTAGACCATAGCCAAACCTTCCCTTTATGTGGCCGAATAGTTGTTCTTTTCACTTGTTACACTAAAAATTGTCACCTTCACATTATGTTGACTGTATGAGCTCGTTAACACTCATACATGCCTCCTCTGCAAGTCTACCTTTACTCCTCATGTCAAGCCCTAAAACAGGAGGAAAAACCCTAAAAATCTCTGAAACTTTGGGTACGCAGGTAACATGAAGCCTGCCTGCGTTCCTAGCTTGGGTACGCAGGTAATACACTACTTACCTGCGTTTTAGAACACAGTTTTCCTTTGCAATGCCTGCGTACCCTCCTCAAAGTCAAAAAGGCGATAAAGTAAAGTCAAAAAAGTGGTTTGAGGTCAATTCTAGAAGGTTCTAGATGAGAATTTTTGGGGATGAGTATGCTTTGATAAGGTGCATGTATCCCTCACCTTAAGGAACTAATCCCTTGATGTGAGGAGTCTATCCATTTGAAGGAGGATTCTATCCCTTCAAAGGTGGAATCCTAACCTCCTCATTTTCTCTATAAAAGGAGGCATTGGGTAGCCTCAAAAGGTTAGATTTTGGAGATTGAGAATTGGAGTGGAAGCTTTATGTGTGATTGAGTTGAAGTGCTGTTGAGATTTAGTCTTCTTTCTGCTGAGATTTTAAGAGGAAAGATCACATACCTCTTTATGCTCCTGGAGGAAGAGTGCAAGGCTTATAAAAGTAGAGTAGACTCCTGCTTCGGACCCCAGGAAGGCATTTCGAACATCAAGGCTAAGGTTGTAAGGTTCTTCTGTATATTTTAAGATTAATACAATCAAGTTTGTTTTTTCTCAATAAATTGTCGTTCGATTGTTTATTTCAATATGCTGTCATTTGATCACTTATTTCATAGATTCCTTGATCACTATGATAGGTATGTTTTATGATTATTTGTTATAAAGGTGCTATTTAATATTTTCTTGTTTGTGATTGCAGATCGACGAAAGATGACACTTTCTTGCGACGGAAGGATTATTGTTGCGACGAAAGATCTCTTGTTGCGACAGAAGGATTTTGATGCGACAGAAGCATTATGACTGCAAATAAGCATTTGGATCTAAGGTAGTATCGACACCTTCATAGAATTTAATTGAAAAACAAATATATTTAGAGAAAGACAAACTTAGTTGTTCGTTTTTTGCTAGATTTTCTTATGACACTAGGGAGATCGGTCTTGTCCGCAAGAACGATTTATCCGGCCAACAAATTGGTGACTCCATTGGGGAAAGAACTTGTTGTTTTTAGCTCTCTTTTATTTTGATTTGAGGAAAAGTTTTTCCTGGTTTTTTATTGATGGATATCTACCTGGGTAGCTTAGGTTTTCTCTATTTTTGAAAATTTTGAAACCTTTTAAGTTTTTATTGAACTTTTTTGGGGACCGCATTTTGTTCTTTTGCACAGTGCGGGCAGTTTCGTACTTTCCTTGAGTTAAAAGTGTGGGACCGCACTTGTTACTTCTGGGAGCCTGCGGACCCTGTTAAAATTTTGGAAAAACTCTGGATTTCTTTTTTCCATTTTAGTTTATATTTGATTTAGGATTCTTAGCATCTACCCAGATCTATATTTTTCTATCAAAAATCTCTTATTTATGAGTTTCTTTCAACAATTTTTCATCTCATCAATCTCCATTAAGTTAATTGGGTGTTTTGAATCTCTTTTTTGAGAAATTCTTAATTTTATTTCCTTTGGTAACTACTTGGAAGTTTGTCTCAGTCTTTTCACAATTTTTCATCTTTTTGCTTTTGTTTTTCCTAAATTGTATATGAGTGTTAATCGCCTTTGAGTGTTTTTTGATCTTTGGAACTCTCACCCGATTTTCTTGACTTGCACTTGATTGGTTCTTAGATTACATTAGAATCATCTTGTGTTTGAGAATTCTCTTGCATAGATCACATTTTCATAATTATAATTCTCATTTTCAGAATATGAATGAAAATGTGCATAGATTACATTTGCATACTTTTCAAGTGAATTGTGCATAGATTACAACTGCACCATTTACATTCTGAAAAATCAATCGTAAATTTAGATCAATTTTCTTTGATTTGAATTTAGATGTTTTTATGCTTGTTTTAAAAACACAAAAATAAAAAAATTGTTTTGGAATTGATTTGCATTAGTTTTTCTTGATAAAATTAGTGCATTAGAGAATTTGTTATATTTTCTCTTAGTGATCGATTTTTTACATTGTTGGAAGTGCATGGAAACTCTCTCCTTACTTTAGTTAGGATTCATTGAATTGAAAAGATTAAATTATCATATTCGATTGCATTTAGTTTTGGTTCGGGTCATAACACCATTGGTTTCATATCCATTTACCCTTTTGAGTAATAACAACCTAAATAACACAGCGCTTAATTAAAATTCATCTAGTAATTTTTACATTTTTAGGGCTCTTTCCACCAATCTAGCTCAAGATTAGTGCTTTGGAATATGTTGTAGTTAACTTTCCAAAGCAAATAAAATAAACAAGTAGATAAATCTTGCGGTAGGAAATAAATCCAATTGTAATTGGTACAATCTGGGACGCTTCTCTTAAAGGCGTTAATCACGAGATCATGTCCAAACCTTTGAGACAATAAATTCTGTTTCATTGGGAAAGATAGAAGAATTTGTGCGCATTACAAATGGTAAACCTCAGATTAACCATTGTCGAGGAGCCCAGGGCCACTTGTTGGTAAACCTCGGATTGACCATGTCGAGGAGCCTTCAAGGGGATTGAGCTTTGTTACTTTGCCCTTGTGCGTGGGATCAGATCGTAGACTGTTCCCCCAGTTGTATTTTTTACTGTTGGTAGCCTTAGTGTCCATAAAATTAAGATTATTTCCTAAGGTGATGGTGAAGGAAAGAACTCACTGTACCTGGAGTAGATGTCGACTAGACTCACTTGGACTCTCTGCGGGGTTCTCTTCACACGAGATGGTTTTGTGAGGAAACTTGTGCCAGTCTGTTTCATTAAGCAGTTTGTCGAGGTAACTGTTCCAACCGCCCTTTCTGTATTAAATTCTACGATGTTGGATTTCATCACCAACAAGTGTTTTTAGTACGGGAAGTTACTGTTTGTTTGTGGTTTGACTCCTAGATTTGATAGCATGTGTTAATTTGTTTGCTTTTACTTTTAGAGACCATAGGTGTGAATTGTGAATTTTAATTGTTAGGTGTGAATTGCGAATTGTTAATTTTAGTTTTAAATTGTTAATAAAATTCACTGAAGTTGAATATAATGGCAACTGTTCCAGAATTTACCAACCAAGGAACCCCTCTTAACGAGAATCCTAGTACTTTTCCTTGCTTTGGAAATGTTGGTCCCCCTTATATGGCTACTTTTTCATTACCTAGATTTACAATAGGTTTAGCTATATGGTTATTTTCAACTTCGTTGGCCCCGAATAATCCAATTGTTCCACCTCAACCGGATGCTTCACCTCAACAGAGTTCACCATCTCAACATCACCAACCTTCTGTTGACCCTTTACCTTCTTCGTCCAATATTTCTTCCTCCATTTCTTCCTCTTCACTTGGTAAAAGGCTTGACGCTAGTAACCAGGTGGCTAAGAAGAAGAAGAAAGGGAAGAAGAAGAAGAAGAAGAAGCAAGATAAGAAAGAAGTCAACCAACCAACCATGGCTATAAGTGTTAGTTGTGTTGAGGAAACCTCCAACATGCATCGTAAACCCAAATACCCTTGCAGGATTTGTAAGGGTGACCACTTCCTTATCAATTGTCCCGGTATTCCAAAGGTCTTGGAAGTATGGTTAGAAAAATCTCATCAACTTTCCATTGATCCATCAACCAGTGGTAGTCAGGTTCCTGGGAAAAAGGGTAAAGTTAGGTTTCCTTGTAATTTATGCAAAGGGAGTCATCAAACTCACATTTTCCCTCACATGGATGAAGCCTCAAAATTGTTGGAAAACCTTACTTTTCCACAGCAAGAATTTCCAACTGGTTACCGTAAACTTTCTCCCAACCTACCATCAACTGACAGAGTGATTGATATAATTTCAAGTACATTCAATCCCACTCTTCCATTTGAGAGTGAAACTCATATCACTCAGGTTGATGATCCATTAGTTGATAAAGTGGTCGATTCGATTTCACATTCGGTCGATCCCATTCTCCCTGTAGAGAGGGAACTTCTTACTGCTCAGGTTGTTGTTGTTACATCAGATTCTTCTACGCTGGGGGGAATTTCACTTGTTTCTACAGAACCCCCTCCAAGTACTGAGGTCTTTTCCTTTGATTGGAATAGACTGACAAAACCTCATCTTCCTTCCTCCATCCCTTTCCAAATCATTGTGAAGTTTGGTGGTAGGGACATACACCGCACACAGGTAGATGAAGGTGCTTCTGTTAGTATTTTATCCTCAACTGCTTGGAAAGCTTTGGGTTCCCCTCAGCTTGTGCCTATTACGCAGAATCTAAAAGCTTTTAACATAACCATTAGTGAACCTTTAGGGATACTTCCTAAGTTCTCTATTACTTTGGAAGGTAAAACTATCTGTATTGATCTTATGGTAGTTCGAGGTCCCTTGGATTTCAATTTACTCCTTGGGCGAGACTATGTATATGCAAAGAAAGTTGTCATATCGCCACTCTTTCGCATGATGTCTTTCCCTCACAATGGAAATATTGTGACTGTAGACCAGCTTTCATTCCCTACTCTTGATTTGACTACCAATGATCCGACATCCCTGAATGTTCCTCATATGCAAGTGGTATCTACCCCTCTACGGGTTAATTATGTGGCAGCTAGTCCCATGTTTTCAGTTACCGATGTAAGCGAGCTTCTCACTGTTTTCTCATCTTCCTTTGACTTAGATATGGTAATTTACATGGAAAAATCTATGCGATTACTTGAATGCGATGTTCTTATCCCTTTTCAGTCCCTTGACATGTGTTCCTTCCAGAGAACTATTCTTCGTTCTGATGAAGACCTCTTGGAAGCCATGATCAAGGTGTGTCCATTGACATGTGTTTCTTCCAGTTGGAAGCCATGATCAAGTTCGCGAGCATAGTTCCTTTTCTTGTGTCAAGCTCGTTTAAAAAATGAAACAAGCTTCCAGGCATAGTTCCTTTTACTGTGTCAACCTCATTAAAAAATGAATCAGTGAGTATGAGGATAGTTCCTTTTACTGTGTCAACCTTGTTAAAAAATGAATCAGTGAGTCCAAGGATAGTTCCTGTTACTGAGTCAGCCTCGTTAAAAAATGAATTAGGTCTGAGGATAGTTCCTTTTACTGTGTCAACCTTGTTAAAAAATAAATCAGTTGGTCAGAGGAAAGTTCCTGTTACTGTGTCAACCTCGTTAAAAAAATGAATCAGGTATGAGGACAGTTCTTTTCTTGTGTCAACCTCATTAAAAAATGAATCAGTAGGTAGATTGTAGAGAGTAGATTAATAGATTATAAATAATTATTTTCTAAGGATGGTTCCTGTTACTGAGTCAACCTCATAAAAAATGAATCAGGTATGAGGAAATTTCCTTTTACTGTGTCAACCTCGTTAAAAATGAATCAGTATATCAAGAGGAAAGTTCCTGTCACTGTGTCAGCCTCGTTAAAAAATGAAACACGTTGCCATTAGCATAGTTCTTTTCCTGTGTCAAGCTCGTTAAAAAATGAAACAAATCCTCCCCTAATTGAGTCGAGTCTTTGACTAGATCTCGTAAATGTTAAGTCATATATTTAGGTTAGTTTTTGCATAATTTTCTTACAGTTTTAGGTCAAGTCTTTCATATGATCTCGTAAATGAACCTTCATTCCATCCAGCTATTAATTACCAGATGTGTACTTAGTTGAATGAAATGAAGCTGAGGGGCCATGCACTCTAGTAGTTATGCTTAGGGGGCATCAAGCATAGTTTTTCTCTGTTTCAATCTTTTGTAAAAATGAAACCTATCTTGAGTCAATTTCGGTTATTATTTTCAAGACTCGTTAAACTCATGAAAATCCAAAGATTATTTTGCTATCTTTCATTCTTGTAAAACACATGAAAATGCCGAGTTCTTTCCATCTTTTCCTACTTGTAAGTTAAATTGAAAGTCAGTCATATGAGTACATTTTTATCCCTTTTTCGAACTCATTAAAACTTACGAAAACATGAAAACCATGAGTACATTTTTATCTTTTTTTCGAATTCGTTAAAATTTATGAAAAAGCGAAACCCTTGAGTTCTCTTTTAAGCCCTTTTCAAAATCTCTAAACATGAAAATATTGCTGAGTACTTGACTATTCGAACTCGTTAAAGTAAATGAACGGTCGTCCCTTCAGTATAAGTTTACCCCTTTTACGGAATGAAATGGAATATTTACGAAAAAGGTATACATTGACTAATTATGGTCAATAGAGTTCTCTCCCACATTATTTTATCCTTTTTCAGGCTCGAGAGACTAAATTTATGAAAAAGTACACCCATGGAGTTTCTTAAGTTTTTTTCTTCTGACTCCTTAAAATTGAAAAACACCGAGTTTCTCCTATATTGGACTCGTTAAAATTTAATAGTAAAGGACCTATTCAATTCTAAACAGGAATGAACCACTCCTTCTTAGGGTTTGAATCTTAAACTAAGTTGGACTCATCCGAAGGATGAGCTTATAAATAAGCAAATTTTATCCTCCTCAAGTTTGTCAAAATAAAGAGGTACTTGCCAGAAATAGTGGGGGAAAAGAGAGAAAAACGAACCTGTTTTTTACATTTTGATTATTCGGAAAACCATTAACCACTCTTGAACACGACACTTTTGTTCACCTGGCTTGGGAAAATAATTTACCTAACAGTTAATAAAACCATATTGAAAGTCTTCAGCCGATTTATGGGTATTAGCTTTGGGTCAATTGTCACCAAACCATCTGCAGTGTCGTTATGTGTTCAAGAGGACAGTTCAAACAAACCATTCATCTGAAAAATATCTATCATCCATTTTGACCATCCCTGAGTCATTCCTTGCCAATATATTTCTTGAAAACTTGATCTATGATTTCATGTTGTGGGCTTGCCTACGACGGATCACTTTCTATTGACGATAGCTCATTATCTAGGAAGTTGATCTAGAAATCATCAGTACCTTGAAATCTGCATGCCTCAATGCCAGGTTTCTCACCTTCGATGACAGGTTGCATCATTGACCTTCGATCGAATGATTCCATGACATGTTTGACTTCAGCTCATTCATTCACATTTCATGGATTGTACTGGGTACTTTGAGAGCCATTGACATTACTGGTGGTTTCTCTCACACTTGTTAACAGTTCGCATCATTGACTGGTAATCAAGTGGTTTCTACCATGTTCGACTTCAACACATTTAATCGCATGGATAGAATCATACTAGTTCGGGAAGTAGAAATCAAGACCCTGGATCTAGTTTCCACCATCCAGGCTGCGAGGAGTTTCATTATTATACAGTAGACTATTCATTACAGATGGTTGTGCCCATGCTGTGTCTACACTATTGATGTAATATTAAAATCATTTCTGTATCGGAACAAGTTTAGTTAGTTTTTGATCTGAGTATGGGAATGCCTACCTCAGCGATGATATGATTACATATATATATATTGCATTGAATGTTTTTACAGGTTCCGACCGGCGTGTCCACAGGATGATCCTTGAAATGATAAAGTACTTCACTCTTCGAAAATGACAAACTTCATCTTCATCTATTTTAGACTTCGCACTTTAGGGGGCAATCTGGTACACTAAAAATTGTCACCTTCACATTATGTTGACTTTATGAGCTCATTAACACTCATACATGCCTCCTCTGCAAGTATTACAACCTTTACTCCTCATGTCAAGCCCTAAAACAGGAGGAAAAACCCTAAAAATCTCTGAAAAATTGGGTACGCACGTAACATGAAGCCTGCCTGCGTTCCTAGCTTGGGTACGCAAGTAATACACTGCTTACCTACATTTTAGAATGAAATTTTCCTTTGCAATGCCTGCGTACCCTCCTCAAAGTAAAAAAGGTGAGAAAGTAAATTCAAAAAAGTGGTTTGAGGTCAATTCTAGAAGGTTCTAGATGAGAATTTTTGGGGATGAGTACACTTTGATAAGGTGCATGTATCCCTCACCTTAATGAACTAATCCCTTGATGTGAGGAGTCTATCCATTTGAAGGAGGATTCTATCCCTTCAAAGGTGGAATCCTAACCTCCTCATCTACTCTATAAAAGGAGGCATTGGGTAACCTCAAAAGGTTAGATTTTGGAGATTGAGAATTGGAGTGGAAGCTTTATGTGTGATTGAGTTGAAGTGCTGTTGAGATTTAGTCTTCTTTCTGCTGAGATTTTGAGAGGAAAGATCACATACCTCTTTATGCTCCTGGAGGAAGAGTGCAAGGCTTATCAAAGTAGACGAGACTCCTGCTTCAGACCCCAGGAAGGCCTTTCGAACATCAAGGCTAAGGTTGTAAGGTTCTTCTATATATTTTAAGATTAATACAATCAAGTTTTGTTTTTCTCAATAAATTGTCGTTCGATTGTTTATTTCAATAAGTTGCCGTTTGATCTTTTATTTCATAGATTCCTTGATCACTATGATAGGTATGTTTCATTATTATTTGTTATACAAGTGCTATTTAATATTTTCTTGTTTGTGATTGCAGGTCGACGAAAGACGACTCTTTCTTGCGACGGAAGGATTATTGTTGCGATGAAAGATCTCTTGTTGCGACGGAAGGATTTTGATGCGACAGAAGCACTATGACTGCAAATAAGCATGTGTATCTAAGGTAGTATCGACACCTTCATAGCATTAATTTCAAAACAAATATATTTAGAGAAAGACAAACTTAGTTGTTCGTTTGTTGCTAGATTGTCTTCTGACACTAGGGAGATCGGTCTTGTCCGCAAGAACGATTTATCTGGCCAACAGCACTAGAGAGATTCCTAATTGCAAACGAAATGAGGTGATCAATATATCCTTCTCGTAATTGTGCTAAGACAAATCCAAGTGCAATGCCGAATGCATAAACATGCACATGGAAGATCTTGGATGAGTCAAGGAATATTAAATTAGGTGCAACGACCTTCTTTTCCTTCAGTAGCTCAAAGCCCTTTTGGCATTCCTCATCCCAGAAAAAGGACACATCTTTCTTCAGGAAATTTTCCATGGGTGCAGTGATCATAGCATAGCCCTGAATGAATTTCCTATAATGTCATGTGTGTCCTAGAATAGAGCGTAGCTGTTTCTCATTGGCACGAACCTCCAAGTTGATAATAAATACAATTGAGGTGTGAACATTTCCACAGTAAAATGCATAATGTATATTAGAGCTTCTAGAATATTGTGTCATACTATTCAAGAGCTCGATGTTTTAGGTGAACACTTCACCCACCTTCAAGAGGAGGAAGCTGAGCATAAGATAGGAAGAGTGCAGACTCTAAAGTATAAATAAGAATTAATTCTAGTCATTAAATTCAACAAATTTGATAGGATAAAAATTTAGTCGTTAGCGATAAATTATAAAATATTAATGACTAAATTTGAATCATGTCAACTTCATTGAATTTAACAGCTAGAATTCACTCTTATTTACACTTTAGCATCTGCACTCTTCTTAACTTACGCTCATATTCCTCCTCCTGAATATGGGTGAAGTGTTCACATGAAACATTGATCTCTTCAATCATATGACACAGGATTCCAAAAGCTATAATCTACATTAAATAACTGCAATCTTGGCTCGATCTATCATCCACCCTTGCTGAAAAAAAAATGCCCCGGCAAGATCCCAAAAGGAATAAAAAATATACACTTCTTCAAGTTAAGAGAGATTTTATGCTTCCTACAAGTATCAAGCATCATGCGTAGGTTGCAAAAATTCTTCTTCAACAGTCCAAACATACTCCAATCATCAAAGTACACCTCCATAAATTTTTGCATGAACTCCTTGAATACAGCTACTACTATGTGTGAGAATATAGCAGGTCCATTTTTCAATCCAAAAGGCATGACTGTGTATTGGAAGGATCCCCATTCTGTTGCAAAAGTGGTCTTACTTCGGTATTCTGGCACAATCCTGATGTGATGATACCTTGAAAATCCATCAATGAAAGAGTAGGCCTCTTGTCCTCTGACATTGTCCAATATCTCATCTGAAAATGGGGTAGGGAAGGGGTCATGTATGCATGCATCATTCAGTTTACGCAGGTCGACTCAAATCCTTATTTATCTGTTAGTCTTATTTTCATGAAAAACCATTAGGCTCACCCAATTAGACTATTCCACAAGCTCAATTATTCCTACAACAACCATTTTATCCATTTCTTCCTTCACTTTCTGCTTATATTTTGGATCTAACTGGTATGGTCACTGCTTGACGGGGTGCGCATATGGTTTCAGAGTGCTTTTCATAACTCCCAAATAGGTCCAAAAATTTATATGGCCCATTTATCAAAAGCTTCCAGGGCCATCTTCAGTTGCAATGGCATCTCATTTCTATGAGATGGCTTCCTCGTTCTTTGGCATGCATCACAAGCCTGACAATATGCATGTGCATAGTTGTGCAGTGTGGGCCACCATAATCTAGCACGCAACACCTTATGTGCAGTCACCTTCCCTAAATAGTGGACTCCTTCCACTCCCCCATGAGCTTCAACAAATATGACTCATCTTTCATGTTCTAAAACATACCTTCTTAACACTTCATGAGCTCCCAACTTGTACAACTGACCAACAATCAATGTAAATTCAGCTGCACGTGAAACCAATTCCTTCTCTTGTTGCAATGGGTATTTAGCAGGTGCACTTCCAGTAGTTAGAAATTGAATGATATATGCAAAGTGTTCATTGACCACTTTAATGCCAATGAACTGCGCATCAGGTAGTCCTTCCTCTAGACTAGTCGGTTCCTCCCCATTCTCAATGCGTGATAAGTGATCATGTCTAACAATCAATCTACTGGGCTTAAAAATGATTTAAAAGTTATATTCTTGAAACCGAAAAATACATCTAAAAATATTCCCCCCCAACACAAGCTTTTTTACTAGGTACTTTAAATCATAGTAGTCAATGAACATATTGAGGTATTTTCCTAGCATATAATGCCTATATTTCTGTAGAGTGTAGAACATATCCAAACCTTCCCTTTCTATGGTTGAATAGTTTCTCTCTACACTGGAGAGCTTTATAATTGCAAAGGAAATGGGGTGATCAATATATCCTCCTCCTGGATGTGCTAAGACAGCTCCAAGTGCAATGCTGGATGCATCAACGTGCATTTGGAGACCTTGGACCAGTCAAGGAATATTAAAATAGGCGCAATAACCATATTTTCCTTTAGCATCTCAAAGCTCTTCTGGAATTCCTCATCCCAGAAAAAGTACATATATTTCGTCAACAACTTTTCCATGGGTGTAGTTATCAAAGAATAGCCCTGAATGAATTTCCTATAATATCTTGTGTGTCCTAGAATAGAGTGGAACTGTTTCTCATTGGAAAGAACCTCCAATTTTATAATAACTACAATATTGGTTGGATCTACCATCAACCCTTGCTGACAAAAAATATGCCCCAACAAGATCCCAAAAGGAACACAAAATATACACTTCTTCATGTTAAGAGATATTTGATGCTTCCTACAAGTATTGAGCATCATGCGTAGGTTGTGTTATCGCCTAATTTGACCTCACACTGAAGGAAGGCAAACCACGGTAACTACAAACCATGCTTAACCTCGTATCTAGCCCTACAAGGCAGGGAGAGGGCTCTCTCCGTAAGATATCTCGATGAAGTATGACTGAAAAATGATTTTAGGCTAGGTATAGTAGCTCGAAATGTTTTTTTTATATAAATTTTCTGGTTTTTTGTTGGATCAAATGGAACTCGGCAGTTTAAATTTGGGGAATTAACTTAGAAATACAAGGTATTTTATTGGGAAAGGTAGGCATGGATTTTAACAACTTTGTTTTAATGATGTTGAAGTGTTTAAGAATGGTGAGGAGCTGAGGAGGGAATATGAGATGGATCCTTCTCAAACAGCAAAAAACATAAAATATTGAATGATTTTCCCAAGGCAAAGCACTGTAACAATGGATTATAGCTATCTAAATTGAAAACATTCAACATAAATAATGGAATGAATGAATAGCATACATAACATTTAACAAATGATCACAATAGAATAGATGGTGCTAAAATTCATACCACAGGGATCCCATAAAAAATTGTTGCAAGTCTTTATTAATACCCTTCCAAACTAGTTACAAATATGTGCAATGAAGCTCAGTGCGTCCCCAGTGATTTCCAAATTTTTTCCCCATAAAAATGACTTAGAAATTACATTAAATAGACAAGCTTTGAAGGGGAAAATCCTCAGAAAGAGGGGCTATTTCACCAGCCCCGAAACCAAAATTTGAAGATAGAAAAGAAACCAACAATATCCCTCTAAAAGAGAGGAAACAATATATTTCGACCATCTGGAATATTTTCTGTTACATTTACTCCAACATATGGGCATAAAAGCAAATATAGAACCGATCAACTCATTTATCATTGTTGTCGATGCCGGAATGACCTCTGTGTTTTGTAATTAGCTCACGGCTTTAAAAATGTATTTTTCTTTTAACTTGAATAAAAACCCCTTTTAAACAAATAAAAATAAAATTGCCTTTTTTAAATGGAGAAACATCCATTTTTATCATTAAAAGGAGCGAAGGAGTTGTGGTGGGCCCAAAATCGCAATCGTAAATCGAAAGGAGGAGCAGAAAGACTCATGGCAGAGGAAATTGCGATAAGTGATTAGCGATGGAGGATGGGCCGATGGAGGGACGGCCGATGGATAAGGGATAGGGGATAAGCCGATGTGATGAGAAAGGAGGGTTGCCGAAGCGATGAGAGATGAGTGGGGGCGATGGGGGAAAATCCCTTTAAAACAAATAAAAATGAAAATAGCACTTTAACACAGGGAAAAGCCCCTTTTCTTTGGAAAGGGTGGAAAGCCTTGGTGGGACCGGGGAAATGGAAATCGCAAATCAGAAGGGGAGCAGGTGTAATGCATGGCGGAAGCAATCGCGAGATGCGATGGTGCGACAATATTGCATCGGCGGAAGGCGAGATGGTAGGTTTAAACACTACGGAAATGGCTGATATGCGATATGCGATAATTGCATCGGCGGAAATGGAGCGAGCGGGAGTGAAAGCAATGGAGGATTGGTGCGAAATTGCGATGCGACGGTGCAATGGCATCGCATCGGTGATGGGCCATTACATCAAGGTTTTGTAGGATGCAGAAAATTCAAAAAGAAAAATGGAATTTTGCAATAAAGGAAAAAATCATACAAAAAGGAAAAATTGTAAAGTTAAAGGGCCAAATGAAAAAGGGTTAGAGTTATGCTTTTGGGGCCTTTTATTCAGTTAGGCATATTTTGCAATCCATAAAGTGATTTTGGGAGTGTGATATACTGTTGGAAAGCTCTTTCCAACCTCCTTCTGATGGACATATTTACAACATTTTTTGTAGTAAATATCATGTGAAGAACACCTTTGAAAAGTAGGCAGAGAAAAGCCGCTTTGACCCTTGGTGACGGGCTGCAAAAGACTAATAGTGGATTTGTGGAGATAGAAGCTTCTGAAGTTCAACTTATTACATATGGAGACATAAAATTACATAAAAGGTGAGAATCAAAACAAAGTACTTTTTTTTCACCTAAAAACATGTTTTGACGTGAAAATTACATCTAGCTGAAAGAACAACTTCTTTGATTTTCCCAGATATCATGCTTTTGAGTTTATTAGGCATCTCCATGTCCTTGTTGGTTTTATTGACAATTTCCTCATAAATTTGACCATGGTGAAACCCTAAAACCTAATGAGACCAACCCTATGACCTAATAACATGAACTGCAGAGTGAAAGTGAATCATGATTGAAGACCATAGAGAGGAGAATCAACAAGTGTTTTCATGAGGGAAAATGATGAAGTGACCATTACCATCAGCGAATCCATGACCTAATGGAATGATGAAAGTTTATAGTATGGGACTCCTACTATGAAAATGAAAAAGAGAATATTTGATCACTAATGGCAGTATGACAAGATTGACACTAACATTGGCTCCAATGGGGATGGTAGCTCCTTGGAGGTGCCAATAACACCGTATACCTAGTAGCCTTATCCATTGGGAAATATGGTCAAAATACTTCAAAGATTGAAAAATGACACAATGAAGACTAGATCTGACCCAAACCATGACTGAAAACTACATTAAAACCAGCAAACCTTACACATATCATTCAAGTTTTATAGCCTTCACTTCGGGCCCCAAGCTTCAATGACTGTGTACTTGAAATCTCACCAACAATAAATGTGGTATGTACAATGACTGTGACATAATTTTAAATCCATCATCTCAAAAATAGTAATGCTTCAAGAGCCTACCATTCACCGGCCCTCCCGGGAAATCTTGAGCATCCATCTCTGTGAGTAGAAAGGCGTTATGTCCCATGTACGCTGAAATTTTATACAGTCCTTTCCACAGGTTATTGAACTTACCGTGCTTCCCTTTTTCCTCATTTTGTGCATCCCATCTCAACACCACATCTTCTAACTGAAATTTCTCTGCTTTGGTTTTCCGCTCATAGATTTTCTTTATTATTTCCTGTAACTGAATAGTGTTCTAAGAAACTTCCTCCCTTGTTTTCTAAAGGAGGATCATTTGATTGATCCTTTGCTAATTATCATCCTCTTCGCTGCCATCTTCTTGTAATAACCGCATGACTGGAACTATAAGTGATGTAGGAAAAAAATAATCAGTGCCATAAACTAATTCAAATGGTGACATACCTATGGATTTATTGTTGCTTACTCTGTCGGCCCATAATGCATTCACAAGATTTCGATGCCAATTCCTTTTATTCGCTTCCAACATTTTCTTTATTATATTCACCAAAGTCTTATTTGATGATTTTTCTAAGCCCTTGCCCTGTGGGTAGTATGTTGTTGAATGGCCCATTATAATATTGTATTTATTGCATAACTCCACCATATTCTTGGATTTAAATGCCGCTGCATTATTTGTTATGATATTGTGAGGGCAACCAAAACGAGACAATATATTTGATTCTCAAAATTGAATGATTACCGTATCCGTGGCTTGCCTTACTAGAATGGCCTCTATACATTCGGTGAAATAATCAGTACCTTTCAAGATCCATCGATGTTGCATTGATGATGTGGGATGGATTTCCCCTATGAATCAAGTCCCCACTGTTAGAAAGGAGCATTTACTTGAAGTGGTTTCAAAGGAAGAGGAATAGTTTTCCTTTTTCCTTGAAAAAATTGACACTCATGGCATCTCATCATTGTTTTATACAAATCTGAAAATAAAGTCGGCCAATAATATCCTGCCCTCAACACTTTGTTAGCTGTTGTTTTCCAAAACAAATGACCACCACAATCACCTTTATGAAAATCATGCATCACCTGCCGAGCCTCATCTTCAACCAAACAATTAAGTAGAATACCTCCCGGATCTTTCCAATAAAGAGCACTATTTAAAATACAGAATTTAGCAGGCTTGAGTTTTAGTGATCTACCTTTTCTTCTAGACATCCCAGGAGGTCGCGAAAGATGCTGAAGAACATAAACTATGTCTGAATACCATGGTGATTGGAGAAAAATTTCTGACACTGGAACAAGCGAACCACCATCCTCATCCTCCGACATTTCTGCTATGAGATTTATGTCCAGGGCACGCAGGTTTGATTGTGCCATTAGTTTTTCCAAACCTTGTCCCTTGATTAACTTTGTGGGTTTAATCTCCAAATCATATTCCAACATTGCCGCTATCCACTAACCTCTCCTTCCCTCTGAATTAGTTTGTATCAGGACATCTTTTACTGCTGCATTAGAAACATATGCTATGGTATGTGAATGCAGAATGTATAATCTAAAATCATTCAATTCTTTTATAAGAGCTAATGCTTGTTTCTCAATGATATTATACCGCAAGGCAGCATATCGAATGGTCCTACTGAAAAGGGCAATGAGATGTTCAATCTGACCTCTCTTTTGCATCAATACTACAGCCATGGTATGCTCCGATGAAAATGAAAATATAATGAAATATTGAGTGTAATTAGGACTAATCAAGACTGGGGCATTGGACAAAGAAAACTTTACTAGATTAAAAGACTTGATAGCATCCTTACTCCGTTTGATAGTGCTATCCTTTTTCAACATATTAGTCATTTCTCATAAATGTTTAGCCAAATTGGGTATAAATCTATGCAAGAAGTTCATATTACCATCGAATTCCTAAATCTCCTTTTTGTTACATGGGAATTTTATATGCTGAATTGCCTCCACTATTGAAGGATCAATGCAGATACCATCTCTAGAAATGATATGACCCAGCAGCTTGCCCTCATCCATAGCAAACAAACTTTTCTTTGGATTGAGATAAATCCCAAACTTTCTACATCTATGAAATACAATTCTCAAGTGGTGCAAGTGTTCATCATTGGAACCAGAAAACACTGTTAAATCATCTAAATAGAAAACCAAAAAAACATCCTTTTCATTGGAAAAAGCGATGTCCATTACTCGCTGGAAAGTGGCTCCAGCATTCTTCAATCCAAATGGAATTTTGGCATACTGGAAAGTTCCCCAAGTTGTTGTAAAAGCATTTTTGTCTTGGTATTTTTCATGCACTAAGATCTGATTATAGCCTGAGTACCCATCGAGTAGTGACATGCGTGATGCTCCAACTACTCTTTGCAGAATATGATCCATCTTCGGAAGTGGATAGGTATCCTTTAAGGATACTTTATTGTGATTCCTGAAATCTAGACACAACCTTATTTCTCCTGTATTTTTTCGTACAGGGACTAAATTCGAAATCCAATCAGAAAATCTAATTAGAACAATGATACCAGCTTTATACAATCTATTTACCTCTCTTTCAATTGATGGTAGCATCTTTGGGTTGATCCTTCTCAGCTTCTGTCTAAATGGTTTCTGATCCGGCTTGATGGGAATGGTATGCTGAATTATATTTTTTTCATACACCTTCAAATCTGAATAATCCCACGGAAACACATCACAAAATTCAGAAAGAAATTTAACATACTGTGTCTTTACCTCATGAGACAATGCTTTTAATCACTTCACAAGCTTAGGCTTGTCAGTTGTTCCAAGATTGAAATCCTCAACTCCTTTATCCGTAGGCACCAAGCTTGGCTTCCTTGCAACATCATCTTGATCAAAAAGCTCCTCTAAAGTTATGAGACCTCTACGAATTACATTATCTTTCAGCTGCAACATGTCCATCTGATTTGCTTCGATTTCTTACTCATCGATATCATAATCACCCTCTATGGAAGTATCCTTGAATTTTCCTTTACTCTTTAGAAAAGCATTGATTTCATTTCCATCCCAAAACACTTGCCAATACCTTAAATTATCCAAAACAGCAGGCCGATGTTTGACATAAATTTCAAATTTGTTACTGGAATTCATTGGAATCTTTAGATTGCTTGCAGTAGTGGCAAGAGAATCTGCAATAATATTTTGCATTCGGGGTACTGTTGTCAAAGTGTATTTGTCAAACCAGGAGGTAACTCCTCAAATCAGAATGTGTTATTGAATGAAGAATGAACATGCATTTATACATGGAGGTGAGGCTATTGGGATTCATCTCCCAATGACTCTTGGCCTTCCTTATTTCCTAATATTAAATAATATACAATATTATATGTGCACACCCATCCCATAGGATTAGGTGTCAACATTCCCCCCTTTAATCCGAAGGGATGTTGGTGAGTCCAAGCATCGATCTGAACTTTTCAAACTTTTCTCTTCCAAGTGCTTTGGTGAAGATGTCAGCAGTTTGCTAATTTGTGGAACAATGATGTAGATGGATGGTTTTGGCCTGAACATGATGTCGAATTAGATGGTACTTTGTATTGATGTGCTTTGTTCGATCATGGAACTTTGTGTTCTTGGCCAACTTTATTGCAGAAGTGTTGTCGATCATGAGTGGTGTGGAGTACATTTTTTTCATCTGCAAATCTTCCAGGATTTTCCGGAGCCACACAATTTCCTTTGTTGCTTCAGCTGCTGCCACATATTCTGCCTCGGTCGTGGAATCTTCTGGAACTGACTATTTGTGTGATCTCCATGAGACAGCTCCTGATTCAAGACTCATGGTGTAACCTGTAGTAGACACCCCTATTTCTTTGTCGCCATGAAAGTCTGAATCAAGGTATCCGATCAAGCTGATGTCGCCTACCTGTGTATATTTGAGTCCAAAGTCTTGAGTCCCCTTCAAGTACCTTAACACTCTTTTTGCAGCAGACCAATGTCCTTCACAAGGTTTTTGCATGAACCTTGAGAGGATTCCAATAGCAAATGAAATGTCAGGTCTGGTGGTGGTCAGGTAGATAAGAATTCCTACAAGCTGTCTATACTTAGTTGCATCCTCAAATTCCTTCCCTTCAATAGATGTGAGCTTCAAGTTTTATTCCATTGGAGTGGTTAATGGATTACAGTCATCCATGCCAAATTTGTTCAAGAGATCTCCAATGTACTTCTTTTGAGAAAGAAATATGAATTTAGGATGTTGAATTACTTCAATACCCAAATAGTAATGAACATGACCCAAATCAGTCATTTCAAAACCTTTCTTCAACTCTTTCTTCATGGATGCAATATAGCTCTCATTGTTTCCTGTTATCAAAAGATCATCTACATATACCACAAGATATACAACTGTTTTTCCAACTTTTTTAACAAACAAAGTTGCATCATCAAGATCAAAATGTTTGAAGTCAAGTTTCAGAAGATGCTCGGTCAATTTCTCATACCAGGCTCGTGGTGCTTGCTTGAGGCCATACAAGGATTTTATAAGCTTGCAAACTTTGTGTTCTTGACCCTTTACCACAAATCCTTCTGGATGGGACAATTAAACTTTCTCCTTTAGATCTCCATTCAAGAAGGTTTTTTTTACATCCATCTGATGGACTTTCCATCCATTCTGAGTTGCTAAGGCAAAGAGAGTCTGGATGGTGGTCCATTTTGCTGTGGGAGCAAAAGTTTCTTCATAATTGACTCCTTATTTTTGTGTGAAACCTTTTGCCACAAGCCTGGCCTTGTGCTTGTCAAGTGAGCCATCTGCTTTATACTTGTTCTTGTAGACCCACTTACAGCCAATTGGTTTTGTTCCCAAAGGCGGATCAACCAGCTTCCAAGTGCCATTCTTTATCAAGGCATCATACTCCTTCTGCATTGCTTCTTTCCATTCATCTTGAGAAGCGGCTTCTTTTAAGGAATTTGGTTCATGATCTGTAGACAAACTCAATTCACAATTATAAGCAATATCCATATCAACAGGAGAATCATAATTATCTACATCACCTTCGATTTGTTGAGTGGAACTTCTTGTTCCTGTTTTTCCAACCTCATCAGGATGAACATTCTCTAGTGTCTTTGTCAGCCATTTGGGAAGACCTTTTTGAGATGGCCCAAGCTGATAATTTGAATGAGTTGGGATTGATTCAAGATTCAATCTCCCAATTCTGTCAATCACATCATCCAATGTGTCATCCGTGGTTGTTTGTTCATGTGGGGGAGAGAGTGCTTCAGGACATGATTCCACAGTTTGATTCAATATCGGAATCCCCCCTTCAAGATGTGGAATCACATTATCAAATTCTTGGAAAGACTTTGCATGTGTGAATATATCCAGGCAATCAAGTTGCCGCTCAACAACCTTGTCACTCTTGGAAGATTCAAGGAATATGACATCTCTTGCTATCACAAACTTCTTATTTGCTTCATCATAGAGACGATATCCTTTGGAGGTATTGGAGTACCCCAAGAAGATACATTTTCTACTTCTAGCACCAAGTTTTTTCCTTTGACCCTTGGGTATCAAGGCATAACAGGTGGACCCAAAGACCCTGAAATTCTTTACTGAAGGAATGTGGCCATGCCACATTTCAAAAGGAGTTTTGTTTCTAATTGAACTTGAAGGAAACCTATTCTTTATGTAAACATCACATAGAACTGCATCAGCCCAAAACATCAATTTTACATTCTTGAAAAATAACATGGAACGAACCATATTTAAGATAGTTCTGTTCATTCTTTCAGCTACACCATTCTGTTGTGGATTATATGGCACAATTGTTTGATGTTTGATTCCATGTTGACGAAGATAATTTTCAAATTCGTTTGAAGTGTATTCTTTTCCATTATCATTACGTAGAGAGCCAATATGTGTTTGTGCATCATTTTGAATCCATTCATGAAAATTCTTGAAAGTTTGAAAAGCATCAGACTTATTCTTTAGTAAGTAAATCCAACACATTTTGGTGTAGTCATCAATAAATGTCATCATGTATTTGTTTCCATTTGCAGAAGCAATAGGCATAGGGCCACATAAATCTGAATGAACAAGCTCAAGTTTTCTATGTGCTCTAGAGTGTGAATCATGAAATGGATGTTTGCTATGCTTTCCTAGAATACAAGCATCACATTCCTTAGGTTTTATAGGAATTGTAGGCAGTCCATTAACACCATTTTTCTTCAACAAACGAAGGCTATCATAGTTTAAGTGTCCAAATCTAGCATGCCATAAAAGACTTGATGGGAATGTACCTTCATCATGATGTGAACTGAATGCAAAGTTTTGAGCATGAGCAGATGAACCTTTCAGCTTCAAGAGTCTCCCTTCTTCTATTCCCTCCATGAAAAGTGAGTGATCTGATGCTTTTCTGACCTTTGCCTTGCCATCAAACAAGTGAATTGAGTGTCCTTGCTTCCGGATTTCGACCAGGGACAACAAGTTTCTCTTCAAATCAGGGAGGTATAGAACCTCATGTAGGATATGATCTGGAAGACCAGGCAGTTTAAGCCTAACTGTGCCAAGCCCTGATGGCTTGAGCTTGGATTTATCTGGGAAATATACTGCTCCATCAAATTTGTCAGTGAATTCTTCAAAAAAACCTCTTCTAAATGTCATGTGACATGTTGCTCCTGAATCTAGCAACCAATCATCTCTCCATGAAGTAAATGAAACATCAAATAGGTTTTCAGTTACTCCATTGTTACAATGTGCTAGAACAGAATGAATTGATTCAAGTGATTTACCTTTGTCTCTGTCATTAGTTTTACCTTTTTCTTGATTTCTTTGCTGCTGAATTTTAGATTGTCTGCCCCCCTTTTCTCTGAAGTTTCTTCTTCGTCTTCTGCCATCTCTTCCTCTGGACGAACCTGAAGCATGTCTCTTTTCTCTCTGTGCCAAGTATGCAGCCTCTTTAGAAGATGAAGGGACTGTCATCTTCTTTTGAAGGAGGAGAGAAAAAAAAACTTTGCTGGAGAATCTCTTTTGAAGGAGAGAAAACAAAAACACTCTTTGCTGGAAAATATACTCAGTTTAAAAGGACAGAAACATTGCTAAAAATATGAAGACTGAATTTAAAAAGACACAAACTCTTTGCTAAAAACTGAATTCTGCACCAAAAAAAATATATATTTTTTTTTTGTTTGAAGAAAGAGACTTTATATGGATATTGTGTTATGGAGGCGGTATCGAATGTATGAATGGGGCGGTATCGAATGTATGGTGGGATGGTATAATGAATATAGTGGGGAGGGGCGGTATTTAAAAATTGGGAGGGGCGTAATGAATATTAAAGAGTGCGGGGATATATGGTGTGACAACGTATTATAATGGTAAACAATGAGGTATTAAAACAACGTATTACACCATAGATGAGAGGGCGGTATTATTTGAAAGGAGAGGGTGGTATTGAATGTTAGGAAGGGCGGTATTATTAAATGATAGAGCGCTAGAGGAGAGGTACTAAAATATGGATGGCGTATTAAATAGGGCGGTATTAATGTTATGGAGAGGCAGAAATATGAACAGTGGCAGCGTGCAAAGAATGTATGGAGGCGGTATGGAATGTTGTAACAAGCGTTATTATGGTGTTACAAAATGCGTGGAGGCGTATGGATGTGTGATAGCGTTTTAAACATTGGACAGTGGTTATGGAGGGCGTTGATATATTGAATGACAGAGCGGATTAATGCAATTATGGGAGGCGGTAGCCCAAGAGTCGAGGGTAGGTAGACAGCGTCGATAGGCCACGGGAAATGAACGTAGAGGCGGGACAGGCCATGTCAAACCAACGCATTATATAGATAGAGACGATATATAACCATGTCAAACCAGTGTATTATATAAACAGAGACGATATAGAAAGCTGTGTCGAGGTGTTTAGGGACAGCGCAGGGTCTTGAAAGTGTATTACAAACATGTAGCGCAGAGCGAACAGCCTTACAAAAACAGTATTACAACGCAGATAGTGGAGGTATTAAAAGTTGACAGCATGGAGGTATAACGCAGACAGGATATGTATTGATATATAAATGCTGGACAGGGCGGTAATGAGGTGGTAAAGCCAATAGACAGCAGCTTAATATGGATATGAGTAATGGGTAAGCGTTGTGCATTGTAAGATGTGCAAGCGCACAGTAGACAGCAAGTTGTAATATGGGCGTATTGTAGTATGAATAATGGGCAAGCGTTGTGTCAGTGGAACGCTGTATGAATGGAGGGAATGGAGTGAGGGAAGTGTGAGGAACATAGGGAGAGAACTTTGGAGAGAGGGAGGCCGAGAGGCCGTTACAAAATTTAGGAATGGGATCTTTGCAGGACTGCAGAGGGAGGTTGCAATTTGCAGTGTTCCAGGAACTGCAGGATTGCAGAATCTTTAGGAGCTGCAGGAGCTGAAAATGTCAGAGCTATGCTGAGATAAAAAAAAATGTAGAATAACAGTCTAGCAATAAGTAGGAGCAGCAAAAAAACTATTATTAAAAACTGACTGAGCAAAGGAGAGGGAGTTACACCACAAGCAGAAATGCCAATAGTGGGACTGGCTCTGATACCATGTCAAACCAGGAGGTAACTCCTCAAATCAGAATGTGTTATTGAATGAAGAATGAACATGCATTTATACATGGAGGTGAGGCTATTGGGATTCATCTCCCAATGACTCTTGGCCTTCCTTATTTCCTAATATTAAATAATATACAATATTATATGTGCACACCCATCCCATAGGATTAGGTGTCAACAGTATTCATAAAACATTCTCAGGATGTCTAGGACCGCATTTCTGTAGGCTCTCAATCACGGATGCTTTTCTTGATACTCTTCCTTTACCTGTTTGATTATCAACTCTGAATCTCCATAAACAAAAATTCTTTTTTCATTTAACTTCTTCAAAATTTTCGAACCTACAATCAAAGCCTCATACTCTGCTTCATTGTTAGAGTAGTCAAAAGCCAACTTGTAAGCACACAATCTAACATTACTAGGAACTTTTTTAGGCTGGAAAATAGGGCTCTAAATCCATATTCCTATACCAACACCGTCCTTACCAACAGCTCCATCAAAAACCATACTCCACAGGCCTTCCTCCTCTTCTTCTAGATGTTGAAATTTTGTTTCTTTCTCTACCCTACCTTGACTGATTTCTTCATTCTTCTGTTGTTCACTGTCCTTTTACTGTTGGCTGGTGGAAAGCTCAGAAAGGCTTACTGATTTTTCTTTTTCCTATTTAAGGACTTCCCTAAAATTCTCTGAAATTTCAAGTACCTCATCTGCTTATACCAACTGAACATCTTCATCATTCAAACCACTATCTGAATATAATACAAATGACTCTAAATATGTTTGGACAACATTAATTGGATGATTAACTGGCTTCTCTTTTCTAGTGATCATATATTTCATTTTCTTCTCCCTGTATAGCTTTCGCAATTGACCGAACACGGGAATGGTAGCATAAGAGAAATCAAGTTGTATAGTTCCCTTAATTTTTTCAGCCCACGATCTGGACAAAATCATTCCGAACCGTGGTGGAACATCGGCAACAACCACATCCATCAAAAAATTCTTGGCTGGGATTTGATCTAAAGATACTACCAAGTCTTTGATAAGACCAATACAACAGACCCTACTAGAGTCAAAGGAATACAAATCATGGCATTTGCAGGTAATATCAAGACCCAACTTCTCCATAATGGCTTTGGGCATCAAATTGTGAGAGGCTCTGGAATCCAACATAGCATTGTGTAAAATGAACTCATGAAATCTAAGACTCAGGTAAAAGGGAGGGACATCACTATCTTCATACTGACCTTCTATGGCAACACCTAAAATGAGTTCAGGATAATCATCTTCAACATTTACCATATCTGACATAGAGTCTATTTGCAAAATTCTAGACACTTGATGTTTATAAGTGTTTTTCTTCACCAACTCGGCTAAGGGGATGGACACCTTCATCTTAGCAATTTCATTTTCTAAATTAAAATATGGAACTTTTTCTACCTCTTTGACGGGAGGATATTTCTTCTCCACTTGCTCCTTCGTTGCACTTGGCTGATTATTCTTGTCATTTGCATTGTTATTTGTTGAGGATTCTTTGCTAGAAGATGGATTGGCAGTTTCTTTCCCTTTCCTCTAAGTGTTTGAAGAGTCATTCTTCGATTGCAGCTCTTTCCTTTTCTGAATGGGATTGACTGGGACATCTCTGCTCCTCAAAGAATACTGCTTCTGATGTGTTGAAAAAGTGTTCATATATCCTCCTTGATAATCATCAGACTCTTCCTCTAACACTACATCATTGGCCAATATGAAATCTTCATCTCTCCGAGTGTCTGGAATCACTGCATATTCTTCATCTTCTGTTATAAAAATGGCTGTACCATCGGCAATGAAAAAATGATTAGCTTCAACTACCGGATCATCATTATCATTTGTTTCCATTCCCTGAACATAATTTTTCTGCAAAGGAGTTCTGAGCTGCTGTTTTTGTGCTATTTGGTCTTGTGTTTTATGTTCCCTTTACCTAATTTGGAATTGGGGCTGCTACTGTCCTCTGAAATTTGGATTCTTGATTTGTGCTTCAGGCCTATCTGAAATAGTCAACTGATCAACCATCTTCTCTAATATTCGGATCAAAGTATCCATCTTACTGTCTAAAGGAGATGCTTCCTCTTTTACGGTCACTCTCTTTTCAGCTCTCATTTGTGCTCTTTTAGCCAACAGGTTTGCTTCTACGCTTACAACATTTTTCTACATATCTTCAAGTGTGGTAGGATCTCATTCTTGTAGCTGATATGACATATCAGCATCGAAACCATCTGGAAATTTGAGCAAAGCTAACCCCATGGGGGGTTTTAGGTTGTCCGGAATAGAATTATACACAACATTAAATCTCACACAATAATCTTGACACTTTCACCCGCATTTCTTATAATATTTTCATACTCAGACAAAATTTGGAGTGGATTTTTCCTTACCACCCACCGGTCTAAGAATTGTCTATGTAGCTCTGGAAAAGTGTGGATAGAGGCTACTGGTAAGGCTCTGAACCATTTTCGAACTTCGCCTCCGAAGCTTTGGACAAACAATCTCATAGTCACATTTTCATCCTCTACTTCATGAAGGTCAAAGAAGTCATTCATCTTATCAACATGTTGCCGGGCTGTGATGCTTTGAGTGGCATCAAAAAAAGGTATTTTACTTTTGTAATCAACAAGCATATCGTTCAGATTCTGAGGTAAAACTAGGGGTGCATATTGGTCAGCCATGACTCGAGGTGGATTCACAACAACGTTTGAACTAACAGAATTCAAGGGAGCAGTTGATGGAGGAGTTGGAAGCCGAGAATTGATCTCCGAAATTGATGGGAATATTGATGAATTGAGGGCAGCGGATGTTGTTTCTGATGATTCTGGAAACTCAGGGATATTGGTTGCAGTGATAGATGTTTGAGGAGTATTTAAAATATAATCATCAAGTGATCTATTTTCCCTTTGAACTTCAAGATCTAAAAGAAAATTTGGATCTAAAACTGTGTCATCAAGTGTAGTTTCAGATTTGGTTCTAAATAGAGAAAGCTCAAAACACTCATCAAAAGGGAGGTCTTCAACGAACGACCACTCACCGGGCCAGGAATGGGATCTGAAAATAGGTCTAGGGCTTACTGAACCTTCTTTTATTCTGATTGTTCATGGAATAAGGTTAGGATTTTCAAATATAGGAGGAGGATTTGGATCAGGATTGGCCCTCGTGTATTTCCTTGAAGCCAGTGTGGTCAAATTTCTACTTTGAAATGTTTTATTTTAGCCTAGAAAACTATGAACCTCATCATCCATAGTTCAAGAATTTATATGGAAGATATTACTAGGGTGATTAGTCTTTTGTTTTAGATTTGTTCCCCAGTATGGTCGCCACTATGTTATCACTTAATTTGACCTTAGACTGAAGGAAGGAAAACCAGGGTAACTACAAACCACGCTTAACCTCTTAGCTAGCCCTACAAGGCAGGGAGAGGGCTCTCTCCGTAAGATATCTCCATGAAGTATGACTACGAAATGATTTTAGGCTAGGTATAGTAACTCAAAATTATTTTTTTTATAAATTTTTTGGATTTTTGTTGGATTAGATGGAGCTGGGCAATTTAAATCTAGGGAATTAACTCAGAAATACAGGGTATTTTATGGGGCAAGGTAGGCATGGATTTTAACAACTTTTTTTAATGATTTTTAAGTGTTTAAGACTGATGAGGAGCTGAGGAGGGCATATGAGATGGATCCTTCTCAAACAACAGAAAACATAAAATATTGAATTATTTTCCCAAGGAAGAGCACTGTAACAATGGATTCTACCTATCTAACTTGAAAAAATTCAACGGAAATAATGGAATGAATGAATGGCATACATAAAATTTAACAAATGATCACAAAATAAGAGACGGTGCTAAATTGCTGCAAGTCTTTATTAATTCCCTGCCAAACTGGTTACAAATATGTGCAATTAAGCTCAGTGCATCCCCAATGATTTCCAACTTTTTCCCCCATTCAAATGACTCAAAAATTACATTAAATAGATGATCTTTCAGGGGGTGAATCCTCAGAAAGAGGGGTTATTTCACCTACCCCGAAACCAAAATTTGAAGATAGAAAAGAAACCAACAGTATGCCTCTGAAAGAGAGGAAACAATATATTTCAACCATCTGGAAGATTTTATATTACATTTAATCCAACATATGGGAAGAAAAACAAATGTAGAACCGATCGGCTCATTTATCGTTGATGTCGATGCCAGAATGACCTTTGTGTTTTGTAATTAGCTCATGGCTTTAAAAATGTCTTTTTCTTTTAACTTGAACAAAAACCCCTTTTAAACCAATGAAAATAGAATTTCCTTTTTCAAATGGAGAAAAATCCCTTTTTTATCGTTAAAAGGAGAGAAGGAGTTGTGGTGGGCCCAAAATTGCAATCGAAAATTGAAAGGAGGAGCGGAAAGGCTGATGGCGGAGGAAATTGCGATAAGAGATGAGCGATGGAGGATGGGCCGATGGAGGGAAGGCTGATGGATAAGGGATAGGGGATAAGCCAATGTGATGAGAAAGGAGGGTTTCCTAAGTGATGAGAGATGAGCGGGGGCGATGGGGGAAAAATCCCTTTAAAACAAATAAAAATGAAAATAGCACTTTAACACAAGGAAAAGTCCCTTTTCTTTGGAAAGGGTGGAAAGCTTTGGTGGGACCGGGGAAATCGCAATCGCAAATTATAAGGGGAGTGGGTGTAACGCATGGCGGAAGCAATCGTGCGATGTGATGGTGTGACAATATTACATCAGTGGAAGGCGAGATGGCAGGTTTAAACACTGCGGGAATGGCCAATATGTGATATGCGATAATCGCATCGGCAGAAATGGAGCAAGTGGGAGTTAAAGCACTGGAGGATTGGTGCGACGTTGCGATGCAATGGTGCAATGGCATCGCATCGGCGATGGGCCATCGCATTGGGGTTTTGTAGGATGCGGAAAATTAAAAAATAAAAATGGACTTTTACGATAAAGGCAAAAATCATAAAAAAAGGAAAAAATGTAAAGTTAAAGGGCTGAATGAAAAAGGGGCAGAGTTATGCGTTTGGGGCCTTTTATTCACTTAGGCATATTTTGCAATCCAGAAAGTGATTTTGGGAGTGTGATATACCGTTGGAAATCTCTTTCCAAGCATCTTCTGATGGAAATATTTACAACATGTTTCACAGTAAATATCATGTGAAGAAAACCTTTGAAAAGCAGGAAGAGAAAGGGCCCTTTGACCCTTGGTGATGGGCTACAAAATACTAATAGTGGCTTTGTGGAGATAATAGCTTTTGAATTTCAACTTATTACATATGGAGACATAAAATTACATAAAGGATGAGAATCAAAACAAAGTACTTTGTTTTCACCTAAAAACATGTTTTGAGGTGAAAATTACATCCAGTTGAAATAACAACTTCTTTGATTTTCCTAGATATCATGCTTTTGAGTTTATTAGGAATCCTCATGTCCTTGTTGATTTTATTGAAAATTTCCTCATAAATTTGACCATGGTGAAACCCTAAAAACTAATGAGACCAACCCTATGACCTAATAACATGAACTGTAGAGTGAAAGTGAATCATGACTAAAGACCATAGAGAGGAGAATCAACAAATATTTTCATGAGGGAAAATGATGAAGTGACCACTACCATCAGCGAATCCGTGACCTAATGGAATGATGAAAGTTTATAGTATGGTACTCCTACTATGCAAATGAAAAATAATAGATTTGATCACTAATGGCAGTGTGACAAGACTGACACTAACAGGTTGGAAACATGCTTCTTCAACAGTCCAAACACAGTCCAATCACCAAAGTACAGCTCTATAAATTTTTCATGAACTCCTTAAATATAGCTACTACTATGCGTGAGAATATAGCAGGGCCATTCTTCAATCTAAAAGGCATGACTTTGAATTCAAAGGACCCCCATTCCATTGCAAAAGTGGTCTTACTTTGGTCATTTGGTGCAATCCTAATCTAATCATACCTTGAAAATCCATTAGTGAAAGAATAGGCCTCTTGTCCTCCGACATTGTCCAATATCTCATCTAAAAATGGGGTAGGGAAGGGGTCATGTATGCATGCATAATTCAATTTGTGCAAGTCCACACAAATCCTAATTTATCCCTTAGTCAACTTTTCGTGAACAACCATTGGGCTCACGAAATCAGATTTTTCCATAGGCTCAATGATTCCTGGAGAAACCATTTTCTCTAATTATTCCTTCAATTTCTGCTTATATTTTGGATTTAAACGATATGGTCACTTCTTGACGGGATGTGCATCTGGTTTCAGAGTGATTTTCATAACTCTGAAATCTCCTAAAATTCCTTTGAGCTCAGAAAACTATGTGGGAAATAGGTCCTGATATTTTATCAACACCTTCGCAACCTTTACTATTGTGTCATCATCCCAATAATCTCCTATATTGGCCAACTTGGGATGTTCCTCCATCCCAATGTTGACTTCATTTAGTTTTAAAGGCTTATTGACATCCATAATTCCTAACAAGAGGCCTTTAGCTGCGCACTCCACCTCAGATTCTGGAATACTGATATTTCTTGGATCTTCATCGTTATCTTCCATTGAAATATTTCTGTAGTTGGAAATATCATGCATTTTCGCTTCCCATGCTAACCTAACACATTCTATCCAAGGTCAGGAATCATAAATACAATTTCTTCTATATCTTACAGGGCTTCATCCAGTCCGTCTCATTCACTGGCCATGTCGAAGGTTAATAGGAAGCTTTCAATAATTGTAACCCAATTAAGTGTTCCTCGACGCAAATCCATCTCCAAACACCACACAGTAGGGATTGGTCCCAATGTATGGATAAACATCTGAACCCGTTTGGCCTTGGGCTTCTTATCCCAAACCTCCATCCACATAGCCAAGTGTTTGCGCTGATCACCTTGACCACAAAAAATATCAGTCGGTTGGGTAGTGGGCTTCTCAAAGCACAACTACATCATTCTACTTCATTCTTCTAAATCCTCAAAGATCCCTTTGTGTGTATCTTGGTGTAGCTCCTAGAGACAACCTTGAGTTATATAAAGACTAGCGCCTAGGACATCTTAAATGCATGGAGCATATGACTCAACTGATTGAAGTTGACAATGTTAGGCTCTCATGCTACAATCACTTAGATGAATGGTTTTAATAAGGGTGGAACCAAGACCCCAAATTTAAACACAACTACTAGGAAAACTATAGAAACTGAGTACAAACAGCAAATAGTAAATGCATCGAAAAACTTTAAGATAGAATGCTGTAAAGGGGGCTGACTTCTAAAATGAACACACAGATATCAAGTTATATGTGAGCGATGACTATGACAGAAGATGGATTAAGATACCAACTATAACTGGGCTTATTCAAGGATAAGAGTCCATATATACTGGGCCTATGCAAAGATAAGAATCCATATATCTGGGCTCATTCAAAGACAAGAATCCATTATAGTTAATATTAGAAGAAAGGCGGAAGAGATAGGAAATGAACCAAAGTATCATGCCTGAGCCATATTTAAAGCGATATGGATGAGTAAATATGAGTATCTGCTATGAAAAATTCATATTCAAACATGGGAGCACTCGCATTCCAGAACATTAGATACAAGAAATGTCAAAAGAAACAAAATGAACATTTGTATTAAAAACATGGAGAAGAGTTACAAACTATGAATCATCCAAAGTGAAATCCCCAATTGTAGCAAAGCTTATTATTACTGAATCCCTATGGGCTCTTTAAACATCTACTATCAAATTTCATAAAAAATACATACAGAACACTCAAAGTATTGAGTCCTTTGGAAAATATGGAACGTTTTGTTAGTGTTTTCTTCCTGTTTTTATAACCTCTGATTCCTAATGCGCGAGAGGATATTTTGGGAAAATATCTTCCTCGTGTGCTTGTATGTTGTTTCAGGTCCAAATAAAAAACAGAAATGATGATGAGGTAAAGCTGCCTCTCATCATCTTACAATGCAGGCCTAAAGTCGTTTCTAACTGAAATGTAACAATTGATTAAACTCAAATTAAAAACTTCAGGAGTGAAATAAGGATTTCACCCGAAATGAAAAAATGAACAAAACATAAGGTAAAAGGGCCACACAGGCCCATTCGTGAATTATCATTGATATTTGATGAGACAGAGCCACTACTGCTACTGGCAAAGACAATACCATTAGTCGTGGGATGAACTAGCCTTCTGTGTTGGAGGGTGCGGCACTAATAATAGTGGAAGAGTTATCCTGCTACGTTGGAGGGTCTTGTAGATTGGCCAATGGTCATGATCCATTGATTTGGACATGAAATTGACCCACTGCATCTTTTTCTTTGCTTCCTAGGAGTGGAATATCGTCATCTTTGGCCTCAAGCCATTGTGATTGGCTATGAGACAGCCTGTGTATATTAAAAGGGCGTGAAAACATACATAGACAGAAAAAAAATTAAATAACTCATGTGATGGGTGGTTTACTACTTTAGAAGGCTTGGGTGAAGGCAGAAGAGCACTGTAGAGGCAAGGAAAGCAGCAGAAGCGTTTTCATGGTGAAAAAAGCGTTTAAATTTGATTTGGCACAAGGTGATGCAAAGGTGGTTTCACAAAAACTGGAGTGGTTTTCACGCTGGTGGGAGGTGGTAAGCGGTAATAATAGAAATGGAAGAAATACAATTTGGTGGCTGACACGTGTCCTCACAAAACTACCCATTTCGTGTGGAAATAGCATGATCAAGTTATTTGATGAAATGAATGTGAAGAGGAATGTAGACCATCTGATCACAACAATCTAGATCAATGGTGGAGGAAGAATGCGATGGATGAACCTGCACGGTCGGGTGGTACCAGCACTAACGTCAGCAATTTTGTCACGTAGCGAGATGATCAGTTGTGGGGTTATAGAAATGGGAGTGATGTGGGCCGTTGGATCATGATGAACATAAACGGCAGGGATCAACTGCGAGGGCACTTGAGGGTATGGAGGGGTTTGAGGACCAAGTGCCTTCACAGTGAATGTGGACCGTAGATCTAGGTTGATCGGACGATGGAGATTTTATCGACAGAGGATGGAAATCAGTGGAGGACAGGGTTTGGGATGTGGAAATGGGAATCACCAAAGTGTGATGCCGATGGGGGAAGGTGAGGAGTGATGTAACAAGGGCCATTGGATCTGGGAGAGATCAACGGCTAGGATTCCATCAATGAGGGTTGAATATCGGTGGTAAGAA
Organism: Pinus albicaulis; assembly: GCA_034641835.2. Lineage (NCBI taxonomy): Eukaryota > Viridiplantae > Streptophyta > Pinopsida > Pinales > Pinaceae > Pinus > Pinus albicaulis. Next base: position 647,274,692 of record CM076584.1, on the reverse strand, counting down.
ATGGAGTGGAAATGGAGAAGGGCGATGCGCGATGTTTGATGGAGCGATGACCGTTGGATCTGTGGACAAAGATAAATAGTCAGGATTGCATCAGGGTATCTCACATCAGCAAAGAAATATAAAAGGCAGATGGAAACGACGATGTGTGATGTGCGATGGATGGGGGCCACACGATGGAGCGATGACCGTTGGATCTACAGAAGGAGATCAACTGTTCAAATCACGTCGGAGTTTCACAAATTAGCAGAAAAAGAGCCCAGGGACTACAAATTTGGATGAAGAAAAGTGCGATGTGTGATGGGAAGGTGATGTGTGATGGCCATCGGATCTGCGGAGATCGACGATCAGGATCTCTTCAACATAGTTCGATGGCCAAAGAGGGCTTAAAGACTTTTAGCTATCGGTCATAAAACGGGGTTATATGAGAAATGAGGGCTGAAGGCCTAAGCTGAAAGGTTCTTAGAGGCCCGATATGTTAAAGTGAGTCCTTTTAAAGCTAAAAGGTGGATTTTAAGCCCTTTTAAAGGTTGCGATAGGTGAAAAAGGGGCTTTGACAGTCCATGCGGTCATTATAATTTTTTATTTGTAGTATAGGGCCCCTTATCATTAGACATTTAGGCTTATTGAAGGATGTCATCACAACATTGGCTCCACTTGGCGATGACTCGTTTGTCCTCGAACGCATCGAGAACTCCGCAGACCATATGTTAGCCTTCTTCTTGGGAACATAGTCCCTTGATGCCTTCTCTTTTTTCTTTATGACAAATCAAAATAGAAAACATCATAATGAAAGCAACTGAATAGTGTACAATATCATACAACAAACCTCTCAGCCTGAATCAATACTGGAAAAATGGTTTTAAGAATTGCCCATTCATAGGGGCTTCGAGCAGATCACCCTGCAAATTTTCCAGTCTGAAGGTATTGTTTCCTCCCTCTTCAGCAATTTTGAAAGGTCTGAACCATAGAGGATATAACTTTCCATGCTTTCCTTTTTCAACCCTTCTTACATCCCATGTTAGCACCAAATCTCCAACCTACATCTCTTTACCTTTAGCATGCTGATCGAACAGGTCTTTCATTTTCTCTTTGTACTCAGTGAACCTCTAATTTACTTGACCTCGAGTCTCCTCCAGCTATACTAATTGATTCATCCTTCTGGTAATATCGCTTGGTTCCTCTTGAAAATCCTACATGAACCTAGCCACAGGTAAGGCCAATTATATCGGGAAAAATGCTGCTCTACCATAGAGCAACTCATATGGGGATTTTCCTGTTGACCTCTTACTAGTGATCCTATTTGCCCATAGCGCGAACTTGAGCTGTTAATCCCAATTCATCTGGTTTTCATTTATGGCCTTCTTAAATGCCCTTACCAGAGTTTTGTTTGAGGATTTGGCCAATCCATTTCCCTGTGGATGATAGGTAGTAGAGTGTCCTAATAAAATATTATATTGTTGGTAAAAATTGATAAATTTGACAGACTTAAAAGCCTGAGCATTGTCTATGACAATCTTAGCAGGGCAACCAAACCTTGAGATGATGTTATCTTCCAGAAACTTGATCACCACTATGTCTGTAGCATTCCTTGCTGGCACGCCCTCAACCCATTTAGTGAAGTAATCGGTGGTTGTTAGTATCCACTTGTGTTGCCCACTTGAGGCAGGATGAATTTTGCCGATGAAATCAATTCCCCATTGCTGGAAAGGTTCTGATATGTGTACCGGGATCATATGCAGAGGTGCGAACTTCTACCTTTCAGAAAATTTCTAACACTTTTCATAGGCCCTTACCCGAGCATAAACATCTCCGAAAATTCTGGGCCAGAAAAAGCCTACTTTCAGAATTTTGTGTGTCGTAGCCCTCCAGCTGTAATGGCCACCGCAGATGCCCTCGTGGACTTCTGCCATCACTTCTTCTGCTTCATTTTCCGTGAGACATAAAAGTAGTATGCGCTATGGGTCTATCTAGTACAAACGGCCATTTGCTATGATGAACTATTGAGATTTTAGCCTCAACGTTCTATACTTTGTCTTGTCACAGCTCGGAGGACATCTAAGATTTAAGAGGTATTCAACAATTTCTTTGTACCATGTGCTGTGAAGGCACTTCATATGGGTCTTTTGTGTAGCAATTTATATCCCACACTACTCATCTTCTCTCCCAGACTCTTCATTGGCCACCATAGATAAATTTATCCCCAAATCCTGATAGTTTGATTCGGGAAGGATCTTAGCTAATCCCTATCCCTTTATTAGCTTAGTGGGGCATATCTCCAACTCATACTCCTATATCTTAGCTATCCATTTTCCTCTCTTTCCTTCACTATCTCCCTGAATCAAGATATCTTTTACAGCCACTGTGGGTAGAAATGCAGTTATGGCCAACTGCAATACATACATCCGAAAAGCCTTGAGGGACTTGACCAAGGCATCAACATGTTTCTCCAGGATGTTAAATTTTAGCTCAGCATCGTGGAGCACTTGGCTGAAGAAGGCGATAGGTTTCTCATGCCCCTCCTCGTACTTCTACAATAATACTGTTGCGATAGTGTGGGGAGATGCAAATGAAAATATTATGAAGGGTTTCACATAATCTAGTCTTGCTAATACTGGGGCTTCTGCGGAAGAATTTTTTATTCTGTTAAAAGCATCACGTGACTCAGTAGTCCATTTTACTTCGTTATCCTTCTTCATCATCTCAGTTATGTATCAGACTATCTCTGCATAGTTCGGTATGAATCTTCTCAAGAAGTTGGTGCGTCCAAGAAAAACTTGGACCTCCTTCTTGTTTCTGGGCAAGTATATACCATTTATGACTTCTACCCTTTTCGGGTCAATTTTAACCCCTACCTTTGCTACAATATGCCCCAAAATTTTACCCTCTTCTAAAGAAAACTGAGATTTTAGAGGGTTTAAAGACAATCCATACCTGCAGCACTTGTCAATGGTTCTGCACAAATGCTCTATATGTTCAGCATCATCCTTTGAGAAGAATGTGATGTCTTTCAGGTACACCACCATGAATTTGTCTTGTTCCCCCACAAAATCAATGTCCATAGCCCTTTGAAATGTAGCCCCCACATTGATCAATCCAAATGGAATTCGAGCATACAGAAACATTCCCTAAGGAGTGTTGAATGCAGTTTTCTTTTGGTCCTTCTAAAGCATAGCTACTTGATTATACCCAAAAAATCCATCCATCATAGACATTCATGAAGATCCTACCACCTTCTGCAATATGTGGTCCATCTTGGGAAGTGGATAATTTTCTTTCAGAGATGCTTTATTCAAGTTTTGAAAGTCAACACACAATCTTATTTCTCCGTTCTTCTTTTGGCCTAGGACCAAATTGGCCACCCATTCAGAATATCTTAATGGTACAATAATATTAGCCTTCAAAATTTTCTTAATTTCCTTTTCAATGGAAGTAAGGAGTAAAGGATTAATCTACCTTAATTTTTTTGTGTGTGGCTTAGCATCTCCTTTTAATGGAATCTTGTGCTAGATAATGCTAATATAAAAATTCTTCAAATCTTGATAGGACCAGGCAAAGACATCTTTATATGTCTGAAATATCTTCCGATATTTCTCTTTATATTCTTCGGGTACCTTATTAGACAATTTCACAAGCTTGGGATTAGCCTCTGTACCGGGGTTTAGGTCATCTACCTGATTTTCTTCAATGACCTTACTTGGCTGGATTGGGACATTATTCTTATAAAATAGTCTCTCCAGAGGGACCAGTCCTATGGGTATTACATTCCTTTTGAGTTGCAGCACCTTGTGCCCAGCTACAGTATCCTTCCATTTATTCTGAGGAAGCTCCTTAATCTCTTCATTGCCAGCATCTATGTCCATATTGGAGAACTCCCCAACAGTCTCCATGAATCTTTTCACTTGCTCTTCATCTTCAAAAACTTGCCAGTGTTTGAAATTTTCAAGGATGGAAGGATGGTAGTGAACCTCTATTTCATACCTCAGGAGGGGGTTTTGAGGCGGTCAAAAAGTACTTGCAGCTACTGCAAGAGAGTCTGCCATTATGTTTTGGTCTCTTGCCATGAATTGAATATTAAATGCTAAGAATAAATTATCTACCAAGTCCCATACCTCATTTTTGTAAGCCCTCAGTCTTTGGTGCTTAGCTTGACATTGATTTCTTACTTTTCTCAGCACCAGTTCTGAATCTCCCAGAACCTTCAAGCTCTGAATATTCATATTCTTTGATGTTTGTAGACCCAGGAGCAATGCTTCATATTCAGCCACATTGTTCGTGGCTTCATACTCCAATTTGAAAGATAATGGGACCAGTTGTCCCATAGGGGAGATAAGGAGAACCCCAGCTCCATTCCCTTCCTTTGAGTTGGCTCCATAAAAGTGCAAGGTCCAAACCCCACTTTCTTCATTACTTGAAGACTTCTCTATCTTTACTTGACAGAAAGATAGCTCCTGCAAATAATCTTGGTCCTCTTCAAGCATTAGACAAGAAAACTCACCCTCTTTTCTGTACACTGGTGAATTCACTAAATTATCAACTTTAGCAACCATCTTCACAAACCTTGTTTCCCGGTATAATCTCCTTTCTTGACCTCAAAACATAGGGATGGTCGCATAGGTTAGGTACAGCTTTATAGATCCTCCGATTTTTGTACCCCATGATCTTGATAACAGCATCCCAAACTGAGCTGGGATGCCAACCACTACTATGTCCATTACCACGCTCTTAGTTGGGATTTGGTCCAAATTTACCACCAAATAAGATTGATCTGCACAAATTTAGAATCAAAAGAGTAGAGGTCTTTATATGGGCGAGTGATCTGCAGCCCCAATTGTTCCATCACTGACAGGGGCAGGAGGTTATGAGACATTCCATAATCCAGCATACAGTTATGCAATAATAGGTTATGAGTTACTAAGGAGACATAGAAAGGGGCAGTCGAAGCATCTAACTCCTCAACATGAGGACCGAACATAACCATAGGCCTTTCTTCTTGAAGGTTAAAAATATTTGGGATTGGAGCAACTCCTTGAGGGAGCATGAATGATGACACTTGAGACTGATAGGTTGGTTGCTTCAGGAGTTTAGTCAAAGGGACGAGAATTTTTACTTTTTCTAGCTCTTTCTGAAGGCTAAACACAGGAGGAGGCTTCTCTACGATACCTTCCTTTGGCTATTTACTGTTGGCTAGAGGTTTTTCTTCCTTTGGGATGGGTTTAACATTTGAATTTGGATTAGAGGCTAACTTAGAAGAGGAAGGAATGGAGTCATTAGAATGTAAAGGTTTAGTTATAGGTCTCTTACCTTTATCTTCAATTTTCTGAGTGACAGTCTCCTTCTAAGGCATCTCTTCTTCTTGTTCTTGTGTGTGCGTCCTCTTCCTAGAGGACCTGAGATCATACTTTATATGAAACTATGCTTGCATAAATTCCACAAATTGTTTACAGTATTCATCGATCTCTATATCTTTAGCAGCGCTTGTTTTTTCTTCTTCTTCTTGCAAGGAAAGCTCCACTCCTTCACTTTCTTGCAAAGAAGACTCATCTTCATCACCATTTGATTAAGCAAGATATTGATCATTTTTCCCCTCTGAAATATCTTCGGTAGAGCCATCCATCTACCCTTCCAGATACAGAAGAGGCTGTATGTGGTCTTGATACTCCTTCCAATCTCTTTTTAATATTTGCAAAGGAGGCTTTTTGTATTGGGGATTATAACCCTTGTTCGGAGCAGCATTAGGTGGCTTGGAGGAGGAATTATTTGCTTCAAGCTCAAGCTTCACCAACTTGCTCGAAAGGTTCTTGATCATTTTACTCATCTCCTCTATTTTGTAATCTACTACCTCTCTATCTTGACCGGAGGTAGATGCTTCTTCTTTCCCTCTCCATTTGGCATCATGGTCTGACCTCCCTTTTGATTTACCCGTAGAAGAAAAGTTGGCTTCCACTTCCAATGCATCAGTCTAGGCTTTGTCCAGGGTAGTAGACTTCCTTTCTCTTAAAGAGAATCCAAATTCTGACTCGAATGCTGTTACAAACACCACCTTAGCAGCAATCTAGTGAGGCTTCATTTCTGCTAGGAGGCTTGTATATAATTTATTAAACCTCTTGATGAATTCGGACAAATCTTCATTATGTCTCTTTCTAAGTGCATTGAATTCTGTAAGACAGTATCTGTGGTCCTTCTTCTCTCCCCACTTCTTGATGAAGGCCTTTTCCATCTCCTCCCAGTTATTAATGGAGCGGTACCCCAAGGTGTTGAACCATTTTTTGGCCTCTCCATCTAGAGACTAGAAAAAAAATCTCAATAGCACATCCAGATGTTCAACATTGAAATTCTTTGCAAAGGCGTAGAAAACTTCTAGGTGTTTCTAAGCTTCAATATCATTTTCTCCATTGAAACGAGGTAGGATATTTCAGGATCTGAGGCAATGCCAAGGGGGCATATTTTTTCAGTAGGAAACCAGGAACAACCATCGGAGGTTGTGGAGGTGGTGGGAGAGTCTGATGTGTAAAAGGAAGCAGTGGAAGAGAAATATGTATGACAATGGGGATATATTGAACAGAGGCTTGAGGGATTGATTGAAATGCTGGAATATGAGAAGTGGAAACCTCTGTCACTTATTTAACCTCTTAAACTTTGGGAATGGGATGTAGAAATAAGCTCGTGGTATCTACAGATTCAACCTCATATTTGACTTCAATATTTTCCAAGGAGGGGCTATCATAAGTATAATCAAGGGTTCTATCAATAGAATTAGGACCTTCATCTTGATCTAATTGAGAGGAGGATGGAGAGTCTTCCAGGGAGAATATGGGAATATCTATATGAGCTGATTGTATTTCTCTCCAACCTCTTTTGTGAAAAATCTTCTCTGGATCAGACACTGAAGGTGTTCTCAATGGGGATGCATCTGACCTTAGGTGTGGCTTTCGGGAAGCCATGACTGTAAATATATTTATCTTTGAATGATAGTGGAGTCGCCAAGGTGAGGGATCTAAAACTCCAAACCCTTCTTGCTAACCTATTCTGAAGGGTGGATGAATATTTGTCGAGGCCCAGGGATTTAGTTCTTGAAATTATTTCCCCGGAAACGACGCCAGAAAGATGTTGTAGCTCCTAGAGACAGCCTTGAGTTGTATAAAGACCAATGCCTAGGACATCTAAAATGCACAAAGCATATGACTCAAATGATTGCAGTTGAAAATGTTAGGACCTCATGCTACAATCACTCAGATGAATGGTTTTAATAAGGGTGGAACCAAGACCCCAAAGTTAAACACAACTACTATGAAAACTGCAGAAAATGAGTACAAAATGAAAATATTAAATGCATCAGACAACTTTAAGACAAAATACTGTAAAGGGGGCCGACTTCTAAAATGAACACACAGATATCAAGTTATATGTGAGCGATGACTATGACAGAAGATGGAGTAAGATAACAACTATAACCGGGCTTATTCAAGGATAAGAGTCCATATATACTGGGCCTATGCAAAGATAAGAATCCATATATCTGGGCTCATTCAAATACAAGAATCCATTGTAGTTGATATCATAAGAAAGGAGGAAGAGATAGGAAATGAAATAAAGTATCATGCCTGAGCCATATGTAAAGCGCTATGGATGAGTAAATATGAGTATATGCTATGATAAATTCATATTCAAACATGGGAGCATTCACATTCCAGAACATTAGATACAAGATTTTATTGCCTAGTTCTACCTCAGGCTAAAAGAAGGCAGAGTTCAGGGTAACATCAAACCATGCTCAGTCTGGTAGCTAGCCCTACCAGAACAGGAGAGGGCTTTCTCCGGGTCAATCTCAGCAAAAATAGTCAATAGGGTTTGAGATGACTTGAAATAAAAGCTAATTTTAGGCTAGGTGAGGAGCTGAAGAGGGAAAGAGGTTCTCAAGATTCCTCCTCAAACAGATGAAAACATGAATAATTAAAGAAAACTAAAGGTAGAGCAGAGAAATCCTATGAATTCCACCTTTAACACTGATTTGTTTAATTTAAGAAGGAAAGAGAAGGGAAAATGATACACATAAACATCAGTGAACTTAAAATTACATAGAGGAAAACACCATCAAAACACAGAGCCACATGGATCCCAAAGAGTGCTGCAAACCCTGGTCTATTCCTTTGCCAAAAGTGCAGAGATGAAATGTACAATGAAGTGCCAAGCAATCCCAAGTGTCCAACCTCTGAAAATGACTAAATAAAATACATCATATAGACAAGCCTAACCCATTCCCATGCCTCTAGGGGTCGATCTCATCATTCTAGGAGCTGTTTCAACCATATCTAAACTAGGAACTAGAAAATAGGCAATGAAACAACTTGCCTCTATATGTTAGGAAACTGATCCATTCACTTACATTTCACCTTTTGGTGAATGAATCTTCTAGAATGAGTAAAAATGTGCCAAAATTACATCATGGTCATGAAATTACATCAAGGTACATCAATAGTTACATGAAAAAGTCAAACTGGCCAAAACTAGGTGAAATTCTAAGCTGCTAAGTGAAAAATAGGCCAAATTTCCCTATGCGCCGCACCTGAAATATCTATGCGTAGCACAAGTTTGGAGCTTATTTTTAGGCCCTTCCCGAAGTCCAAATCGAGCGCATGATAGCTCGTTTGAAAGCCCTACCTGTCTAATTTCTAACCCAAGTTGAATTTCTGGATTTGGTTTCCATTTTCCCCTCCAAAAGTTTAATATCCCAACACTGCTTCTTGTGTGTGCAAAAGGTGGCAAAAAGGCCATTTTTAGGGTGTTTTTGACCCTTTAGGCAACCCAGAACTTGATGAAATCCTTAGGTAATCCATGAGCATGCATAAATTTTGATAAAAAAATCCAAAAATGCAACGTTTTCCCCCTGAAGAGCTACCAATTATAAGTGCGTGCCAAGTGGCGCTACGCATCGGGCAGGAAAATCTATTTTGTGACCAAAAAAATTCAAAATTGACAATTTTTTTCCCAAATTTCTTGAAATTTGGGCTGAAGCTCCCTGATCAAGTGCTATGCTCAGCCAAAGAAGCTTTAGCCAAAATTATGCCTTTTCACGCCTCCCTGATGCCTTCTTCATCTACGTTGCCTGAGGTGAATATGAAGAGTTTGATGTCTTTGACTTTTGTTGCCAAAGAAGTGGTGATATGGGAGGGAATGTGGGGAGATAGGATAGTGGGGGTAATTAAATTCAATCAATGGATATCAAAGGTGTAGGGACAGCCACTGACTATTTGGGAATTCTTGGGGTCTAGGGATTTTTATAAGTGAAATGGGAAAGGGGGAATAATAGGAAATGAAAGGATTTTAAGGATAGGGATAATGGGATTTAGGAATAAGTGATTTAGGATGTAAGGGGATAGGGAAATATACTGTAGTAATGAGATCATGGGAGATGGGAAAACAAGGTGGGGAGTGGCACAAAAACTGTTTTAAAATTTCAACACAAAAACCCTAAGGAGCATTTTTATCAAGAAGATAGGGTTTATGATTTTGGCATTCAAACTCTTATAATTCACTTTCAAACATTACCAAACTTTTTTTAATGGCTCATACAAGATCAATCTAACTTACATGGAGAAGCTAGACTGACCGATTTAGAATTTCTTGGAGGCAAATGTCAAAAATCTTGGTGTTGGCCCTGTGCGCCACACACACAACTCAATGCGCCGCGCAATTTATATGCGCCACGCAGAAAAAAAAATACACTGTGCGAAGTGGACCTATGTGCCGCGCACTTTATATGTGCCGTGACCTTCACCCATTGCGCCACGTAGGTGATTTCACACACAGTCTCGGTTTTCACACTGACTTTTGCTCTCCAACTTATTTCTCCACAATTTCTCTTCGACTCTTTGATGTTTTGGTATGCAAATGGATTTTTTGAAACACAAGAATCATCTTTGTACCCATGACTTTGATTTTTTATTTGAAAAACCCATTTGTTGAAAACTTTGGCACTTTTACAAAAGAACTCTATTTTTCTTGTTTCCTTTGATTTTTTTTAGCTAAATGACGAAACTCTTGGCTATTTTTTGCAGGGATAGCTGACATGAGATCTTGGAAAAGGTGACCAGGGCTGCGCCTGAAGAATTTCAAAACTAAAAAACTTTGAAAATATACATGGAATTAATTACAAAAGACGAAATTGACGATTTTACTTCAAAACAGAGTTTTGAAGAAAAATCATGATCAAGTATTGCGATGATGAAATTTTTGCAATGAAAACTTATTATGAACCTCCCTCATGTGCCTGCTGAAATTATTAGACATTATGAAGATGAAACCCTAGACCTAATGAGACCTAAAAACCCTAAAATGACTCTTTCGAAAACAAGAGGCCAAACATGACTGTAAATGACTGTGAATGATCTCAATGAACAGACACGGACCAACAGGTACATGACATGAGGGATATGAGAGAAAATACCCTTTCGTCAGAAGATTGATGCTCCTAATGGAATGCAGATGACTAAATCTGAAGGAGACACCTAAAATGAAATGCAACAAAAGAGATTTTTATCTCTGACGGAGGGATGAAGAGACCGACTCTAACACAAGAAATGTGGAGAGAAACGAAATGAACATTTGTATAAAAAACATGGATAAGAGTTACAAACTGTGAATCATCCAGAGTGGAATCCCCAATTCCAGCAAAGCTTCTTACTACTGAATCCCTATAGGCTCTTCAAAAATCTACTATCAAAGTTCATACAAAATACATACAGAACACTCGAACTAGTGAGTCCTTTGGAAAATCTGGAACATTTTGTTATTTTTTTCTTCCTGTTTTTATAACCTATGATTCCTAATGCGCGAGAAGATATTTTGGGAAAATATCTTCCCCACATGCTTGTATTCTATTTCAGGTCAAAATAGAAAACATAAATGATGATGAGGTAAAGTTTCCTCTCATCATCTTACAATGCAGGCCTAAAGCCATTTCTAACTAAAATGTAACAATTGATTAAACTGAAAGTAAAAACTACAAAAGTGAAATAAGGATTTCACCCCAAATGATAAAATGAAAAAAACATAAGGTAAAAAGGCCACACAGGCCAATTCATGAATTATCATTGATATTTGATGAGGCAGAGCCACTGTTGCTGCTGGCGAAGACAATACCGTTAGTCGTGGGATGAACTGGCCTTTTGTGTTGGAGGGTGCGACACTAATAATAGTGGAAGAGTTAGCCTGCTGCGCTGGAGGGTCTTCTAGATTGGCCAATGGTCATGATCGATTGATTTGGACATGAAATTGACCCTCTACATATTTTTCTCTGCTTCCTAGGAGTGGAGGATCATCATCCTCGGTCTCGAGCCACTGTGATTGGCTATGAGATGGCCTGTGTACATTAAAAGGGTGTGAAAACTTGCACATATAGCAAATAAATTTAATAAATCCTACGATGGGTGGTTGACTGCTTCAGAAGGCTCGAGTGAAGGCGAAAGAGCAGTGCAGAGGCAGGGAAAGTAGCAGAAGAGTTTCCATGGTGAAAAAAACGTTTAAATTTTATTTGGCACAAATTTATGAAAAGGAGGTTTTGCAAAAACTGGAGTTGTTTTCATGTTGGTGGGAGGTGGTAAGCAATAATAATAGAAATGGATGTGATACAGTTTGGTGGCTGACACGTGTCCTCACAAAACCACCCATTTCACATGGAAATAGCACGATCAGGTTATTCAATGAAATGAATGTGAAGAGGAACGTGGACCGTCTGATCACAACAATATAGATCAACGACGGAGGAAGAATGCGATGGACGAACCTGCATGGTCGGGTGGGACCGGCACTGACGTCAGCAATTTTTTCACGTAGCAGGATGATCAGTTGCGGGTTTATATAAACGAGAGTGATGTGGGCCATTGGATTGTGATGAACATAAAAAGCGGGGATCAACTGCGGGGGCACTTGGGGGTATGGACGAGTTTGCAGATCGGGTGCCTCCGCAGTGAATGTGGATCGTAGATCTGGGTTGATCAGATGGTGGAGATTTTATCAGCGGAGGATGGACATCGGTGGAGGACATGGTTTGGGACATGGAAATGGGAATCGCCGAAGTGCGATGCTGATGGGGGAAGGCGAGGAGCGATGTAACGGGGGCCATTGGATTTGGGAAAGATCAACGGCTAGGATTCCATCAGCGAGGGTTAAATATCGGCGGTAAGAAATGGAGTGGAAATGGGGAAGGGTGATGCGTAATGTGCGACGGAGTGATGACCGTTGGATCTGCGGAGGGAGATCAATAGTCAGGATCGCATTGGGGTATCGCACATCGGTGGAGAAATATAAAAGGTGGATGGAAACGATAATTTACGATGTGCGATGGATGGGGGCCACACGATGGAGCGATGACAGTTGGATCTACAAAAGGATATCAACGGTTCAGATTGCATCAGAGTTTCACACATCGGCGGAAAAAGAGCTCAGGGACTAGAAATTTGGATGAAGTGAAGTGCGATGTGCGATGGGAAGGTGATTCGCGATGGTCGTCGAATATGCGGAGATCGACGGTCAGGATCTCTTCGGCATAGATGGACCTCGGCGGTGAATCAAAAGAGAAAATGAATGGATTTGGGAATAAGCGAAGTCCGATGGCCGAAGAGGGCTTAAGGAATTTTAGCCATCAGTCATAAAATGTGGTTATATGAGAATGATGGCTGAGGGCTTAAGCTGAATGGCGCTTAGAGGCTTGATATGTAAAAATGAGCGATTTTAAAGCTAAAAGGTGGATTTTAAGCCCTTTCAAAGGTTCCGATGGGTAAAAAATGGGCTTTGACAGTCCATGCGGTCATTATGATTTTTTCTTTGCAGTATAAGGCCCCTTACCATTAGGCATTCAGGCTTGGTGAAGGATGTGATAACAACATATCCCACCAACATGATAGAGTTGTGCACATGGCAAGATCGAGTTCCCATAACCGTCGCTATTTTGGGACAACCTTTTCCATGTTTTCCAAAAATAAAATAACATTACTAGTACCATCAAAATAGGGTAATTCTCGTACCTATGAGGAGATGCATTGTAAATTTTTAGTGACTTTGAGGCAGTGCAGCGTAGAAGCATCATGCAGGATATTGTGCCAGTTTTTCATTTCCCCATCCGAATCACAAAAGCATGAGCTATCCTTTTCCTAATTCAACATCCCATCAGTAGGGGGGTTGATCCAATCCTCATCTCGTGCAATCAACTTGTAGATATGGTCGACATCATCTCCTTCGCACACTGGTTCTGTATATATTTCCCCTTCCAAAGGATCCAAAGGTACTATAACCCAAGTACCATTGTTTTCAAAGATCATGCTCCTATGCTTCAAGGTGATGATGCCCCCCATGTTGATAGCCCAATCCAGTCCTAGCAGCACAGGGTATGAGTCTGCAACATCAACAGTTTGTATTACATCAAATATTATGCATACCTTTACTCTAGAAATATCTACCAGACCCTATGGGACTCTTCCCAATGGGATAATATTCTGTTTAGTGGCCATGTGTAGTTAAATTGTGGACCATTCCAAAGTTCGTTTTCCCGTCTTTTGCCATGTTTTCTTAGGTAGAAAATTTTCATCAGAACCGAAGTCCAAAATGTCTCGATCCATCTCTTATTCCCCAATTTTCACAGTCATGCGCATCTCCCAACCAGTTCCCTTCTTGTTATTGTATATTTTGTTCACTCTTGCTCTCAGTCTGAGGCAACTCCTTATCCGCACAACTATTTATCAGAGCCTAAAGGTTGTCTACTACTTTATGGTTGTGCAATAGCTTGATGCATGCTTGCAAGAAAGTTTTGACTTCACCATCGATATTTTCTTCTGTGATTGACTTTTATGTGGATGCACCTACAGCAGCAAAATCATTTCCAGCTTCTACGAAAGTATCTTTCTCCCTCTGCATTTTGATTCCTTCCTTCTTTGTAGAATCCTTCTTGATCCACGGTTCTACATCAACCTTCTTTTCCTCGCCTTCTATAGTGGAAGCACGAGTGCATGTAATTACCTTTACACTCGGATCATCTTCTCACAGCTCAACTCAAACCATTTGTTTATTCTACGTAGATGTCTGATATTGCATCTATTGCATTCTAGAAATAAAAACAGGACACTATTCAATAGCATGATCAAATTACATACAATATCTGCAGGACTGTCACATAGGGTTCAGACAGTTGTGCACAAAGTGCCCAACATCTCCATAGTTGTAGCAGATCTATTGTCCTCGCCTGCGACCTGCAAATCCACCTCTCCCTCCTCCCCTTCCACTAGTTGGTGATCAACCACGCCCAAAGGGGGATGTTGGTGAAGATGGGTCATCTTGCACTCTATAGAGGTTGACATTGTCTATCATCAGATGAAATGTGAAGTAGTGGTACTCATCATGGCCAACTGACGAGAAAAATCTACACCATTCCTGCTTCATTTAAGGTATATAACTTCTTAATTGAGGGAAATGGTTTGTATCATGTTGTCCAACCACTTTAAAGTCAGCGCACCACAACATGGGAGTACCACTTGGTCCTATAACGTCACTAGGTTAGAGCGCGTTTGTCCCTGCCGATTTCATGCAATCCTGAAGTAAGGTACACTGATATTTTGTGTGAATGGAACCTTTATAGCATATACACCATACTTGTGCACCAATTTCTTTCCCTTTCCCCTAAGCAGGTTCTGAATTTCCAAGTGCATCACTTCTAACTGATTCTAGATTTGTAGAGTTCCAAATTGGTCGTTAGTCTTGGCCACGACTTCCAACTTCATCGAAACTTACATAGCTTCAGCCTCAGAATCAATTTTTTATTGATTCACAGGGCCACGTAGATGTGGCAGGAGCATGGAAATAAACCATTCTTTTTGTTTATTATCATCATAGAAAAATCCTTCATCATCAGTAGTGCCCTTCAATCGTTGATATGCCTCATAGACGCATTCATTTGGCTCTTGTCGAATTTATTTTAGCTTTATTACACATTACGAGTAGGAATTTTGTTTTTTGAATTGCTACTTCAAATATTTATTGATTTCATTGACAGTAGGATCAATTGAAATTTTGTGCAGTCCATACTACATCTAAAATAAACCAAAATATATCCATGTCCTCATCTCCTACACCCTTGAAGGTGGGTAACTTCATATGTGCATCTATATCACTTCTTAGTGGTGGAGGAGGTGGAGTAGGAGATGTATTACCCCTGCGTGAGTGCAACGGGGGGGGGGGGGTGGCTAGAGAGCCACCTCCGACGCGCTTAGCCTCACCACCCTTTGTATCACTATTAGGTGGGTTTCTCATAGGCATGTATACCGATCTGTCTCCTCTCTTGTTAAACCGAAAGTACTTTCCACTGCGCATAGTGATTTCAACTTTGTTTCCAGTCATTCAGTTGGTGTGACTGTAGAGGACACCATTTTCACACAATATCATATTAATCATCAAAGGAAGTGGTTGTATGAAATTACCTCTTAGTCCTTTGAAGAACCTCCTTTCTATATCACAATATGACAAAAATTGATCTACTGCAAACTCTATCTCAAACCCACCTAGAATGCTATCAACCCAATGGTATATAGTGTGATTGATGTTGTTATTAGTCTATTATAACTGTTGGATCAAATCAGGTGTTCACTGAGTGATTTTATCATCCTTCCCACAGGTCTGAAACACTACTAATATTAATAACCACAACTGGAATTCATGTGAAAAGGTCACAAAGAATATTTTGTGGACCTCTGTGAAAATGTACTTCTGTTCCCAGTCTTCAGCAAACAAATTCTTACTTATGTTCTCCTGGATGGAGAATGCACGTATCTTTCACTCAAACCAATCTTCTAATTCAGTATTCGATGGCTTCCACAACATCTAATCTCTCTCAAAATTATCTTGGTCCTATCAAAATAACCATTTGTTGGATTGAGGGGTCCTAACCCAGGTTTAGAGTTAGCACGTAACCAACATAGCCCTCTTACTACTGGCCCTTTTGGCAATGGCATGCTTGCACAGAACAAAGTCTCACCCAAAGCAGTATGGGGGGGGGGGGGGGGGTCCTAGAACCAGGCTTCCACACTCGAAGAGAGAATTAAATGAGGTGGGAATATTCAGATCTATATTATTGCATAGACTGTTTGATGCATCAAAAACCCTAACCATAAATCCTAGGTTAATTAACACAGTTTAACCATGCATGCATGCAAAAACAATATACCTAAAACCCCTTTAACTATTATAATGATGTAATATTCATCTTCTACAACAATAGGTCTATGAAATTATCATTCATCAATAGTTTAATAGGTACGCAATCCAATCTGTAATATTCCTAATTTTTTCACAAGATAATTGGAATATTAGAGTTCTTAATTTTCATAATTAATTAAGCAAATAATAGGGTGGAGGGAGCCATAAACCCCGTTAGATGAATAAAGTCCACCTCTATTGTGTGAATGTGGGTTAGTAGGTAGTGGAGCAGCTCCTTAATGAAGGAAGAATGGAGATCATGCAAGATTAGTGATAAGATCGTGGAGATCCTAGAGACTAGTGGCCACATGGGCAACACAGTTATGAGGTGGGCCAAGGCTAGGGAAGGCTCACAACCATATAAGGAAGGTGAGGGCAGAAAATAAAATTAGTCTGCAATTTGATATTGGATTTTCATTTGATATTATTTGCATGCTTCAGTTGTTTAGCTAAGTTTGCTGTGTTTTTTAGCACAAGGATGTTCCTGAGCGAGAATCCCACCCTCATCCTTGGGGGACTTCGAGTGCCCACTCAAAAGAGGTGTCTTGAGCATCATTTCCACTATCCATAATTCGGTGAAGCTTCAGCCATTATTCCCAGTGCATTCTCCTTCAGGATTGTGTTGTGTTGCAGGGTTGTAGTAGTGGAGGGTTGAGAAACCCAACTTCTAAGCTTGTCTTCTAGTGGAGGGAGCAACCCTTCATCTGGGAGGCTAGTAATGATCCAAATGGAAAATGGCATCCACCCATGGTATTCATCCACCCATGTTGTCCATCCATCCATGGAATTTACCCATGGTATTGTAAATGGCATTAGCCTATGGTATTCATCCACCCATTGTATTTATTCGCCCATGGTATTGTAAGTGACATATATCCATGATATTTGTTAGCACCCTAAATTGCTGTCTTTTTGCCATTTTTTCCTTTCCTAAACCATAATCATTTACCTCTGTTTTACCCTTTTTATGCACCCTCATCCTGCAATAGTCCAAGCACGGTGACATATTTTGTACAAACCTTTATTCTTCATATTTTAATTCAATTTAGCATTTATTAAATATTTATTACATGATATCTTACTTTTAAATTATTCTTTGTAACTTATTGATATCTCCAATTTTTTTTGGTGGTTAGAATGCTTATCATGATTGCTGATCCTAGTACAGGATCAGATCCTGTACCATTGCCAGCACAACAGATATTTACAGCAGATCCGAACCCTCTCGATCACCGAATTGACTTAAGAAGTTTCCACCACGACAACACGTAATCCAAAGGCAGCCAAAGATTAGATCCATGAAGGGTGGAAGCTAAAGATTGGTTACGGCCAATTTTGCAAAACCGTATTATTTTAAAGACCGAACAATCTAAATTCTACATTTTTTTATGAAGCAGTTGAACGATTTGTTTCGGCCTTTGGCCAACAGCTCTATATAATGTAATTTGAAAATAGGACTTAGGGGCGGGAAGTGTTAGAGAATAGAGAAGAATAGAGACGCGATAGTAGGTTATTTGGTTATCGCCTGAATTTGGGCTGAATGTGTATTCACGCATGTATTTTCCTCAACGATATAATAAAAAGGAATTTCGCCTCGGTTTCATGAATTATGTTTTTATGGTTTGGTTTATTAATTAAATTAAGTGTTGAGTAGCATTTTTGCTTAAGAAGGAAACGTGCTGGTTGGCTAGGGCCCAGCCAACCCAGCACGTTTACCCCATTCTCCTTTTCTTGTAACTTATTTTTTATTGTCAGAGTGTGATTTAACTTTTAGCACATAAGTTCATGTCTGTGTGAAAATGAATCCGTTGCGTGAAGCGAATATAATTTCTTTTCCTACAATTTAGTTTCCTGCAAATTTACTTTCCTGCACTTGATTTCGGATTGGCTTTCTCCGCCTGGTCCAAGCAGGAGAAATCATCCTGCACCAGTGCACATTGGTGTGATATTTCTTTTCTGCAATTTTGGTTGATTGGCTTTCCCCACCCGGTCCAAGCAGGAGAAATACACTTGCACCAACGCACATTGGTGTGTTACAGCAAGTATTCATTTACCTTCTGCAACTTTCTTTGATTGAATGATTATGACAGGATAGATGTTTATGTTTCTTTATTTCTGCACTTCTTCAAATTCAAAAACATTTACTTTTCCTATATGAAATCTATTTTTACAGCAAAGTAGCACTTGCGACAATTAAAGAATTATTTCAAGAATTAAAAGCTAAGTGTAGGAAGCTCTGATTTGGTGCAAGAAATAGCTTCTTGTCACAAGATTTGAGTGCTCTAAACCTTGAATAGTTTGATCCCTTGCATGAAGTATAAAAACCTTTAGTAAAGACATATTTTATACATTCTACATAAAACTCTGATCCTACACTAGTGCAGGCACTAGTGCAGGACAGATTGATGCAAGAAGGAAATCTTTAAGGAAGCAGATTTAAGGGCCCATCTAACAAGACTGCTAAAATGCCTTTGATGAAGAAAAACACACTCTTAGTAGTTAAGTATAATCAGCTAGAGTGATTTCCTTTTTATCTTTGATCTCCTTTTCACAAATGCATTCTTTCTCATTTCAGTCTTAGATTATTTTGATTACTCAAGTTATGTTTTTCTTGTCTTGATTTGATTCTACAATATCTCCTTCAAAGAAAGTAGGGATTTATATCAAAAAGATTCATACCATCTCTGGCATTTCCTGTGCTTCATCTTTAACTTTACGAATCCCTCGGGTTGACAATTAAGTGTTGAGGAGTTTTCTTAAGTGTAATTTCTGCACCGAAAATTTTGGTGTCATTGCTGGGGAGGCGATTTGATTTGGTAAGAATTTTCTGATTAGAAAAATAGATGTGATTTTTTCTTTATTTCTGCAGCATTGTTTGGAAAATTTTTTTGAAGGAATTTTACTGGTGTTAAATGATTTCTGACAACATTTTTTAGAAGTTTTCTATTATTTTTTTTCTTTTTTCTTTTTTGAAATGAATGGCTAGGAAAGGTAAGGGTTCGAAGGCCACTGAGGGCTAAAAGAATTTTTCTCATATTGGGTCCCCTTCTGCAAGCAGTAAGACCAATCCAATTCAAATCCATCACGCAGGAACAATCCACCTGGATTCTGGTGTCAACAGCTCAGGTGTGGAATAGCCTGTTGAGAGCGGTACAAGTAAAAGGGGAACAATGGTAGACCAAGAATATCATTTGGAAGGGACTGGTGAGAACCAAGTAAGTAGAGAATAATCCAATTTGTGTTTCCAATTGTGGATCCTGATACTGTGGCGCAAATGAAGAATATTCCACCATCATCTCTCCCTCATTTTCATGTAAATTTCACAAAGATCCTGACTCTTTTCTATTTGAGTTTGATATTCTGTGTAGAAGTTATGATTATGCAACTGATGCTCAGAAGTTAAGATTATTTCCTGTTACCCTCAAGGACTAAGCTCTATGCTATTTTATGGGGCTAGGAGGAAAAACTATAACCTCTTGGGATTAGATGAAGAGAGTGTTTTTATCTAAATATCAAGAATATTGCAAAACTCAGGACATGCAGGATGAAATTTTTACAATCATACAGGATGATGATGAAACTCTTGAAGATTATCTGGAAAGATTTATGTATATTTTACAAAGGTTGAAACTTAAGTTTGATCCCAGTACTATTAGAACCTTATTCTTAAGAGGAATTACTGATAATGCTAGAAACAATTTAAATCTGTTAGGACAAGGTGATATTTCTCAACAAACTTTTGAACAAATTTGTGAATTATGCAGGAAATTTTCAAGAAATCAATATAGATCCGGTAGAGGAACTCGAAATAGAAATAGAAAAACTGAATCTACTGATGGTATGATTATTGGACTAGAAAATAAGATGGAAAACATGAAAATTGATATAATGAACACTGTTACCAAACAGTTAGACTCCTTAAAATTTCAGTAGAAACTTATGAGGGAACAAGAGTCACTATGTATTTTTTGTCCTAAATGTAGAGACAAGCATCCCCCTAAACAATTTCCTCTGAATTTGAAAGAAACTAATAAGTGTGCTATTTGTGCAGAAGACCATATCACAGAAAAATGTCCCTCTATACAACGACTTAAAGCTGTATTTATAGGGGAACAACTTGAAGCTGAATACTTGAATGCTATGGGAGTGAGAAGGAATTGGCCTCAGGTAGGTATAGGTATGGCTCCTGAATTTTCTCCACACTATTTTGGTTATAATTCACATGCATATTCTTATCCTAACTCTCATCAGCAGTGGCAGTATGGGAATCAATATCAGCATGGGAAACCTTCTCAACCATGGCAGCAAGGTTGGAAAGGGCTGACTCATTTCCCATATTCCCACTAGCCACCTATGCAGTCATATCCATCTACGCATGCACCTTATACAATGTCTCAACTTCTGAGTCAGTCCACTCCACCATTTCCTTTACCTCCACCCTTTCGACCTCCTCAGTTGCCTGCTCAACCTATTCCCAATCCTAATAATAATAAACCAGTGCAAATGATCCATATAAAAAAACCACCTTTACCTTTCGAGTACCAGTTTATTCTAGTTGGAGTTCATGATATTCAATTAAGATCGAGAAGGACTGTAATGCCAGAGAATCAGAAGCAACCTACGGTGATTGTTGAAGAGAAAGGAGAAGAGGAAAATATTAACCATTCTTCGAAAGCTATCACTAAGCAGCCCTTACCCTCTGAACCCTTGCCATCTTCTTCCAACTATCCTCCCTTCCCAGAGAGGCTAGTAACGGAAAGAAGAGAGCCTGTTTCTGAGACTAGTTTGGCATCGGAACTTTAGAATATTTCTATTAAGATACCTTTGCTCCAAGACATTAAAGAGATCACCATTTGTAAAAATATTATTAAGGAACTCTATCTCAAGAAACTCGGGAGGAAGAGATTGGAACCTCGAACCATTCAATTTGTTGGTAGGGCAACAGAGTTGATGACGGGATGTGTGTCTGTAGAAAAATATATTGATCCCGGAAACCCTGTTGTCACAGTTCAGATTGGTAATGTCCTTGTCTCTAATTTTATTATAGACTTGGGGGTAGCCATTAATTTCATGACTAAGCAAACAATGGATCAACTTCGATTATCTCATCTTCTCCCTACTCCCACTATGCTTGAATTAGCAGATATATCCAAAATTAAGCCAGAAGGAGTATTGGACGATGTGATAATTTCATTATATTCTTGGGAATATCCTACTGATTTCATTATGCTTGAGCCAAAGAACCCAGTAGGAGGTAATCCCTTGATCTTGGGTCAACCATGGCTTGCAACAGCTGATGCATATATTGGATGTCGTTCCGATGATATGTATATCTCACATGGAGATTCTAGGAATAAATTTACCTTATACCCCCCTACCAGATCAATTTAGGCCTTCGAGATACTTTATGGTTAGATCAAAGCAGTGATGAGGAGACTCAGCCTATTTCCCTTATCCATCATTATACTGGGTCTTTGCCAGAAGATGAGATTCAAGATTTTTTGAATAATCTAGACATTGTGCCTAATTATGAGCCTTTGAGCCAAATTTTTAGCCTAGATTTTCAAGATAATCATGACTCTCATTTTTCTGTACCACTACATTTGACCACTCCCTTGAGTACTCCTGAACTTGATACCACTCTTATTGAGATTAGCCCTAGTAAATCCTCGCATATTAGTTCAGATTTGGACTCATCTCAGCAAGAGCAGCTTGTGAATTTGTTGCAAAACCATCGTAGTGCCTTTGCTTGGGGTTATGAAGATATGAAGGGTATCCCTCCTGAAAATTGTACACATCATATCTATATTCAGGAAGGAACCCGACCTGTCTGACAACCCTAAAGGTGAATGAATCCAACTCTAAGAGACATTGTGAAGGAAGAAGTACATAAACTCTTAGATGTTGGTTTTATTTATCCTATTTCCAACAGTCAGTGGGTCTCTCCATTAGTACTAGTTCCTAAGAAAGATGGAATATGACGTATTTGTATTGATTATCAAGAATTGAATAAATCCACTCTTAAAGATTACTTCCCTCTCCCTTTCATTGATCAGGTGTTTGATACCCTTGCAGGTAAGAAATATTTCTCCGTTTTGGATGGTTTCAGTGGTTATAACCAGATACAGATTGCACCCGAAGATCAGGATAAAACTAATTTTACATGTCCATGGGGTTCCTTTGCTTATAAAGTGCTTCCCTTTGGTTTATGTAATACCCCGGCTACCTTTCAAAGGGTAGTCCTAGCCATTTTTGTTGATCTAGAATTTGTAGAAATTTATATGGATATCTTTTCTATGTTTGGTGATTCTTTTCAGGAAGCTCTCAAAAATTTGGAGAAAGTACTTCTTCATTGTCAAGAAGCCCATCTCACTTTGAGTGACAAGAAATGTCGATTAATTTGCAAAGCGGGAGTGGTGCTTGGCCATTTAATTTCTGACAATGGTATCCAGGTTGATTTGGCAAAGATTGAAATCATTTTGCATCTTCCTGCACCCAAAACTCAAAGGGAAGTAAGAGGTTTTTTAGGACATGCTGGTTACTATAGAAGATTCATTGAAATTTTTTAAAAGATAGCTACTCCTCTTTTCTAACTTCTAGCTAAGGATAGTGAATTTTCTTGGTCCACGGCTTGCCAACAGTCTTTTGAAACATTGAAGTAAAAGTTGGTACAGGCACCAGTTTTGCGAAGTCCAAACTGGTCCCTGCCTTTTCACATTTCCTCTGATGCTTCAGATTTCACTATTGGCACAGCTTTAGGACAAGAGGAAAATAAGAAATCCTATGTTATTTATTATATTAGTAAAAATTTGTCTTCCGCTGAATTGAATTATATAGTTGCAGAGAAAGAGTTTTTAGCTGTGATTTTTTAAATTAATAAGTTTAGGCACTATATTATAGGATATGAAGTATTTGTACATACTGATCATTCCACGATTAAATATTTTATGAAAAAACCATTGACAAGAGGTAGAGTGACTAGATGGTTACTATTTTTACAAGATTTTAATGTTACTATTGTTGATAGAGTAGGGAAATCTAATGCCATAGCAAATTTTCTTTCTAGATTAGATAATCCTGGTGAAGTAACTCTTGTTAATGATGATTTTCTAGATGAACATATTTTTTCTATGTCTATAGATTCTCCATGGTTTTCTAACATTGCTAATTTCTTGGTTACTGGGAAGACATCGCCCCACTTGTCCGCTCTTGAAAAGCAGAATATTATTCAAAAAAGTGCTACATATTCCTGGATTCAAGGAGATCTCTTTTACACTAGTCCAGATTTGATTATTCGTAGATGTGTAAGAGAGGAAGGAGTGTTTGACATATTGAAATATGCTCATGATGAACCTTGTGGAGGCCACTTTGTTGATAAGTAGACTGCATATAAAGTATTACATGCTGGTTACTTTTGGCCCTCCTTGTTTAAGGATGCCAAACAGTATGTCAGGCGATGTGATAATGTCAACGAATGGGCTAGCCTAATCAAACCAATGAAATGCCTTTATTCCCTAAAGTTATGATTGAGCCTTTAAGGATGTTGGATTTATTGGCCCTATAAAATCAATAGCCATTTGAAAAATGGGCTATTGATTTTATAGGGCCAATAAATCCAACATCCTTAAGTAAAAATCATATTTTGGTTTGGACAGATTTCGTTACAAAATGGGTAGAAGCTAAAGTTGTTTCTTTTGCTACAGAAAAAGTTGTTGATGATTTTCTTTTTTTTGAAATATTTACTAGATTTGGTGTGCCTAGAGAAATTGTTTTTGAAAATGGTCCATATTTTATTTATAATCTAGTACAGGGTGCGATGGAGCAATACAAGATCCGACATAGGAAATCCACACGGTATCACCCGCAGGAAAATGGCCAGGTGGAATCCACAGAAAAGGTGATCGAGTCCATTCTTACAAATACAATGAATATGCATCAGAAAGAATAGGATGAAATATTACCAGAAGCTTTGTGGGCAGACAGAACCACTTGGAGAAATAGCACAGGACATACACCATATGAGATGGTATATGGCAAACAGGTTCTATTACTAATTGAGTTCCAGATCAGAACTTTCAGAACTTCAGTTCAGTTAGGACTAGATCTCTCCAAGGTACAACAATAGTGTCTTATTCAATTAAATGAGTTAGATGAATTTTGTATAGATGTTGTTCAGCAAAACATATTAATTCAGGAGCAACGAAAAAGGTGGCATGACAAGTCTATTCAGAAAAATCAGTTCCAACCAGGTGATTGGGTGCTCCTTTATGATTCTAGATTTAAAATTTTTAAAGGGAAATTCCATACCCGCTGGATGGGACCATATGAAGTGATCCGAGTATTTGATAATGAAGCAGTAGAAGTCAAAACTGTTGATGGACAAGATTCAGTATTCTTGGTAAATCGTCATAGATTAAAGAAGTATTTTCGGTCGCTTGCCAAGAAAGATTTTACACAGCAAGTCCAACAACAATTTGGGACAGTAGTGGTAAATAGTAAAACCAACCTTTTGAAAACATGAAATCTTCTTCTTCTCAAAAGAAAAGAACAAAAATATTTAATAAAAGAATAAAAAAAAAGTAAAGAAAAAATATTTTCTTGTAATTGTGAAAATCGGTTCACTGACATGATTGCAGAAGGGTCAACCTAAAAACCAGCTTGCTGGCAGGAAGATAAAAAAATTCTAATAAAAAGAGAATGTTGCTTGATCTTTAGATATGTTAGTAACCACCAAATTAAAATCAAGTTCAGCGGAGCCAACCTTTATACAATTGGGGTAATTAGCATGGATATTTTTTATTTCAAGTAATGCTTAATTCTCGCTGCAATTATTTTTCTTGCACCACTATAGGCAGACCTTCTAGAAAATTTTCTACCTTTCTTCATATCCCATTTCATAATGACCCCTCAGTTTTCTTCTTGAAATCCAATATAATTTACCTTCCCATATTCTTATAAATTTACCCTATTTGCTCCGTAAAAGTCCCACTTACCCCTGAATTTGTTTCCCTATCCCACTTCTGTTTATTCCCTCTATGGTACTATTCCTGGAATCCCTGTAATGAAATTCCTTCCCATTCTAAAAATTCCCCTTTCCCACTTCTTTTTTCCCTCGTGAATTTATTGCAGAATCTTATACAAAGAGAAAAAGGATATGCTCTGAAGCATTAAAAAAGGGCGAAGAAAAATTCCAGAATTGAGGAAATTGTCAGAAGTTCAGCCTATATTTTATTTAAATTCTCTTTTTTTTTTCCAGATATTATGCTTGCACTAGTGCAAGCATGTTGTCCTATATAATGATGTAAACAGATACCAGCATAACAGCTTAGTCAAGCGGTGTAAGCATAACAGTGCAAGCATGCACCTCATGCGAAGCATAATATTTATTTTTTTCAGAAGTGTACGCCATAGGAAAGTGGTCATCATAGAAGTTATGAGAAATTCTTTCATTTAGTGATAAGTACTTATTCTATCATAACAAATAGGAGAAATATTTTCAAAGTACAAAGTTTTTTAAAAATTTAAGAGTCATAATTATTTTTAATGATGCTAAAGATATTTTTTGAATTATGAAGGAACGTGCGAATATTTAACTGTTGCTTAGACATAATTACTCCTCATTCTGCCATAACCTTAATTTCCTTTCACTCATATCATTCCCTCACCTAGTCGTTAAAACTGCCACCGCGAGTACCAATCCGGCACGATTGAAAGATGCCGCGCTGCTACAGCTATTTCGGTGGAAATAATTAGTGACGAGACACAAGGGACAGGAGATGGTTGGATCCCTATTTATAAAAAGCTCAATTTTCCTGTGTTGCATGCAAATTTCGTTAGACTTTTCATAACTGTTAGCAGAATGCCACTTGTCCATTGTGAACAGTCGCTCCTCAGTGACGTAGATCAAACCGCCGAGTTTTGCAATACTCGTGCACTATTGCGAGACTCAAGATTTATTCCATTCCTGTAGAAATTTAATGTTAACAATAGGGAGGTGGAACTATAGTTCGCACAAAGTTTTAAAAACAGTCGTGTAAATATTGGGCCCCTGAGAATTAAAGTCACGGAAAAATCGATAACAGCGGTGATGGGCTTACAGAACACTGGTGTGTAGTACTTTAAAAATAATAAGCTTGAGAGGAAGCGTTGGTAGTGTTTCATTTTTGATAAAGACATGAACGTAAACTGGAATAAATGAGTTCCACGCAGCACCCTGCAGGGACAATGGCAGGACCTCCTTTTTATTCTCTAGAAATTTGTGACTTGTGAGGGGAGGTACTCCCTCACCTTTGTGTATCATTTTAGGATGCTGCAACACTTTGAACATGGCTGGCACGTCTGATGGAGGATGGATTTCACTTAATTTTTTCTTAAGAGTTTAGAAAATATGGCCAAGGGTGTAGAGGGAGCACGAGCGGACCAAGCCGATAATAAATTATATCATCACGGCTTGATCAAGTTCTTGGTCTAGAAATAGTTGAAGACTAAAAGCATGACCTGGGAGACGCTGTTGGAACAGCTAAAGGAAATGGAGGACCCCACCAGTACGAGAAAAGGATCGAGTAAGAGTGCAAGGAGAAGTCCTTCCTACACCAGTGTAAGAATGAAATGAACCGGGAAATCAACAGAAAAAATGGTTCCATCTCCAAATAAAAATACGGCTAGTATACATGTTGAAGAATCTCGACCAGTACATGAACAGACCACCGAGGAAGATGATTTGCTGTCAGTCCTTGTGGACACAACAAACTTTGTAGAGGGCGAAGATGATATACTGTTGGCCAATTTCCTTAAACAGAGCTAGAAAAAGAATGAAGAACCTGGTGCAAAACCACAGTCTCCACAAGACTTTGAGTCCCCTCCTACACCAGTGCAAGAAGACGAAGAAAAAACAAAAGAGATAGAAGAGCAAGAATCGGAAGAAGAAGAACAGGTAGAAGAATAAGAACATGAAGAAGAAGAATCCAAGGAAGAAGAAGAAGATGAGGAAGAGGAAGAACCCAAGGAAGAAGAGGAAAAGGAATAAGTGCTCACCGAAAACACAAGGGATACTGAAGTCCCTGAAGTTCTTGTCGCGATAGAAGAAGAAGAAGACTCGGTAGCTCCTACTGCTCAGATAGTCGAGCTAGAAATTCAAGTGCAGAACCTGGAGTATCTCGTAGCTAAAGCATAGAAAGAAAGGGAACAAAAAAAAGAAGAATTAACCGCAAAAATCCAGAAAAAGAGAAGCAAAGTCAGAATCTGGAAATACCAAGCTTCGCATTGTTTCAAATGACTCAGAAAGGCAAAAAGGAAGCTGAAGAGTATCAATAAAAAGAAGTCTGAAACATTGCAGGCTAGAGTCACTATAATGGAGCAGGATTGAGCTGGAATGCTCAAATTTTGAAGTTTTTTTGCAAAGGTAAAAAATTAGTGTGAGGACACACAACAGCTTAGGGATGGGAGGATGTTAGCCCCCTAAATTGCTCTCTTTTTGCCATTTTTTCCCTTCCTAAACCATAATCATTTACCTCTGTTTTACCCTTTTTATGCACCCTCATCCTGCACTAGTCCAAGCATGATGACATATTTTGTACAAACCTTTATTCTTCATATTTTAATTCAATTTAGCATTTATTAAATATTTATTACATGATTTCTTACTTTTAAATTATTCTTTGTAACTTATCGATATCTCCAATGTTGTTTGGTGGTTATAATGATTATCATGATTGCTGATCCTAGTATAGGATCGGATCCTGTACCGTTGCCAGCACAGCAGACCTTCATGGCGCATCTGAACCCTCTCGATCATTGCCTTGACTCAAGTAGTTTCTGCCATGATAACACGTAATCCAATGGCAGCCAAATATTAGATCCGCGAAGGGTGAAAGCTGAAGATTGGTTATGACCAGTTTTGCAAAACTGTCTTATTTTGAAGACTGAACAATATAAGTTCTGCATTTTGTTATGAAGCAGTTGAACGATTTTTTTCGGCCTTTGGCCAGCAGATCTATATAATGTAATTTGAAAATAGGACTTAGGGGCGGGAAGTTTTAGAGAATAGAGAAGAACAGAGAGGCGATAGCAGGTTATTTTGTTATCGCCCGAATCTGGGTTAAACGTGTATTCACGCATGTATTTGCCTCAATGATATAATAAAAAGGAATTTTTCCTCGGTTTCATGAATTGTGTTTTTATGGTTTGGTTGATTAATTAAATTAAATGCTGAGTAGCGCTTTCGCTTAAGAGGTAAACGTGCTAGTTGGCTAGGGCCTAGACAACCCAACACGTTTACCCCATTCTCTTTTTCTTGTAACTTATGTTTTATTGTTAGAGTGTGATTTAACTTTTAGCGCATAAATTCCTGTATGTGTGAAAATGGATCCGTTGTGTGAAGAAAATAGAATTTCTTTTCCCACAATTTAATTTCCTGCAAATTTACTTTCCTGCAATTCATTTCGGATTGGCTTTCTTTGCCTGGTCCAAGCAGGAGAAATCATCCTGCACCAGTGCACGTTGGTGTGACATTTATTTTCTGCAATTTTGGTTGATTGGCTTTCCTCGCCTGGTCCAAGTAGGAGAAATACACCTGCACCAGCCCACGTTGGTGTGTTACAGCAAGTCTTCATTTACCTTCTGCAACTTTGTTTCATTGAATGATTATGACAGGATAGATGTTTATGTTTCTTTATTTCTGCACTTTGTTAAATTCAGAAACATTTACTTTTCCTATATGCAATCTGGTTTTATAGCAAATTAGCACTTGCGACAATTAAACAATTATTTCAAGAATTAAAAGCTAAGTGCAAGAAGCTTTGATTTGGTGAAAGAACAAGCTTCTTGTCACAGGATTTGAGTGCTCTAAACCTTGAACAGTTTGAGCCCTTGCATGAAGTAGAAAAACCTTCAGTAAAGACATAGTTTATACCTTCTACATAAAACTCTAATCCTGCACTAGTGCAGGATGGATTAATGCAAGAAGGAAATATTTAAGGAAGCATATTTAAGGGCCCATCTAACAAGACTGCCAAAATGCCTCTGCTGAAGGAAAACATACTCTTAGTATATAAGCATAATCAGCTAGAGTGATTGAATTTTTATCTTTGATCTCCTTTTCGCAAATTCATTCTTTCTCGTTTCAGTCTTAGATTATTTGGTGACTCAAGTTATATTTTTCTCATCTTGATTTGATTCTACAATATTTGCTTCAAATAAAGTATGGATTTATATCAGAAAGATTCATACCATCTCTGGCATTGCCTGTGCTTCGTCTCTAGGTTTACGAATCCCTCGGTTTGAAAATTAAGTGTTGAGGAGTTTTCTTAAGTGTAATTCCTGCACCCAACAATATTCATTCACCCATGGTATGTATCCACCCATGGTATTCATCCACACATGAAATTTACCCATGGTATTGTAAGTGGTATTGACATATGGTATTGACCCATGGTATCCACCTATGGTATCTGCCCATGGTATTGTAGCTCAAAAAAGGCTATAAATAACAAGCCTCACTTCGTAAAGGACATATTTTCCACCACAATGTAGCTTCTATAGTTATTCTCTGTTTTAATAAAACAAGTTTCTTTGTGGTTTTTATTTGCTGTGTGCTCTCTCTCTTTTCTGGCATTATAATTTTGTAGATCTTATCAAATATATTTCAATTTTTTTTAGACCTTGGGGGCCTACCCCCAAGATTCGAATCAATGGTATTAGAGCCAGATTACAAATCCATGGGAATGAGGGTTTGAAGCATATTTCATTTTCAAATTTTGGCAGCAATTTTCAGCAAACTCCATGAATTTTTTGGTCAGTGAGATTGTAGATTAGATATGAAAATTTTGGTGAAAAATTTACAAAAGCTAATACCTGACCTGGATTCCTTGTAAAAAAATTCCCAAATTAAAAAAATCGATTAACCGATTTGGAGTTCGAATGAGGGAGATATCACTGATCCTAAATCAACAATGTTGCAGAAAATGTTCTGATGACAATTTGTGGACAATGACTCTCCTGTAATTTTTTGTAGTTTTCAGTGCATAATTTTAGAGAAATGACTATGGATCTAAGCTCCCCTTGAAAAATTTCCCGATTTAAAAAAAAAATCGGCTGAATCAGAGTCCGAATGTGGGAGTTATCGTCGATTTAAAATCAGCTATTTTTTCAGAAATTTTGTGACGCCGAGACAGTTCCAGCACAAATATGAGAGTATAGAGTCTCCACGTAGCAGTTTCAAACACATGAGAAGATGCAAAATGATCATTCTATTTACAAAAATAGTTTTTAATATATATTCAGATTTATATTGACCAAGTTATTCCCATTTTAAATTTGGAGCAGCATTCGGAGTGGGTTCCTTTTGGAGACATGCCCTCCCACCCCGCTTTAGTAGGCACCTACTTCACCTGCATTAGTTTCAGCATAGAAGTGTTCGAATTGGGTTATTTGGAGGCGTTCCCTCCCACCCCAAACTATGTAGGCACTTGCTACTTCATCAACAATCAACATCATGGTTATGGGTCAACCGCACAAAATCCTTCTCATCGAAGTCCATTTGCTAGGCCGCACATTGTTAGTAACATAGTTGGTCACAAGAATTATAGGTTATCTCTATCTTCGGATATTCATTTGTAATGGTTTTGGGTCATCCACAAACCCACCCTTCATCAAAGTCCATTTTCTAGGTCGCACACTGTCAATATCATAGTTGGTCACAAGCATTACATGGTATCTCTATCCTCGGATCTTTCTTCATCACGGTTATGGGTTAACTGCACAAAACCGTTCTCTTTAGTGGCTCTTCATATTCAACAAAGGTTTCTTAGGAGGGAAATTCACGCAATGGGGACCATTTATTCTTAAGGAGGGAGGAATGATTTGAATGGAAAATGGCATCCACCCATGTTATTCATCCACCCATGTTATCCATCCACCCATGGAATTTACCCATGTTATTGTAAATGGCATCAACCCTTGGTATTCATCCACCCATTGTATTTATTCGCCCAAGGTATTGTAAGTGAAATCTATCCATGGTATTCATTCACCCATGGTATGTATCCACCAATGGTATTCATCCACACATGGAATTTACCCATGGTATTATAAGTTGTATTGACCCATTGTTTTGACCCATGGTATCCACCTATTGTATCTACCCATGGTATTGTAACTCAGAAAAGGCTATAAATAACAAGCCTCACTTTGTAAAAGGACATATTGTCCACCACAATGTAGCTTCTACAGTTATTCTCTATTTTAATAAAAAAAGTTTCTTTGTGGTTTTTATTTGTTGTGTGTTCTCTCTCTTTTTTGGCATTATAATTTTCCAGATCTTGTCAAATCCATTTCAATTTTTTTAGATCTTGGGGGCCTGCCCCCAAGATCCGGATCAAGTAAGGATGTTCTTAGAGCTTCATTCCACCATCCAGAATCAGGGCAAGCAACAACATTCACCCACAGTGAAGTCTCCTCTAGAAATTGCATTATTTTGCAATGAGAGGTCAAGTACCCAAGTTCTTGACCTTATTTTCCAGTGAGGGGACCAACCCTCATCTATTTAGTTGAATGGGTGTTTTTGTAGCTGATAGATCTTTCTTTCATCCCCATATCAGCATTTTTCTTTAGGGAATGCGTAACTCAGCAAGAAGGGGTGCAGTGTGCAACCCAAAAAGGGCCGAAAATCCAAAGTTAAAATCTAGCCAAACCATTTCTGGGTGCTTCTGGTGTTAGCCACCTATAAAAAATTGTCATACCAAATGGTGGCTAAATATTTTTAGCCTTCAAGAAAAAATTCATGTTCAAATTGTGATTTCTTGACATCTTATGATGATAATTATCCTTGGAATTAATCTTCACTGTTGTTTCACTATCAATCCTAAAGTACCTGTTGTTTACCAAGGGAAAAAATTGTTTAAAGGGGCTCCATTTTTCATCATTTCACTCCTCCTCTTACTCATAAACAACCCCATTTTCATCCTTATTCCCTTCATAAAATCCATCCATTTAACCTTCATTTTAAACCTCCAAAAGCATCAAACCCCTTTTAAAACCTTATATTTCCCCCTTATTTGGTTTTAAATTCCCTTCTTTCATTTACCGAGACCCTCATTTGGCCTTAAAAACCTTTTGTTTTAGGCCTAATAAGCAGTCTTTTGCATTATAAAGATTTAAGCCCCCAGGGGCTTATATTTTTCATCCCTCCACCTCATATGGCCTAAGCTCCACAATCGGGCGCTTAAAGACCTAAAAACCCTTTCCGAAACCTTTTCCTTCTATTTTTCCATCCCCGACGTTTCAAATTTAAAATAAATATGGACCGTTGATCTCTGTAGATCAACGAACATCGGGCCTCCTTCCTTCGTATATTCCACTTACCATGCCTTCTTCCCTTTTTTAACATTCCCGTCTCATCTTTAAATCCCCACCGCCTGATTTTCAAATCTTAAGGTCGGGACTTAACTCGATAAAACCAGTTTTTCATTTAAACTTTTACCCCACCACTTAATGTTTCCGCTACGTGACAAAACAAATGTCGGGCCCACCACTCCTTCCACCAGCACACATTGCCTCCCATTGCATGTGATCCACACCGTCAGATCTTCCATCAATGATCCAACGGCTAATACTCCATATCGCAAAATCTTTGCGCCAGAGGTTCAATGCCCAAAAATTTTGTGAAATAGGCGGTATTGAAAGGGATAGGTGTTAAGTGATGTATGGAATCACATTTTTTCAGGCAATACCGCCTACCCCCCATTTCATTTTTCAAAAACCATCCCCAGTTTTCAGCCATACCACTGCCCTCCTCAATGTCATTTTCACTTTTAATCGCATTCGTCTATCTCTAAGATCAAACGGCTTGTGTTATATCGCAACCCCATTCATTTTCCTTTCATCTATTCTCCCAAGCGACTTCATCGAAAGATCTCCACTGTTGATTATCTTAATCCAATGGCTCATGTTTGCTGTTGTGCCCAAACCACCATTTGCACCTGGTTAGTTGCTCTGCCAAGGTTTTTCTCCCTTTTTCCGCTACATCCACCTTTTTTCCTCACTGCTCCTCCACCCTCATGAGCCTCTGAAGCAGTCATTACCACATCTGCAGGGTTTCCTAACAATTTCTTATGTTGTTTGCAGGGTCTAATGATGGTTGTTCTGTGTATTTCTACAGTCACAGTCAAGTGAAATTTTCGGTCCAGAATGACGATTTTGTTGTTTTTATCAAAGAAGAAAAGGAGCTGCGGGTTTTAACAGAGACTCTCCAATAGTAGAAAGCCACCTATATAAACAAAACAAATAAAGTGCATCAGAATGAAGAATCAATGTTAAAAGGGTGATTAAAGCCAAAGCTTGAAGATCAAAGCTTTAATCCACCAAATAAAGATATTGAGACAATGCCAAAGAATGAAGACCCAAAGATGAAGATTATGGCTTAATCAATCCTAAACACAGCTCAAGAATAAGTTAAAGTGTTTTAAACCAAAATAGAGGAAAATCTCCCGAATGGCCTCCACTACCACATCAGAGGCTAAAATATCCTTTCAGCTACCAATGTGCCACCTGCAGACTCAATAAATCAAATGAAGGCATAGTAATTTCCTTAGTCAGTGATATTTTTGTTTAAAGACATTCAAAGTTATTGCCAGCCTGCCTAAAGAGTTTTAAAGTCAACAAAATCTGCCAAGTAGCTAAAATACTTAATGAAAACCAATTAATACATGGAAAATATCAAAAATCTTCTCTATTGAGCCCCTCAAAGATAGAGAAGCATTAAATTGTATTAATTGAACCTAGATACCCTTAATTTTATTCCACCTCCTCATTTTCTTATAAAATCTCCTTGAGGAGCACATTGTTGGTTGGTTGGTCACTAGTTGTAACACTAAAACTCTATGAAATAATACATAGTCAGTTTGAAGTTGAAGAAGAAATTGAAGTCTTGGAAGCTGGATTATGTTGTGACATGCTTGTTCTTGAGAAGGCTCTATCATTGGATCCCTGAGCTTGGCTGTTGGTGATGTATTCTAAATTGTCTACTGTTTTTTCCTGTTTTCATTATTTTTCATAAATTCTTACTACAGTAGGATGAAAAGTTTAGGCTAAGAAATGACTCCTAGAAGCACCTTAGACCTGTTTATCCTTCACTATTTTATGTTTTCTTCTGCTAAGGCATTTTAGAGTCTTTAATCATTATCTTGAACCCTTATGCTTGTTTATTTCTCAAATAGTTCAAATAGTTGGTTCCAGCATGATTTATGGTTTTCCCTGCTTGTCTGCTGCCACTTGAAAGCTGCTTTTGCAGTCTCCCTTTGAAGTACCATTGTTTACAGTTAGCCAAGGAGGTTTGTTTTGATCATACTCTTTTTCCCTGCTTGAACAATTGTTTCAAAGGTATTTATAGTTGTGATCATAGATGTGTTAGGTGTTCCCTCTTCTATGACTGCAATTATCAGTGAACATTTTATGCTTTCTAAGTCCTTTGAAATAAATTTTTTGAGGAAATAGGATGTGCTCCCGAATCTTAGATTTCATTTTGAAATTTGTCTTGAAATCATTGTTTGCTTAAAGTGTGGTTTGTAGAATTCATGGTTAGCCCTATCTATCAAATACCTCTATATTTTTCAAGTTATGTTTTTAAGTTCCCTTTGTTGAGAATTCAACTTCTCTTTTCAAGATCATTAATTTCCATCTCATTCACAAAAACTAAAGGATCCTGTGGCCAAGTTAGATTTTCCCTTTGATATCCCATATCCTGTTGGCTGGATAAATCCGTCTTGCGGACAAGACCGATCTCCCTAGTACTAAAAGTATCTAGCAAAAAACAGCCAAATAGACTAATCTTTCTCTAAGCATATATGATATATGAAAAGCTCTATGGAGGTGTTAAGGACTTACAGTTTGTCCAGTGCTTGTTTAAAGTCGTTGTTGTCCTTCGCGCGCTTGAAGGAGTTTTCTTCGTAAACCTACAGTCACAAACAAGTAAAACATTACATAGCACCTGTATAGAAATCATCATAAACCATGCTTATCATAGTGATCAAGGAATCTATGAAATAAACCATTGATTGAAATCTTATTGAGAAAAATGAGTATATTTGTATTAATTTCAAAAGAAGGAAAACCTTACAACCTTAGCCTTGATGTTCGAAAGGCCTTCCCGGGGTCCGAAGCAGGAGTCTCCTTTACTTTTATAAACTCTGCACTCCTCCAACCAAGAAAAATAGAGGTATGTAATCTCTCCTCACAAAAATCTTAGTTAACTCAGTCTAAATCTCAACAACACTTAACCTCAAGTCTTCTTAAGCTTGACCACCCTTTGAGGCTACCCAATGCCTATTTTTATAGTGGAAAAGAGGAGGTTTTTTGTTCCAACTATGAAGGGATAGAATCCTCCTTCAAATGGATAAGCTCCTCACATCAAGGGGTTAGCTCCATAAGGTAAGGGATACATGCACCTCACAAGAGTGGTTCTGCCCCAGCAAGATCCAATCTAGAAGCTTCCATAATTTACTTTTATTGAGATTTTTGGAATTTACTTGCGCCTTTTTTATCTTACAGGGATCCGCACCTTTAACACAGATAAAGTGCATTCAGGTACGCAAGAGAGCTGAACATTAGGTGTGGGACCGCAGACAAGATAGCGAGAAAGTGCGATACCAAAGTTTAGGATACTTTTAGGAAATTTTCTCTGATTTTCAAGGCTTGACATGAGGAACTGATATGTTAGACTTGCAAAGGGAGAAGTATGAGTATTAATGAGCTCATACAGTTAGCAGAAAGTCAAGGTGACAATTTTTAGTGTAACAGATTGCCCCCTAAAGTGCAAAGTCTGGAATAGATGAAGCTGAAGTCTGTAATATATGAAGAGTGCAGTACTTTATCATTTCAATGATCATCCTGTGGACACCCCAGTCGGAACCTGTAAAAACATTCAATGCAAAATATATCTATGTAATCATATCATCGCTGAGGTAGGCATTCCCATACTCAGATCAAAACTAACTACATTCAATTTTTAGTGTAACAGATTGCCCCCTAAAGTGCAAAGTCTGGAATAGATGAAGATGAAGTCTATCATATATGAAGAGTGTAGTACTTTATCATTTCAAGGATCATCCTGTGGACACCCTAGTCGAAACGTGTAAAAACATTCAATGCAAAATATATTTATGTAATCATATCATCGCTGAGGTAGGCATTCCCATACTTAGATCAAAACTAACTAGAAACTAATCTAAATTGTTCTGATACAGGAATGATTTTAATATTACATCAATAGTGTAGACACAACATGGATGAAACCATCTGATTATGAATATTCCACTGTATAAATGAATAACAAAATTCCTCGCAGCCTGGATGGTAGAAACTAGATCCAGGGTCTTGATTTCCGCATCTCAAACTAGTACGATTCTATCCATGTGAATGAATGTGTCTAAGTTGAACATGGTAGAAACCACTTGATTACCAGTCAATGATGTAAACTATTAACAAGTGTGACAGTAACCACCAGTAATGTCAATGGCTCTCAAAGTACTCAGTACAATCCATGAAATGTGAATGAATGAGTTGAAGTTGAACACATCACAGAATCGTTCGATCGAAGGTCAATGATGTAACCTGTCGTCGAAGGCGAGAAACCTGCCATTGAGGCATGCAGATTTCAAGGTACTGGTGATTTCTAGATCAATTTCCTAGATAATGAGTTGTCGTCGATAGAAAGTGATCCGTCGTAGGCAAGCCCACAACACGAAATCATAGATCAAGTTGTGAAAATATATTGGCAAGGACTGACTCAGGGATGGTCAAAATGAATGACAGATATTTTGCAGATGAATGGTTTATTTGAATTGTCCTCTTGAACACATAACGACACTGCAGATGGTTTGGTGACAATTAACCCAAAGCTAATACCCAGAAACTGGGTGAAGACTTTCAATGTGGTTTGATTAACTGTTAGGTAAAGGATTTCCCAACCCAGGTGGACAAAAAGTGTCGTGTTCAAGAGTGGTTAACTGGATTTTCAAAAAATCAAAATACAACAAACAAGTCCATTTTTCTCTCTTTTCCCCCACCATTTATGGCAAGTACCTCTTTATTTTTGACAAGCTTGAGGAGGATAACATTTTCTTGTTTATAAGCTCATCCTTCGGATGAGTCCAACTTAGTTTAAGATTCGAACCCTAAGAAGGAGTGGTTCGTTCCTGTTGAAAATTAAATAGGTCCTTTATTGTTAAATTTTAACGAGTCCAGTATAGGAGAAACTCGGTGTTTTTCATTTTTAGGGAGTCAGAAGAAAAAACATAAGAAAACTCCGTGGGTGTACTTTTTCGTAAATTTAGTCTCTCGAGCCCGAAAAAGGATAAAATAATGCGGGAGAGAACTCTATTGACCGTAATTAGTCAACGTATACCTTTTTCGTAAATAGTCCATTTCAGTCCGTAAAAGGGGTAAACTTATACTAAAGGGACGATCATTCATTTACTTTAACGAGTTTGAATAATCAAGTGCTCGACAATATTTTCATGTTTAGAGAGTCTTAAAAGGGCTTAAAAGAGAACTCAAAGGTTTCACTTTTTCGTAATTTTCAAGAGTCTGAAAAAGTGATAAAAGTATACTCAGGGTTTTCACTTTTTCTGTAAATTTTAACGAGTTCGAAAAAGGGATAAAAATGTACTCATGTGGCCGACTTTCAATTTAATTTACAAGCAGGAAAATATGGAAAGAACTCGGAATTTTCATGTTTTTTACAAGAATGAAAGATAGAAAAATAAACTCGGGATTTTCATGAGTTTAACGAGTCTTGAAAATAACCGAAATTGACTGAAGATAGGTTTCATTTTTACAAAAGCTTGAAACAGAGAAAAACTATGCTTCAGAGTGGTTTCATTTTTACACTATCTTGAAACAGAGAGAAAATTGTGCTTGATGCCCCCTAAGCATAACTGCTAGAGTGCATGCCCCCCCAGCTTCATTTCATTCAACTAAGTACATTTTTGGTAATTAATAGCTGGATGGAATGAAGGTTCATTTACGAGATCATATGAAAGACCTGACCTAAAATTGTAAGAAAATTATGCAAAAACTGAAATAACTAACCTAAATATATGACATAACATTTACGAGATCTAGTCAAAGACTCGACTCAATTAGGAAAGGATTTGTTTCATTTTTTAACGAGCTTGACACAGGAAAAGAACTATGCTCATGGAAATGTGTTTCATTTTTTAACGAGGTTGACATAGTAAAAGGAACTTTCCTCTTCTACTTTATACAATCTACCTATATAACCTAATGATTCATTTTTTTTTAAATGAGGTTGACAAAGAAAAATAACTGTCCTCATACCTGATTCATTTTTTATCGAGGTTGACACAGTAAAAGGAACTTTCCTCTTGATACACTGATTCATTTTTAACGAGGTTGACACAGTAAAAGGAACTTTCCTCATACCTGATTTTTTTTTATGAGGTTGACTCAGTAACAAGAACCATCCTCAAAAAATACTTATTTCTAATCTATCAATCTACTCTCTATAATCTACCTACTGATTCATTTTTTAATGAGGTTGACATAGGAAAAGAACTATCCTCATCACCGACTAATTCATTTTTTAACGAGGTTGACATAGTAAAAGGAGCTCTCCTCCCCAGCCACTAATTCATTTTTTAATGAGGTTGACACAGTAAAAGGAACTTTCCTTAGACTAACTGATTCATTTTTTAACGAGGTTGACACAGTAAAAGGAACTATCCTTAGACTCACTGATTCATTTTTTAATGAGGTTGACACAGTAAAAGGAACTTTCCTCACCGACCTGATTCATTTTTTAAGAGGTTGACTCAGTAACAGGAACTATCCTCGTATATACTTGATCATGGCTTCCAACTGGAAGAAACACATGTCAATGGACACACCTTGATCATGGCTTCCAAGAGGTCTTCATCAGAAGGAAGGATAGTTCTCTAGAAGGAAAACATGTCAAGGGACTCAAAAGGGATAATAACATCATGTTCAAATAATCCCATAGAGTTTTCCACATCAATTACCAGATCTAAGTCAAAGGAAGACGAGCAAACAGTGAGAAGCTCACTTACATCGGTAACTGAAAACATGGGACTAGTTGCCACATAATTAACCCATGGCGGGGTAGATACCAATTGCATATGAGGAACATTCAGGGATGTCAGATTGTTGGTAGTCGAATCAAGACTAGGGAACGAAAGCTGCTCTACAGTCACAATATTTCCATTGTGAGGGAAAGACATCACACAAAAGAGTGTCGATACGACAGCTTTCATTGCATAGACATAGTCTCGCCCAAGGAGTAAATTGAAATCCAAGGGACCTCGGACTACCATAAGATCAATACAGATAGTTTTACCTTCCAAAGTAATAGAGAACTTAGGAAGGATCCCTAGGTTCACTAATGGTTCTGTTAAAATCTTTCAGATTCTACGTAATAGGCACAAGCTGAGGGGAACCCAAAGCTTTCCAAGCAGTTGAGGATAAAATACTAACAGAAGCACCTTCATCTACCTGTGTGCGGTGTATTTCCCTACCACCTAGCTTCACAATGATTTGGAAAGGAATGGAGGAAGGAAGATGAGGTTTTGTCAATCTATTCCAATCAAAGGAAAAGACCTCAGTATTTGGAGGGGGTTCTGTAGAAACAGGTGAAATGCCCCCCGGTGTAGAAGAATCTGATGTAACAAGAAGAACCTGAGCAGTATGAAGTTCACTCTCTACAGGGAGAATGGGATCGACCGAATGTGAAATTGAATCGATCACTTGATCAGCTAATTTATCATCAACCTGAGTGATATTAGTTTCACTCTCCAATGGAAGAGTGGGATCGACTGTACTTGAAATTAGATCAATCACTCCGTCCGTTGACGATAGGTTGGGAGAAAGTTTACAGTAACCAGTTGGAAATTCTTGCTGTGGAACAATAAGGTTTTCAAACAATTTTGAGGCTTCATCCATGTGAGGGCAAATGTGATTTTGATGACTCCCTTTGCATAACTTACAAGGAAACCTAACTTTACCTTTTTTCCCAGGAACTTGACTATCACTGGTTGATGGATCAACGAAAATTTGATGAGATTTTTCTGACCATACTTCCAAGACCTTTGGAATACCAGGACAATTGATAAGGAAGTGGTCACCCTTACAAAGCCTGCAAGGGTATTTGGGTTTACGATGCATGTTGGAGGTTTCCTCAACACAACTAACATTTACAGCCATGGTTGACTGATTGACTTCTTTCTTATCTTGCTTCTTCTTCTTCTTCTTCCCTTTCTTCTTCTTCGTCACCACCTGGTTACTAGCGTCAAGGCTTTTACCAAGTGAAGAGGAAGAAATGGAGGAAGAAATATTAGGTGAAGAAGGTAAAGGGTCAACAGAAGGTTGGTGATGTTGAGATGGTGAACTCTGTTGAAGTGAAGCATCCAGTTGAGCTGGAACAATTGGAGTATTCGGGGCCAACGAAGTTGACAATAACCATATCGGTAAACCTATTGTACATCGAGGTAATGAAAAAGTAGCCATATAAGGAGGACCAACATTTCCAAAACAAGGAAAAGTACTAGGATTCTCATTAAGAGGGGTTCCTTGGTTGGTAAATTCCGGAACAGTTGCCATTATATTCAACTTCAGTTAATTTTATTAACAATTTAAAACTAAAATTAACAATTAAAAATTCACACCTAACAATTACAATTCACAATTCACACCTATGGTCTCTAAAAGAAAAAACAAACAAATTAACACGCGCTATAAAATCTAGGAGTCAAACCACACACAAACAGTAGATTCCCGCACTAAAAACACTAGTTGGTGATGAAATCCAACATCGTAGAATTTAATACAGAAAAGGTGGTTGGAACAGTTACCCCGACAACCTGCTTAATGAAACAGACTGGCACAAGTTCCTTCACAAAACCATCTCGAGTGAAGAGAAACCCCCAGAGAGTCAAAGTGAGTCTAGTCGACGTCTGCTCCAGGTACAATGAGATCTTTCCTTCACCGTCACCTTAGGAAATAATATTAAGCTTATGGACACTAAGGTTACCAACAGTAACAAATACAACTGGGGGAACATTCTACGATCCGATCCCACGCGCAAGGGCAGAGTAACAAAGCTCAATCCCCTTGAAGGCTCCTCGACATGGTGAATTTGAGGTTTACCAAAAAGTGACCCCAGGCTCCTCGACATGGTGAATCTGAGGTTTACCAAAAAGTGACCCCAGGCTCCTCGACATGGTGAATCCGAGGTTTACTGTTTGTAATGCGCACAAAATCTTCTATCTTCCCCAATGAAACATAATTTATTGTCTCAAAGGTTCGGACATGATCTCGTGATTGACTTCTTTAAGAGAAGCTTTCCAGATTGTACAAATTACAATTGGATTTATTTCCTAACGCAAGATTTGTCTACTTATTTGTTTTTTTTGCTTTGGAAAGTTAACTACAACCTATTCCAAAGCACTAATCCTGAGCTATATTGGTGGAAAGAGCCCTAAAATGTAAAAATTACTAAATGAATTTTAATTAAGAGTTGTGTTATTTAGGCTGTTATTACTCAAAAGGGTAAATGGATATGAAACCAATGGTGTTATGACCCAACCCAAAACTGAATGCAATCGAATATGATAATGTAATCTTTTCAATTCGATGAATCCTAACTAAAGTAAGGAGAGAGTTTCCATTCACTTCCAACAATGCAAAAATTGATCACTAAGAGAAAATATAACAAATTCTCTAATGCACTAATTTCATCAATAAAAACTAATGCAAATCAATTCCAAAACAGTTTTTATATTTTTGTGTTTTTAATACAAGCATAAAAACATCTAAATTCAAATCAAAGAAAATTGATCTAAATCTACGATTGATTTTTCAGAATGTAAACTATGCAGTTGTAATCTATGCACAATTCACTCATATTCTGAAAATGAGAATTCTAATTATGCAAATGTGATCTATGCAAGAGAATTCTCAAACACAAGATGATTCTAATGTAATCTAAGAACCAATCAAGTGCAAGTCAAGAAAATCGGGTGAGAGTTCCAAAGATCAAAAAACACTCAAAGGCGATTAACACTCATACACAATTTAGCCCCCCCCCCCGGCGAATGAGGGGGAAATTTTTTTGCAAAAACAAAAGCAAAAAGATGCAAAATTGTGAAAAGACTGAGACAAACCTCCAAGCAATGACCAAAGGAAATCAAGTTAAGAATTTCTCAAAAAAGAGACTCAAAACACCCAATTAACTTAATGGAGATTGATGAGATGAAGAATGCTGAAAGAAATTCAGAAACAAGACTTTTTTGACAGAAAAATATAGATCTGGGTAGATGCTAAGAATCCTAAATTAAATCTAAACTAAACTAGAAAAAAGAAATCTAAAGTTTTTCAAAAAATTTAACAGGGTCCGCAGGCTTCCAGAAGTAACAGGTGCGGTCCCGCACTGTTTACTTAAGGAAAGTGCGAAACTGCCCGCACTGTGCAAAAGAACAAAGTGCGGTCCCTAGAAAAGTTCAAGAAAAACGTAAAAGATTTCAAAATTTTCAAAAACAGAGAAAACCTAAGCTACCCAGGCAGATATCCATCAATCAAAAACCAGGAAAAACTTTTCCTCAAATCAAAATAAAAGAGAACCAAAAACAACAAGTTCTTTCCCTAGCGGAGTCGCCAATTTGTTGGCCGGATAAATCGTTCTTGCGGACAAGACCGATCTCCCTAGTACTAAAAGTATCTAGCAACAAACAACCAAATAAACTAATCTTTCTCTAAGCATATATGATCCATGAAAAGCTCTATTGAGGTGTTAAGGACTTACCGTTTGTCCAGTGCTTGTTTGAAGTCGTTGTTGTCCTTCGCGCGCTTGAAGGAGTTTTCCTCGTAAACCTGCAGTCACAAACAAGCAAAATATTACATAGCACCTGTATAGAAATCATCATAAACCATGCTTATCATAGTGATCAAGGAATCTATGAAATAAACCATTGATTGAAAGCTTATTGAGAAAAATGAGTATATTTGTTTTAATTTCAAAAGAAGGAAAACCTTACAGCCTTAGCCTTGATGTTTGAAAGGCCTTCCCAGGGTCCGAAGCAGGAGTCTCCTTTACTTTGATAAGCTATGCACTCCTCCAACCAAGAAAAATATAGGTATGTAATCTCTCCTCACAAAATTCTTAGTTAACTCAATCTAAATCTCAACGGCAGTTAACCTCAAATCTTCTTAAGCTTGACCTCCCTTTGAGGCTACCAAATGCCTCTTTTTATAGTGGAAAAGAAGAGGTTTTCTGTTCCAACTATGAAGGGATAGAATCCTCCTTCAAAGGGATAAGCTCCTAAAATCAATGGGTTAGCTCCATAAGGTAAGGGATACATGCACCTCACAAGAGCGGTTCTGCCCCTGCA
Organism: Pinus albicaulis; assembly: GCA_034641835.2. Taxonomy (NCBI): domain Eukaryota; kingdom Viridiplantae; phylum Streptophyta; class Pinopsida; order Pinales; family Pinaceae; genus Pinus; species Pinus albicaulis. Next base: position 647,231,040 of record CM076584.1, on the reverse strand, counting down.
AGATACATTCTAGAGGCTTCCAGAATTTACTTTTATTGAGATTTTTGGAATTTACTTGCGCCTTTTTGATCTTACAGGGATCCACACATTTAACATAGATAAAGTGCGTTCAGGTACACAAGAGAGCTGAACATTGGGTGCAGGACCGCAGGCAAGATAGCGAGAAAGTGCGATACCAAAGTTTAGGAGACTTTTAGGAACTTTTCTTTGATTTTCAAGGCTTGACATGAGGAACTGATATGTTAGACTTGCAAAGGGAGAAGTATGAGTATTAATGAGCTCATACAGTTAGAAAAAAGTCAAGGTCACAATTTTTAGTGTAACATATCCACTGATGAGCTTGTTATTTACTTCTTCTTAACTCCATTTCCCAATGAATCTGAAAATTTTTCTTTCAATCTATACTACTTAGACCTTTCATGTTCTGCTGTATCAATTCAACCAAATAAACAAACCAAGCAAGCACTTGCACTTAATAACTAGTCTAAAATCAATACTTAAAAGAAAAAAAGATATATCTTTGCAAACAATTTGAGAGATCTCTCTCTAAGAACATGAGGAATAGATCCTGGAACTCTAAAGATTGGTTTTGATTTTTCCTTGTCTTTTGATAAGCCAATATATCAAAACACATGACCCCAACATAATGGAGATAACGGTGGGACTCTGAGTAAAATCCCTAAAACAAAACACTCACTATTCAGTACAGTATAAGTAGCTTTCTTCAAGCACTACCAAGCATAATGGTGATCATGATAGGACTTATTTGAATCAGTGACAAAATAAGTAACCCTTAGGATTCTCATAGAAGCCTCATTAAACCTTGAAGGAATCAACTAGCTAAGCCATAAGAGTAAACTCTGTTTTTCTCATCACCGTATCTAAGTGTTGAAACCGATTTAGCACACTCTCATAACCCACAGGACTGTAAAAACTCAGAAAAATCCAAAAATATTTCAGATTGGATTCATAAAATTGGTGGTGGAACCATAAAACATTTTACCTTCACAAAAAGCTAAAAAATTTCCACCTAGCGACTCCACACTCTACAACTCCTAAAGGACCAAATGACTCCACTGGTAAAAGACCTTGAACTGATTGAATAGATACAGTGACCTCTTTCCTTATTTACAAACATGATTCCAAGGATACAACGAAGGTATGACCCAATGAGTAGAGAACATATCCCTGGGTTCCCACATAAGATGCCTCAGGTGAATTGGGATGACAACCTGCTTGTTTTTCAAGGTGAAAAGTTTGATGACCCTTTATTACATCTCATCAAATTTAATATACATGTATGGAGGTTGATAGTGGAATGGCATGAAGACTTCCTTATGAAAATGTTTATGTTGACATTAGAACGAGAAGCAAGGGATTGGTATGAATGGTTGAAATCTGGTAGTTTGTTTTCTTTAAAGGACCTTGATATGTGTTTTATGAGAACTTTAAAGGAAACACTACATCATTATCATGGGGTGAATTACATTATGATCCATCACAAAACATCACCCAACACATTAGAGACAATGATGAGGATTTGGAAGAAATACATCCTGAAGATCTTTTAACAGCCATTCATTAGTTTAATATCTTATTGAAAAATTATAAGAATATAGATGAATCAGTTGAGGAAGAAATAAACCAATAAATAAAGGACATTCCTCAATATATCCCTGAAAATCCAAATAATGATTCATCATCCCTTATAGCTGAGGCTCAAGAAGACATCCAGCCTCAAAATCAGTCTTCACAAGAGACAGAGAACTATTGTACTCCTATTCAAAGGAACATAGAAACATCTTCCCCTTTGACAGAAAAAGGGATAGATCAAACTATTAATAAATAACCAGTCTCTGAAACTTTTTGCAAAAAAAATACTGTTGCCCATTCACATAGAGAACTTTGTTGTACAGATTTAGAAAGTTCTTTTGTAGATCAAAATAAAGAAGGACTTGTTGATAACCTGGTATGCTTGATTGGTAGTATTACTTATATTTATGATTTTCCTAACTTTGATATATCTAGTGATGATGCTCCCCAAACAGAAGTTAATCTTGCAGGACCATCATTAGCAGATTTATGGGATGAAGATCAGTTCCTTCGAAGAATTAATGAGCCAGTGCAGAATATTTATGATACTGATGAAGAATGTTATGAAAGCTTGGAAGTAAGTAAAGATTCGTTGGATCTTTGGTCTACTTCATCTCAGACTATCAGTAATAGTTTCCATGTGATTGGGAATCAACAACCTTTCATCTCAAAGGGTGAAGAGGAAAATAATGAAGAAATTTTTTAGCCTTCCCTTGGAAAAGAGGAAGCAAGTGAACATACCCCTGCTCAAGAATATAATAACCTCTTCACAGATCTCAGCCCATTAAATCATAATATTTTGGGATTTCGAGAGGAAAATACTGCTAAATATGATGAGTCCTCTAGTTCAGAAAATAATGTAGATGAGGAAGTTTTTCTTTCTCAAGAGAATCTTTATATTGATCTAGTGGAGAAAAAAGAGATAATCCTGGTTGAATCACATCTTCCAAATACTCCTAACCAGGCATTATTTCAAGATCCCTATGTATATTTCCTGAGGACATCTGAAGAATAGATAAAAGTTGCAAATAGCAGGATATCACCAAGTACAACAAAATATTTTAGAACTACTACTAAGAAACAAAGCAAATGGTAATGCCCCTGTCTGTCCTACATGCTCAAAGAGATGAAAAAAGACCAATCATGGAACCATCTTATTGACTGGATGTATTGGAAAAGAGAGTTTGTAAGTTAAAAATGTAAATATTCCAAGTTAGAGTAGGTTAGATAGGAATGTCAATAATGCTCAGTTCTGAGCATTTAGTTAGTTGTTCATTTCTGCTTTCAAATGTTAGAAAAATAAAAATACAAAAAAAATAGAAGAATAAAAGAGGGCAGAATGAAGATAATAAAGGTACAGCCCCATACCAAAAAGAGAAATAAAATCTAAAAGTGTGCAAGCTCAAATGCCACTCCTAAAAACACATTTCTAGTTAGTCATACAACCTAATCATGACTAATTAGTTTTTCAATTTACTGCTGATAGGTTAGTGAATTAGATTAGCCAAAGAACACAATCTTTCCTTATCAGTAAGGTAGATTAGGATAGAAAAAATAACTGGTTCTAATATGCTCAAAACTTGAACCAGATGAGAGAAAGGAAAAAGCTCAAACAAGACCAAAACCAGAGCTGGAGAAATAATGAAGGATGATTTTAATTTTTTAGATCTTAAGTCTTTAATTTTCTACAAATAAAATCTATCTGCAGCTTTTTTTTATGCCATAGACCCATAGCAAGTCAGACTACTTAATCCTGGCTTGGTTGCTTTTAAATTTCTTGTTTTAGAATATAGAGAATAAAGATCTATCAGACAACCTAATCCTGACAGATAATAGCTTAGGTAGAGAAACTTATGAGTTCAACTTTTTAATCTGAACTCATGGAGGAATAATATTAGACTTAGATTAGTTTCCTGTTTTTCAAAATATTAAAATGTTGATGAAAAGGTTTGCAAGTCCAAATGCACCTTCTGAAGAAATTTTTTTAGGAAGTAGGTTGTGTAGGTAGTCGTTTGGGAAATACTTTTCTGCTGATGTATCAAGTTCTAAGTCATTTTTGTTAGTATCTAATAAAAATGTTATCAAAGTGCAAGGCACTGATCAGCTTCTAGAGATCAATTGTCTGAAGTTCATGACATATTCAAGAAGATGCCATCCCCATGTGGAGCCACTGTTAGCCACCTATAAAAAAATTTTATACCAAATGGTGGCTAAATATTTTTAGCCTTCAAGAAACAATTCATGTTCAAATTGTGAATTCTTGAAGTCTTATGATGATAATTATCCTTCGAATTAATCTTCACTGTTGTTTCACTATCAATCCTAAAGTACCTGTTGTTTACCAAGGGAAAAAAATGTTTAAAGAGGCTCCATTTTTCATCATTTCACTCCTCCTCTTACTCATAAACAACCCCATTTTCATCCTTATTCCCTTCATAAAATCTCTCCATTTAACCTTCATTTTAAACCTCCAAAAGCATCAAAACCCTTTTAAAACCTTATATTTCCCCCTTATTTGGTTTTAAATTCCCTTCTTTCATTTACCGAGACCCTCATTTGGCCTTAAAAACCTTTTGTTTTAGGCCTAATAAGCAGTATTTTTCATTATAAAGAGTTAAGCCCCCGAGGGCTTATATTTTTCAGCCCTCCACCTCATATGGCCTAAGCTCCACAATCGGGCGCTTAAAGACCTAAAAACCCTTTCCAAAACCTTTTCCTTCTATTTTTCCATCCCAGGCGTTTCAAATTTAAAATAAATATGGACCGTTGATCTCTGTAGATGAATGGCCATCGGGCCTCCTTCCTCCATATATTCCACTTACTATGCCTTCTTCCCTTTTTTAACATTCCTGTCTCATCTTTAAATTCCCACTGCACAATCGTCAAATCTTACAATTGGGACTTAACTCGATAAAACCAGTTTTTCATTTAAACTTTTACCCCACCAATTAAAGTTTCCGCTATGCAAAAAAAAAAATGTCGGCCCCACCACTCCTTCCACCCGCACACATTGCCTCCCATCGCGTGTGATCCGCACCGTCAAATATTCCATCGATGATCCAATGGCTGATACTCCATATCGCAAAATCTTTGCACCAGAGGTTTAATGCCCAAAAAATATGTGAAATATGAGGTATTGAAAGGGACAGGTGTCAAGTGATGTGTGGAATCACATTTTTTTAGGCAATACCACCTACCCCCCATTTCATTTTGCGAAAACCATCCCTGGTTTTCTGCCATACCACTGCCCTCCTCAATTTCATTTTCTCTTTTAATCTCAGCCGTCGATCTCTGAGATCGAACAGCTTGTGTTATATCATAACCCCATTCATTTTCCCTTAATCTATTCTCCCAAGAGACTTCATCGAAATATATCCATCGTTGATTGTCTTAATCCAACAGCTCTTGTTCACCGTCGCGCCGAAACCTCCATTTGCACTTGGTTAGCTGCTCTGCCAAGGTTTTTCTCCCTTTTTCCACTGCATCCACATTTTTTCCTCACTACTCCTCCACCCTCACAAGCCTCTGAAGTAGTATTTACGACATCCGCAGGGTTTCTTAACAATTTTTTGTGTTGTTTGCAGGGTCTAATGGTGGTTGTTTTCTGTATTTCTACAGTCGCAGTCAGGTGGCATTTTCGGCCTAGAATGATGATTCTGTGGTTTTTATCAAATAAGAAAAGGAGCTGCGGGTTTTGAAATCCAAGTTTAAATCAATTGGATCACGATCCAAGGTTTAACAGAGACCCCCCAATAGCAGAAAGCCACCTATATAAACAAAACAAATAAAGTGTATCAAATGAAGAATCAATGTTAAAAGGGTGATTAAAGCCAAAGCTTGAAGATCAGAGCTTTAATCCACCAAATAAAGAGATTGAGACAGTGCTAAATAATGAAGACCCGAAGATGAAGATTATGGCTTAATCATGCCTAAACACAGCTCAAGAATAAGTTAAAGTGTTTTAAACCAAAACCGAGGAAAATCTCCTGAAAGGCATCCACTGCCACATCAGAGGCTAAAATATCCTTTCAGCTACCAAAGTGCCACCTATAGCCTCAATAAATCAAATGAAGGCATATTAATTGCCTTAGTCAGTGATATTTTTGTTTAAAGATAGCCAAAGTTATTGCCAGCCCGCCTAAAGAGTTTTAAAGTCAACAAAATCTGCCAAGTAGCTAAAATACTTAATGAAAACCAATTAATACATCGAAAATATCAGAAATCTTCTCTATTGAGCCCCTCAAAGACAGAGAAGCATTAAATTGTATTAATTGAACCTAGAGACCCTTACTTTTATTCCAACTCCTCATTTTCTTATAAAATCTCCTTGAGGAGCACATTGTTGGTTGGTTGGTCACTAGTTGTAACATTGAAACTCTCTGAAATAATACATAGTCAGTTTGAAGTTGAAGAACAAATTGAAGTCTTGGAAGTTGGATTATGTTGTGACATGCATTTTCTTGAGAAGGCTCTATCATTGGATCCCTGAGCTTGGTTGTTGTTGATGTATTCTAAATTGTCTGCTGTTTTTTCTGTTTTCATTATGTTTCATAAATTCTTACTACAGTAGGATGAAAATTTTAGGCTTAGAAATGACTCCTGGAAGCACCTTAGACCTGTTTATCCTTCACTGTTTTATGTTTCCTTCTGCTAAGGCATTTTAGAGTCTTTAATCACTCTTGAACCCCTGTGCTTGTTTATTTCTCAAATAGTTGAAATAGTTGGTTCCAACATGATTTATGGTTTTCCCTGCTTGTCTACTGCCACTTGAATGTTATTTTTGAAGTCTCCCTTTGAAGTACCATTGTTTACAGTTAGCCAAGGAGGTCTGTTTTGAGCATACCCTTTGTCCCTACTTGAACAATTGTTTTAAAGGTCTTTATAGTTGTGATCATAGATGTGTTAGGTGTTCCCTCTTCTATGACTGCAATTATCAGTGAATATTTTATGTTTTCTAAGTCCTTTTAAATAAAATCTTTGAGGAAATAGGATGTGCTCCCGAATCTTAGATTTCATTTTGAAAGTTGTCTTGAAATCATTTTTTACTTAAAGTGTGGTTTGTAGAATTCATGGTTATCCTTGTCTATCAAATACCTCTTTATTGTTCAAGTTATGTTTTTAAGTTCCCTTTGTTGAGAATTCAACTTCTCTTTTAAAAATAATTGATTTCCATCTCATTCACAAAAACTAAAGGATCCTGTGGCCAAGTTAGATTTTCCCTTTGATATCCCATATCCATTGATGAGCTTGTTATTTACTTCTTCTTTACTCCATTGCCCAATGAATCTTAAACTTCTTCTTTCAATCTATACTACTTAGAACTTTCATGTTTTCCTATATCAACTCAACCAAACAAACACTTGCATTTATTAACTAGTCTAAAATCAATACTTAAAATAAAACAAGATATATCTTTGCAAAACATTTGAGAGATCCCTCTCTGAGAACAGGAGGACTAGATCCTGGAACTCTAAAGATTGGTTCTGATGTTGCCTTGTCTTTTGATAAGTCAATCTATCAAAACACAATACCCCAACATCTGGGTTTGTAGATTAGAATCCATGCTTAAAATCCCGGATCATTCTGAGCAATCTAGCATCCTCTCGCACATATATCTTCTTCATAATAGCAGTAGTTTCCAACAGCAGCAGTAGCATCACACATTTTCACTCCTTGGTTCTTTGGTGTATTTCAGCCATCTTGTGGCTTGAGTACATTCCTTTTGGAGCACCGTGTACTTTCATTTTTTGTTGATGTATAATTATATGGATCAGTTGTTTCTACTAATTTTTAAATGTCTAGATGTTATATTCTGGCATTTCTAGCATTTTACAATTTTGTGCTTACATTCTAGTTATTGCCTAGATTTAAAATTTATGAATGTTCTATATTCATGTCTTTTCAATTTTGGAATATTACAGTGTTATCAGAGCATGATATTTGGATCAAATTGTGGGAATTTCATGACATCAGAAGAATAAAAAGAAGAAGAAGAAAAAGAAGAAGTCTACAATAATGGAGGATTGCAGTCTTGCCACTCTTCTCTTTGGCTCCATGCAATATCTCTCCAAGGAGGTCAAAAAAATGAAGAGAGAAAGGAAAAAGGAGGATCCAAGAATAATATTTGGTGAGGAAGGTCCGAGCACTTCCTATCAGCAGAAGAAGGAACCAGAGAAGTAAGGAGCTTCACATTATTCCACTAGATCCACTTTCTTTGATAAGAAAGAGGATTGGTCTGAATGTGAGGAAGACTTGGGGCATGAGACCCTAAGTAAATATATTTCTGAGTACAAATCAAAGCCCAGATATTTGAAGGAGAATATCTCTCTCCAACAGATATCGTAGCTCAAAGAAGAAAGAAGATCCAGAAGCAACAATAGAAGAAAGAGGCATAGATTTTTCATGCCTACATTTGATGGACCTTTCACAAGCACATTGAGGACTTGGAGGGAATATTTGGCTACATTCTTTTTGAAATATCCTATATCAAAAAGATAGGATGTGGAGTTTGCAGCACTACACCTAGAAGGTGAAGCTAGTGATTGGTGTTTTAGTCATTTGTCACACATGAAAGTATTTTCTTATGCATATTTTATTCTAATACTGAAGAATAATATTGGTAGAAAGAAAACAGAGACATCTCCCATCATTGAGGAGATAGTACATGAAGATCCAAAATAATATGTTCTCATAATATGTCCTCATAATCACTTAGGAAGAGGCACCTCTACAACCACCATCAGCTGCAACAACACTTGCATCAGGAGGAAGAGTACTTGTATCTTTGCAATATGGTCTTAATCTCTTGAAATTTGGAGCCCCATACATGATCCATGAGATGCATGAGGAGGAGGCAGATACCAGCGCTGGTACAATAGTTGGAGAGACCATTGCACCGGTAGAAGGAACTCTGGTACATGTGCAAGAAGTTCCCTATGTTTAGCTTATCAAAGGTTTTCACATCCTTACCATTTTCATGTTATTTTAGTACCTCATATTGAAATTTGTGAGACCATTCCATCAGAACAAGTGCATAAACAAGGATTAGAGCACCTTGCTAATTTGGAGCAAAAAATTATCACTGCATAGAGGACCCTTGATTTTATCAAGGAGAATATGTATTGCTATCCCATTTTGTCATGGTTGAGCTACATGAAACACTTTTTGTTGAAGTGTGGAGCTGCAGAAGATGGGATGAGCACAATACTATTCAATACAGTGCCAAACTTTGAGTTTAGCATTGTATGTGGCCATGAGACAACACATGTATCACCTTGCAAATCTAAAACGCGGTCACTTAGCAGCAGTGATGATGATAGTGCCCCATTATTCTAGGAGAATTATGAACGTATCTTCACTCACGCAACACTGGAGGGCAGATGATAGAGGGTAGAAATCTTGTTATGGTGAGCATTCCCCATTATCAAGATGAAATTTCTTTGATGAGCATCTCACAGATCAAAGAAGAGATTCTACCTACAACATGTATGGAGCCTTATGGGTTCCAATGGGCCTTTGGTGAGAGGATATCATGGAGAGACCTCAATGGAGGTGCACTTCAACTTTTCATGGAGTGAAAATATGTTCAGTTGAAGGATGTTGGTATTCTACAATGGGAGGATACCAAGATTGATCTTGTCATGATTCATCATCCACATTGGGATGAATGGATCTGGATGAGGAGTAGGAGGGTGGCTACCTTCCTGCAGATCTTTGATACCAGGCAGCAAGAAGCATGGTTGTGTTGGTTAATTTTGGGTGAGTATGGACACTACCCATAATCTCATATTTCCAGGATCCATGCCATGTATATCACTGATGACATGCAACAATAGAAGGCATGGATGGGCTGGTTATTGATGAGAGAGTTTGGACATCTCATGATATACCTTATATCCTTATATTTTATTTTTTTGGGATTTGTCTCATGTCTTTACATGTATTTTTGTTTTGGATATATCTCATGTTCATGTATGTACTTGGGTTCGGGACATTAAAAAACTCTCATATGATGTGGCAGCAGGGAGATTGTTTGTATTTGAATGATGAGACATTCCACATGTCCATTAGTATTCTGTTTCTCCATGACTTGCATCATGATGATGTAAGATGGTAGCAAGAATCCTTGTTGCTTTTGTTTTTGTTGGGAGAGTATGGGTTGATTTATTCCCATACATTGCATGATGATGATAGAGGATGGCAATAGGAGGCCTTACATCATTAGCTTCTATTGGGGGAGTATGGTCATTATACATGGTATGATGATATTGTTATGGGGCAGTAAGATGCATTACTCCGGTGGCTTCTCTTGGAAGAATATGGCCACTACATTTGGTACAATGATGATGTGGTGTGGCAGCAAGAGGCATTGTTGTAGTGGCTTCCTTTAAGAGAGTAAGTCTCTCTTACTTGCTTTCATGATGATCTAGCATGACAGCATAAGGCTTTGCTATTGTGTGTGGAGCTTGATTATCTTGTTTATTTTGTATCATAGCATTGGACCCCTATACCTTAATGGGGGTGGCAATGCCACCTGTAATTAAACACTTCCTGGGGGGTCCAGGAGGGGGGGGGGTGGTTGCGCCCCTGAAGCTAAAAAAAAAATGTAAAATTGCCTTGTAAAAGTATAGTAATTTCTAGTCAATATGGGCCGTTCATTAGGTAGATGATCTAACGGTAGAAGTTATGTTTAGATTAGGGTTTTTGTCCCTAGAAGTAAACCCCTTTCTTTGTATGAGGGTATTGTATTTCAATTGTGTATTCCTGGAGTGAGAAATAGGTAGGGAGACTGTGAGAGAGAACAAAGGATATTACAGTGGATCTGTTGTAGGTTGTGTCTCTTCATTTTGTTGGATAATAGAAAGGAAGGACTGGTTGTTCGAGGTGGACATAGCCCAAACTAGGTGAACCATGTATATTTGTGTCTCTCTGGTTTTATGTGTTTTGTGTGCTTGTGTTTTCTGCATATTTTATGTGTTGCATTTCTCTGACTTGGAAATTATTGATTAAATCCAGCCAAAACTACTAAGTGAGGAAACCCCGCTCACTATAGCCCTTTCCCACTCAATATTTTTACCCAAGGTAATTTTTAACTTGACATCCCCCCTATCACCTAGGTCTAACCCAGAATTTACTAGTGATTACCCAGGGTACGCATGCGATACTAGTTCTTTCAATAATATGCCCATTTACATGCAAAAAACTAACTCCATTATAATAATGATTTTTTTTGTTTCATTATTGTTATGTTTGTACATATGACATCAATGCCCATATAAAAAATAACCCATCTACCATATTACATGGGTCACCAACCTCTGTAACCGCCAGTCGTCTAAGAGTTCTCTTCAGATACATGGTTCATAAATTAATTAACCCACGTGCACCTATCCTCTCTTCTTCTAAGTCACGCTATCCTCATTCTTGGTGTTTTAAAAAAGACAAGTGTAAAAAAAAAACACATAAACCTAACCATGCACATGCCTTGCTATGAATATTGCACTATGAAATAACTAATCAAAGTTCTTGCACCAACGCACTCACTTTGGAATACAAACATAAACTTGTTCATATATTTATAAACCTCAATTCATGGCAGGCTTAATTGGCTTGTATAGCACCTTTGATCCTTGTGCAATCCAATCGGATTCTTTTTCTTCCTCTAGGAAGACAACGTCACAACTTCTGCTTGCTAGACGCCTTGCCGTAGAAGATTCCACCTTTGACGTCCCTTTTGAGCTAATCTTAACTCAACCCCGAGATAGTAATATTTTTGTGATCGATATTTGGAAGTTCAATATCACTGATCATAAATATGGTTTTCTGGCATCGGATTTTCATGCGACTCTGGCCACCAGGTCGACTAAATTCTATTTTAAATCGTCAGGGCTTCCACATCATGGATCTTTGCAATGCTGATGCTTTCGAATAGGGATTCAACATTGTGTATGCCAGCATCAGGGATGTTCTTTTACTGAAACCTTGCCACACAAAATAATACAAGCATGGCATGCTCATGAATGCTTCTATGAAGGTGCCATCACCAATCAGAAATTGTCTCTATGAGCATATTCTCAAGGGCACTATGGTAAACCTTGAGCATTGTTGCCACGATCACTTTGAGAGCCTATTTCATGGGAATCTCTACCTAAATATGCTACGGGGCCCACTCAAAATAAACTTCTTGATGCACTGCACCCATGGTCGTGGCCGCGGGAATGGAAGATCTTCTCACCGACAGCGTACTGAAGCCAAAAAACCCATGACATGACCAGGCTATAATTGTCTCATCCAGCATATAAATCGAAATACCCTCAGACTCAAAATTATTACTCCTCACCTATTCGAGGACACCCAGGCCACTGTGGTTGTTCGCAATTCTCTCTTTGGCTCTCACCATGACCAAAGTCCATCTCTTACTAAACATTCAAATCTCAGCATGGCCTACGACAATACATTTTCTTATGATGGAGAGCTCGACATAGGCACTCTAGAATTTTTCAAGCCATCTCATGAAAATGGATTTGATTTCTTTTCATTTCACTGCCACGATCTCGGCTTGGGCGAGTCTGAGATTTCATCTCCTCCTCTTCCCTTTCCATCTTCATCATGGTGCTCTTCATTTGTGGCCACCCCGAGAGGAATTTCCTTTTACATGGTCTCAGTTTAAAATTCTCAATGATCCTTCACCTTAGCACTTTCTAGATCACTTTTCCACGCTCAGCCGTAACTCGTTGCAGCGATGGGGATCTAGAAACCCTTGGCAACAGAAGTGTCTCTCTAAAGCCAAATATGGCTCTGATACCATTTTTTAGAATCTACCAAAGAAATAATAAATTTACCAAGAGGAAAAAAATAACCATAAAAAATGAGCAACAAATAATTAACATAAACACATATGTTTATTCGGGAAAACCCCAAATCTGGGGCAAAGCTGAACCAATGAAATTTCATTAACTATTGGCCAGAACCCTGGCCAATCTAACCAAGTGAGCCTTCACTGCTCACCTCCAGGCCTACATTACACTGAAGTATTTCCAGCCTTTAATAGGCTCCATTACATGCAATACCATGGGCTGAAAAACCATGGGTGCACAATACCATGTGCCCAAAAACCACTACTATATACCCTAGTCAACATTGACTCTATCTTGAGTCAAATTTACCTAAATTTTGTTGCATTGGTTTTTATTGGGAGAATATGGTTTGACATTATACATGCTCATCCATATGTCTCTACTTCTTATTTTTCACTATGTTGATGTTCGGTTTGATTCCTACATGGCCAACAAGGCTAGTTATGAGAGCATTGATAGATGTAATCTACTCTATGTATTGTGGGTTGTATAGATAGTTCATGAGTTGGAAATTTCCACTTTGGGAAGAGACCAATTCATTTTATGTATCTCATGTGTAGAGGAGATATTTGGTCAACATATGGTTGCCACTTGGAGATTCATTGATGAGGATGGGTATCTAACTTTTCAGTTGGAGGCCATTCTAGACATTCTAGAGAGGCAACTTTGGAGCTGGACATGCATGAAAGATTGTGATACATGGGAAGGCCTTCCATACGGGGATGTCATTTGGAGGGAGGATGTTTACTGTAGCATCCACTTTTGCAGTTGCTTGAGGACAAGAAACATTTTTCCGCGAAGGACTGTAATATTCCCAAATTTTCTACAAGATAATTGGAATATTAGAATTCATAATTTTCATACTTAATTAAGTAAATAATAGGGTGGAGGGACCCATAAACCCTGTTATATGAATAAATTCCACTTATATTGTCCGAATGTTGGTTAGTAGGTAGTGGATAAACATTATGGTGTAGTGGAGTAGCTCCTTAATGAAGGAAGAGTGTAGATCATGCAACATTAATGATAATATCATGGAGACTAGTGACCACATGTGCAGCATAGTTATGAGGTGGGACAAGGCTAGGGAAGGCTCACAACCATATAAGGAAGTTAAGGGCAACAAAGAAAATCAATCTGGAATTTGATATTGGATTCTCATTTGACATTCTTTGCACGCTTCAGCTGTTTAAGTAAGTCTGATGTGTTGTTTAGCACAAGGGTGTTCCTGAGTGGGAATCCTGCCCTCATCCTCAGGGGACTTCGAGTGCCCACTCAGGAGAGATATCTTGAGCATCATTTCCACTTTCCAGTATTTTTCCAAGCTTCATCCATTATTCCCAGTGCAGTCTCCTTCAGGATTGTGTTGTGTTGTAGGGTTGCAGTAGTGGAGGGTTGAGAAACCCAACTTCTGAGCTTTTTTTCTAGTGGAGGGAGTAGCCCTTCATTCGGGGGACTAGTAAGGAAGTGCTTGGAGCTTCATTCCACCATCCGGCATCAGGCCAAGCAGAAAAATTCACCCACAATGCAATCTCCTCTAGAAACTGCATTATTTTGTAGTGCAGTGGGAGTGGGAGGTCAAGTACCCAAGTTCTTGACCCTATTTTCTAGTGAGGGGACCAACCCCTCATCTATTGAGTTGATTGGGTGATGTTGCATCTGATAGATCATTCTTTCAGCCCCATATCAATAGTTTTCTTTAGGGAGTGTGTAACTCAGCCAGTAGGGGTGCAGTGTGCAACCTGTTATCCTCCTGTATTCTACAGTATCACTAGGTGACTATGGATTTTCTACAAACTACTGAAGATAGCATTTATTGACTATCAACTATATTCATAAATCTCACTTCCTTCATTATCTTCATTAAACCTTTCCACTATATCTCATTTTCCCTTCTCAAAATTACCCTCCTGCCTTAAGAACTTATGTTTAAACCTAACCCTCTCATTATCACCTTTTTCCCTACCCAAAGACCCACTTTCATCTCTAAAAACCCCATTAACCCACTCACGTTCATCAATCTTCCTTATTCACACTAAAACAATGTAAAAAGTTCTTTTTACATTGTTTTAAAAACTAAAAATGATAATATTTGGGGCCCTTTTATTTTATTTAAACCCTGTTGTAAATTGAATAAACCCTAAACATCTATATTTTAGAGGCCTACACTAAATTTTTAACCCCTGCTATCATATAAGCATCTTCCTATGCCCTATGATTGTTAAACCCTCCATGATAATAAGCGCTTTTTGTTTACTTGTTTAAACCCTAGCCCACCATATCTTTAAACCCGCCATGTTTCTTTTCAGGCCCCACCCTGTTTGACTTACCTGCCATTCCAAATCCCCCTACCAACGCTGATCTCCATCCCCGTGATCCAAAAGTCTCCATTACATGTCACATTCCTAACAACATGGGGGTTAACAACTCCAAATCTCGCGAGATGGGATATTTTGCTGCTTGTAACCCTGCCACACAATGATCGCTCAATGGAATCGCATCCTCACGGGTAACACCGCCTCAACACCTCCATCCCACACGAAAAATGGCCTTCTCCCCTCCTGTGAAAACTCAAAACCACCTCCCCATTCAAACGTTCCAAAGGCCTGTGCCTTTGCAACAAAGACCAGTAGCCACCATTAACCTCTGGAATCACTCCTAAGGCCTGAAAATGCCCAATAAACATAGAAACCCCTCCCATGCAGGTTTTAAACTATTTTTTTGATTTTAATATGTAGGTAGTCATGGCGGAAACACATAAATATCATTCTAAAGCTCCAAAAAACGTCCAACTAGACCCCCTGGGTGACGATACAGTGAGTTCATTCTTCAAAAGGACTAGGAACGCCAAATCCATGCATGAAAATCAATGGATCATGACCATTGATGGTCATTCAAATGCAGTAGATGTGCAGAGATAAAGGGAAAATACATAAACACAGTCACCAGGCATACAAAGGAAAAAAGGATTAAAAGTCTAAATCAAAGGTCAAATATGAAAGAAGGATTAGAAGCAAAGGATTAAAGACAAAGCTCAGAAAGCAGATTAAAGAAATTAAGTAGAGACAGAAAGAAAAATTAAAAGGAGAGAAGAAAAGTCTATAATATAGTTAGAAAAAGAAAAATCCAAGTTTAAAAGGCTAAGACAGAGTTTAAAGGACAAATCAAACAAATATTAGCACAAGAGATAGATTCGAATGCTAAATTAAAACATCAGTTACTTCTCATACACACTTTGGACACCTATAGCCTCATTTCACGTCGATAAAGGCAATCACAGTTATTACAACAGTCAAATATATT
This sequence comes from Pinus albicaulis, assembly GCA_034641835.2. NCBI lineage: Eukaryota > Viridiplantae > Streptophyta > Pinopsida > Pinales > Pinaceae > Pinus > Pinus albicaulis. Next base: position 647,215,288 of record CM076584.1, on the reverse strand, counting down.
TCTCAGCTACTTAGTAGTTATTGAAAAATTTAATGAGAAAACCTTAAAGTAAAAATATCCTAAAGTTAGCACAAATGTTAAGATTAGAAGTTATTATTACAGTGATTCAGTCACAGATATTTTTCCTTGGGCCTTTCATGGTCTCAAAGGTTATAAATTCATTAAATCTATAATAAATACAAATATAAAACCCTAGCTTAGGATCACCTCCTCATTTTGCAGATAAATACTGCATGTATTATTCATTTTTAGTGTTGGTTGGTTGGTTGGATAGCTGGCTGGATGTTGATTAGAGGACTGATCACTATGCTGGATTTGAGAAAACTCTGAACTACAAATATTATTGTACTGGAGGAATGTAACTGTTTTGAACATCAATAATACAAGCACGTTCACTGGATTCTTGAGCTATGTTAATGGTGAATTTATCCTTATTTGTCAATGTTTTCCTTATGTTTTCCATTCTGTCCATCATTTCTCTAATACAAGAACATAAATTTTAGATTAGGATATGTTGTTTTGGTGCCTTGATTTTGTCTTCTTTCTTTATATTAATGTTTTCTTCTGCAAGGTGTGATTAGAGAATTCTTAATTTCTCTCTGGTTCCACCTGGCTTGTTGTCTTGGAAATGATTCAGTAGAGTCAAGCCAAATAAGTCTATGGTACACCCCGTCTGTTGGTGTAGCTTGAAATGTTATTTTTAAGGCCTTTCTTTGAAGTGTACTTGCTAGATTCGAGCCAAAGAAGTCTATGGTATGCCCTATCCCTTGGTATGTCTCAAAATGTAGCTGCAAATCTCTTTTTGGTTGATTAAATAATTCTTAATTTCTCTTTAATTATATTGAATATTAATCTTAAATTTTTTCTTTATCTGAAAGTAATTCGAGTATTTTCTGATTGTTGTCTTAAAGGTTTTATTATTAAAGTCTGGCTAAAGAAGTCTATGGTTTTCCCTGTCCTTTTGTTTGTCTCAAACAGTTACCTAAAATGATTTTCTTGTTGAAGTAGAGTTAAAGGATTATTAATTTCCCTTTAGTTTTACTGTTTTCACAACTAACTGTTATTTCATATTTCATCTAATCTAAGAGATCCACTTGATATAGTTAGCTTTCCCTATGAAAACCCTTGCAGAGTTGAAGAAAAAATAAATCCTTTTATGAATCCATAGCCCAATGGATTAATTCTTCTCACATTCTACCTATCTAATTGTAACACTCCATCAATTAATCACACCATTAGTCTATAAATCAACCAAACAAAAAAAAAAAGTCTTAAAATTCATAACTAGCCTAAAATTAGAAAACAAAAGCATAAAGATATATCATTTACAAACACATACATAAAGAGATCCCTCTCTAACTCCAGGAAGACCAGGTCCTTGGACTCCAAAGTGGATTGATGTGGTTCCCTGCAGAGTTGTTCTTGCCAACATTGCAAATCATGGGGAGCCAACATAGTGGTGACTATACTGGGGAACTGAGCTATTAAGCATCTTAATATTACCTCAACAGCTCAGAAAACCTCAGTTTAACTGAGATGAATCAATTTTTAGCCAAGAATGGTACCTAGTTTCTGATGGTGGACAGCAACCAACCTTAAGAAAATTAAAAATTTTCCACCTGCTGACTCCACTGGTTTTCAGTAGGCATGCTGAATCCACTAATTTTCCATAGAATCCACTGGGAAAATCATTGAGAAATCTTGACATCATTAACCTAAAAGGAACCCAGTCAAGAATACTTTGTGGATTAAGTATTTATTTCATAGATTGGTTTGTTTTTCAAAAACTGTTATAAACTTTCAACCTTTCTGAATCTTGGGTCCAAATTCTAGCTTCTAGAAGAATCTATACCAGATCTCATGTAGGCCCAATCCTCTTGCAATAGTTGACAATCCTGAAAGCATCCTTAGGAAGTCTCCTAGATATAAAAATCCAACTATTAGCAGACCTATCCAGAAAGCAAGTTCCCTACCTGAAATCCTTAAAGACTTGCGGAATATCCTCTCTGACCCACCCCTAGAACAAAGCTTGTCTAGGACTAGGTCTCAGAGTTGGATAACCCAGATAGTTTTAGACCCATCCAACTTACAGTAGAATCCTGTTGTACTAACCTCACCCCCCACTATTCTCCTTTCTCCATTCAACGCTCCACCTCCTTTTGTAAACCCTCCTCTTATCAACCCTCCTTTCTTTGCCCAACCACATATCATGGCAACATGGTATGCTTCATTATTTCTACCATTTCCTTTAGCCATTCTATCATAGGACTATCAGCCCAATATTACTTTATATGATGCCAGTGGTTCTACTAATGCTCAACAACATGTGGATAGAATGAATGAATACTTTGATAGATAAGAAATAGATGATGAAATTGTTAAACTAAGAATGTTTGCTCAAAGCTTAGGGGGAGAAGCAAGAAAATGGTTTAAAGGATTAACCCTTAATAGCATAAAATATATTCCTACTTTTCATCAATTATTCTTAAACGAATGGGAATTCAAGAAGAACCCTCTCCAAATATTTTCTGAATATGAAAAAATTAAGAGTGTTGGAGAGGGTGTCCAAGAATACTATACTAGGTTCAATAGTGTATATAATGCCCTCCCTATCCAAATGAAACCTCCAGAAGGTCTAGCTCTAATAAAATTTTCAAATGGGTTTGACCCAAAAATCACTTACCAACTAAGAGAAATATACCCTCTCACATTAGAAGATATGCAGAGGGGTGCAGTAAGTGTAGAGGAAAATCTGATTGCCAGGAGAGCTAGAATGAAAAATAAAAAGAGAGTCACATACGGGGAAGAAGATGTACCTTCGTCATCTGATACTAAGATTTATAACCTTGTTAGAACTATGGAAAGGATGATGGAGATAATAAACATGAATGAGAGAGCTTGCCCTAGAGAAAACCAAACAGCTCCTCAAAACATAAATCAAAATCAGAACCAAAGCCAAAACTTTAGAAGAAATCCCCCTCAAATAAGACAAAGAGGTCCTGATCAGCAAATCAGGCCTCCTTTCCAAGAAAAATATGTTTATAAGGATGAGGGGATGATTGAAAAAATAGAGGAAAGTCACATCAATCTAATGGGAGTAAATAATGAGGATATTTTTTTCCTCACTAAGGAAGAACAAGGCATATTTTCACCAAATGAGGAAGAAAGCCTAGAATCTGAAGACTACAAAAAAGGCTTTGAAAATTTCATCATGGAGGTACATATACAGTATGACCTCAGAAGTAAGAAAATCCAAAATACTCCCAAAAGAAAGAAATCTCAAATTTATACTAGGAAAATCCCTGAAAATATTCTCAAAAAGACAGTAGAAAATACAAACATAGTGGCTAAAATTTCTGATAAAAATAGAAACAAAAATAGTCAACCTAGGGGAAAACATAGTGGTGACCAAAGAAGCACTTTCAATATAGCTAGTGCCCCTAAAAAAACTATTTTAACTGAGTTCCCCAATAAAAACCAGCAAGCTGAAATTGCTGTGAAAATAGTGTCTAATAGGACTGATTTGAACCTTTCAAAAACGCAAAAACCCTTCAGTATGGAGAGTGAAATTGCTAAGATAAAAATATCCATCCCTCTTACTAAATTAGTCACTCAAGATGTATATAGATCTCAAGTTTTGAAAGCTTTAAACATAGGATAAAATTTTTATTCTCTAAATTTAAATGATGACAAGCCTGAACTTCTGTTTGGAGCATAAGTAGAAGGAAAATTTCAAGAGGGAGGTGTTCCTCCATTTTATGTCAGTTTAAACATCCATGATAAAATCCTCCATAATGCCATGTTATATTCAAGAGATTCACACAACCTCATGCCAAAGGTAGTAATGGAAAGATTAGGCCTTGAGATAAGTAGACCATACAAAGATTTATACTCCTTTGATTCGAGTAGAGTTAAATGTCTAGGCCTAATCAAATATATTTGTGTCTATCTAGCACAAATACCAACCAAGAGCCTAGTAATGGATATTGTAGTGGCTGATATTCCTCCTAAATATGGCATGGTCCTTTCACACTCATGGTGAGCTAAACTCCAAGGTACCCTCCAAATGGACATGACCTACGCTACCATCCCTATTTTCGGTCAACCAAGAAGACTATATAGGGAAACTCACATGAAATACATGGTCAGTATTCAATAAAAACTAGACAAATCCCCTCTTTATTCTATTCAGATAGACCTTGATTCATTTATCCTTTAAAATGATGACAACATTAACGAACAAATGACAGAAAATGAACAAACAACTAAAAAAGAGGAGGAACAGTCAGAAAATTTGGCCCAAACAGAAAATAACCAACATAATGGGGACCATAAAGAACAACATAATAGACAACATAGTTGCAGCCCCAATGACCAACATAACGATAAATTTGAAATTGAGCCTCTTTGGAGTATGAGCTTTGATGGTTCATGTGGCAAAAATGGTTCAGGAGCAGGTGTGTGGGTACATAACACTGAAAACAATCATGCAAAAGGTCACTGATATAAGTTGAACTTTCAATGTACAAATAACATAGCAGAATATGAGGCACTACTCCTAGGGCTACAATTAATCAAGAAATTAGGAGCAAAGAGGATTTTTGTTCATGGAGATTTCGAATTATTCATTAGGAAAATTAAGGGAGAATACACAACCAAACATCCTACACTGAGAGCATATAGGGATGATGCCATTGACCTCCTAAAAACATTCAAATAGTATGATATTATTTTTTTCGCAAGAATTCAAAACATCCTTGCCAATGGTCTTGCATTTGTAGCCAGTACTTTTTAGAGACCTTATCATAATAAACAATACATAGTACAAGTCAAATATAGACTAGTAGTCCCTGATAACATAAAATATTGGCAAGTTTTTGAAGGAGATAAATAGGTTTAATATTTTCTGCCGTCCAGAAATGAGTTTTAAATGCCAAATTCAGACTCAGATCATGAAGAATACTACTCTACTAAGGAAAAAACTTACAAAGAAGAACCTCTGGATAATTCTTATGTAAATCTGTTAGAAAAAGAACACCCACATGAAACAGAGCCTTGCACAGATTCAGAAAAGTAAGATTTTGAAGTGCTACAGTCCAAATTTGATACTTTTCCAAAGGGTCTGGTTCCTATAGAGGAACTTTTGACTTCAATGATGTTGCTAAAAATCCAAAAATGGAATCCACTGAAGCTGAAATAGAAGAATGCAATATAGGTAGTGAACAAGAACCCAAAATGATAAAACTATCCAAAACACTGCCAACTCATATAAAATAGAAATATCTTGAGATTTTCAAAGAATTTAGTGATGTGTTTCCTTGGAGTTATGAATATTTAAAGTCATATGATACTGAGATAATCCAGCATAAGATCCCTCTCAAAGAAAACCAGAAGCCCTTAAAACAAAAATTTCGTAGAATAAACCCTGTCTAACTGCCCCTGGTTGAGAAAGAAATTAAGAAAATGTATGATGTTGGAATAATAGTCCCTCTTAGATACTCAGAATGAGTTTCAAACCTTGCATCAGTGAAGAAGTAGACAGGATAAATTAGGCTATGCATAGACTTTAGAAACTTAAACAAAGCCTCCCTAAAATACAACTATCCTTTACCAAAAATGGATCATATACTGTAAAGGGTAGTAGGCTCCAAAATAATATCTTTGCTTGATGGATTTTTAGGTTACAATCAGGTGTTGGTACACCTAGATGATCAACATAAGACAAATTTCACTACACCCAAGGGCACCTTCATGTATATTAAAATTCCTTTTGGGTTACTCAATGTTGGAGCTACTTTCCAAAGAGAAATGGATATTTCTTTCTCAGAAGAAATAGGTTACTTCATTGTGATATATCTTGATGACATAATAATCTACTCAAAAATGGATGAAGAACACCTATCTCACTTAAGAAAAGTCTTTGAAAAATGCAGAAAATATGGTCTATCTTTGAATCCCAAGAAAACTTTGTTTAGCCTTCAAGAAGGGAATCTTTTAGGCCACATCATATCTGAAGAAGGGATCAAGATTTATCCAAAAAGGATTGAAGGAATATTGCAAATAGGTGATCCAAGAAACATCAAAGAGCTACAATATTTCATTGGAAAGATAAATTTCTTAAGAAGGTTCATACCATACCTTGCAAAACTCCTATGAAACATTACTAATATGTTGGAAAGAGAAATAGGAGTTAAATGGACCATAGGAGAAAAAAAAAAAAAAATTAGTTGGTAAAAAGAGGAACTTACAAAAACACCAGTTCTAATCAGCCCTGATTTTACCAAAGACTTCTTCATATTTTCTTTTTCATCAGAGCATACTATTATTGTTGTCTTATTGCAGAAAAATATGAAAGGACAGGAGCAACCCATAGCATTTTTTAGCAAAGCATTAAGAGATGAACCTCTAAAATATAACATAATGGAAAAACAAGCCTTTTCCTTAATCAAGGCATTGAAAGATTTCATAGTCTATATTTTACACTCACACATCATTGCATGTGTGCCTCACACAGTGGTTAAAGACATCTTGACCCAAGATCCTGATGGAAAAAGAGGTAAGTGGATTTTTTTCATACTAGATATGATCTGGAAATCAAGTTCACCAAGCTAATGAAAGGGAAAGGACTGGCTAAACTCATGGCTGAAACAAACCATCAAGCACTGGACATCAACATGATTAATGCATTAGATGAACAAGAGGAGCTAGCAACTCCACCTATTGAGGAAACATTTCTGAACTCATCTTAGTATGATGATGTATTATATGTGCTTTTCATTTAAATGTTCTTCCTGGTCTGTCCAAATCAAAAGCTAGATTTTTTAAATTAAAGGCTGTTAATTTCTGCATTATAGATAAAGTGTTATATTGGAAAAATGCTTGTGGTATATTTCTTAGATGTTTTCTTGAAGAAGATGCAAATAGGATCAAACATGAATTTCATAAGGGAGAATGTGGAGGCCACCTATATTGAAAAACCACTATCAATAAGATCCTTAGAGTTGGTTACTATTGGCCCACCCTCATTCAAGATATCCATAAAATGGTAGTTTCCTACCATAAATGCCGAATCTTTGAGGGTAAAAGAAAATTGCTACCCTTGCCATTACATACAATTTCTTTTGAAGCTCCTTTTCAACAATGGGGCCTAGATTTTATTGGGGAAATCCAAACTGCCTCCTCTGACTAGCATAAATAGATCCTTACTGCAACTGAATATTTTACAAAATGGATATAGGCCATCCCTTCTAGAACTGCCACATACTCAGTAATCATCAAATTCCTTGAAAACCACATTTTGTCTAGGTTTAGTTGTCCTAGAAAGATCATTACTGATAATTTTGTTGCCTTTAGATCCAACAAGAAGGCAGATTTTTGCCACAAATATCATATTACATTGGGACATTCGACAGATTATTACCCTCAAGGTTATTGGTTGGCTAAATCCTCAAACAAAATTTTGGTGAACATCATCAAAAAGTTACTGGAGGAGAACAAGAAATAATGGAAGAAAAAACTAGTACATGCACTCTGGGTAGATAGATTAACAAAAAAAAAATCGATTGGTATGTCTCCCTATTAGCTAGTGTGTGAAGAAGATCCAGTTTTTCCAACAAGCTTGGGAGTACCAGTGATGAAGCTCATCCAAGAAGTAAAGTATAAGGAAAATGGTATGCAAAGAAGAATAAACCAAACTGTCCAGCTATAGAAAACTAGAGAAGAAGTATACAACAGAACATAGCAAGTGCAGGAAAAAATCAAAAAAATGTTTGATAAGAGGACTAAAACAAATGATTTCAGCATTCGAGAAAAAGTGCTGAAGTGGGATTCAAGAAGGGAAGACAAAGGGAAACATGGAAAATTTGACAATCAATGGAAATGTCCATATATCATCCATTCTGCAAGAGGAAGCAATGCATTCTTCCTACAAGAAATGGATGGAACAGAATTATTTGGGGGTCTTGTCAATGGTAGGATTCTGAAGCATTATTTCTATTGAAAATCTCAATTTAAATCTTTTTTCATTGTTTATAACATTGTTGAAATAAAATCCCAGTAAAATAAACACAAAAAGAAAGAAAAGAAGAAAAGAGGGAAGATAAAGAAAAGTTAAAGCCCCATACCAAAAAAGAATGTTTTTGAAAGTGTGCAATTCCAAATGCCACTACTTTTGAAAAAAGAAGTCTTGTTCAATCATACTGTCTAATTATGATTGGGAAATTTTTTAATTTTTGCTGATAAGTTAGAAAATGAGGATTTTCCAAACTGTTTAAACTTGTCTTATCAGTAGATAGATAAGAAAAGATATTGGTTCCAAAGAAAAATCTGAACCAAACAAAAAAGAAATTTATAAGTGACAAATTCCAGATCTAAGCCCTTAGTTTTAGTTTAACTTTTTGCAAAATAAAATCTGTGTGCAACTTGTACAAAATGCCACAATTTCATCACAATCAAACTGCTTAATCTTGATTTCTTCATGCTCTAAATTTCATGTTTATAGATTAGAGAAAGAAAACATTTCAAAATATGTAATCTTGACAGATAAGCAGATTAGGTAGAGAATAAAAGAGCTCAACACTCTAATCTGAGCCTTTGGATGATATAAGTGTAGAAATAGATATTTTTTTGCTTTCAAAAGAAAAGTAATGTGAAGCGTTTTTTAGTCTAAATGCACCCAAATGAAGAAAAAATGCTAGAATATAATGATGGGTAGGTAGAATTGAGTTTCAACTAGCATGGTTTTCAATGTTTAAAGGTCAAAAGTTACAAAGAACAACAATAGATCATCAATTGCAGAATGACAAATCTCCAAGTACAAACAAGGCACTAGTCTATAAATCCCAGAGATCTAAACTCTGAGGTTCTTGACACCTTCTAAAGAATCTGCCCTCCCCAGCTGGAGCCACTATTATCCTCCTGTATTCTATAGTATCACTAGGTGACTATGGATTTTCTACAAAATGCTGAAGATATCATTTCTTGACTATCAGCTATCTTTAGAAATCTCACTTCCTTCATTATCTTCATTAAACCTTTCCACTATATCTCATTTTTCCTTCTCAAAATTACCCTCGTACCTTGAGAACTTATGTTTAAACCTAACCCTCTCATTCTCACATTTTTCCCTACCCAAAGACCCACTTTCATCTCTAAAAAACCAATTAACCCCCTCACCTTCATCACTCTTCCTTATTCACACTAAAACATTGTAAAAAATTCTTTTTACATTGTTTTAAAAACCAAAACTGATAATATTCGGGGCCCTTTTCTTTTAATTAAACATTTCTGTAAATTGAATAAACTTGACCCATCTATATTTTAGAGCTCTCTCTAAAGTTTTAACCCCCACTATCATATAACCATATTCTCGTGCCCTATGATACTTAAACCCTCCATGATAATAAGCACTTTTCGTTTACTTGTTTAAACCCTAGCCCACCATATCTTTAAACCTGCCATGTTTCTTTTCAAGCCCCACCATGTCCGAATTACCCACCATTCCAAATCCCTGACCACCATTGATCTCCATCCCCGCGATCCAACAGTCCTCGTTACATGTCACATGCCTAACGGCACAGCGGTTAACAACTCCAAATCTCACGAAATGGCTGGTTTTGCCGCTTTTACCCTACCACGTTGCGCTCGCTCAATGGAATCGCATCCCTATTGGTAATACTACCTCACCACCTCCATCCCACACGAAAATCGCCCTTCTCCCCTCCCACCAAAACTCAAAACCACTACCCTATTCAAATGTTCCAAAGGCCTGTGCCTTTGCGACAAAGCCCCGCAACCACCATGAACCTCTACAAGCACTCCTAAGGCCTGAAAATGCCCAATAAATGCAGAAACCCCTCCCACACAGGTTTTAAACTAATTTTTTGATTTTAATATGCAGGTAGTCATGGCAGAAACGCATAAATATCATTCTAAAGTTTCAAAAAATGTCCAAATAGACTCCCTGGGTGACGATCTAGTGAGTTTGTTCTTTAAAAGGACTAGGAGTGCCAGATCCACGCATTAACATCAGTGGATCATGACCATTTATGGTCATTCCAATACAGTAGATGCGCAGAGATAAAGGGAAAATACATAAACATAGTCACCAAGCAGATAAAGGAAAAGAGGATTAAAAGTCTAAATCAAAGGTCAAAGATGAAAGCAGGATTAGAAGGCAAGGATTAAAGACAAAGCTCAAACAGAAAATTAAAGAAATTTTCAGAGACAAAAATAAGAATTAAAAGGAGAGAATCAATGTTTAGAAGATAGTCAAGAAAAGACAAATCCAAGTTTAAAAGGCTAAGACAGAGTTTAAAGGACAAATCAAACAGAGATTAGCACAACAGAGAGATTCGAATGCTAAAGCAAAACAATAGTTACTTCTCATACACACTTTCAACACCTACAACCACATTCCACTTCAATAAAGGAAATCACATCATTTACAATAGTCAGAGATATTTCTGAGTTACTCAGTAATTATTGAAAAAGTTAATGAGAAAGCCTTAAAGTCAAAATATCCTAAAGTTAGTCCAATAGTTAAGATTAGAAGTTATTATTACAGTGAGTGAGTCACAGATATTTTTCCTTGGGCCTTGCATGGTCTCAAAGGTTAGAAATGCATTAACTCTGTAATAAATACAAATCTAAAACCCTAGAATAGGATCACCTCCTCATTTTTCATATAAATACTGCATGTATTTTTCATTTTTATTGTTAGTTGGTTGGTTGGCTAGCTAGTTGGTTGTTGATTAAAGGACTGATCGCTAGGCTAGATTTGAGAAAACTCTGAGCTGCAAAGATTATTGTACTAGAGGAATGTAACTGTTTTTAACATCAGTAATACAAGCACATTCACAAGATTCTTGAGCTATGTTAATGGTGAAGTTATCATTCTTTCTCGATGTTTTCCTTTTGTTTTCAATTCTATCCATCATTTATCTGATAAAAGAACATAAATTATAGATTAGGATATGTTTTTTTGGCACCCTAATTTTGTCTACTTTCTTTATCTTAAAGTTTTCTTCTGCAAGGTGTGATTAGAGAATTCTTAATTTCTCTCTAGTTCCACCTGGCTTTTAGTCTTGGAAATAATTCAGTAGAGTCAAGACAAATAAGTCTATGGTACGCCCTGTCCTTTGGTGTAGCTTGAAATGTTATTTTTAAGGCCTTTCTTTGAAGTTTAATTATTAGAGTCAAGCCAAAGAAGTCTATGGTATGCCCTGTCCTTTGGTACGTCTCAACCTGTACCTGCGAAGGTCTTTTTGGTTGATTAAAGAATTCTTAATTGCTCTTTAATTATACTGACTATTAATCTTAAATGTTTTCTTTGTTTGAAAGTAATTCGAGGATTGCTGGATTTTTCTCTTAAAGGTTTTCTTATTAGAGTCTGTCCAAAGAAGTCTATGGTTTTCCCTGTCCTTTGGTTTGTCTCAAATAGTTACCTAAAAGGATTTTCTTGTTGAAGTAGACTTAAAGGATTCTTAATTGCCCTTTCGTTTTATTTTTTTCACAACTTACTGTCATTTCATATTTCATCTAATCTAAGAGATCCACTTGATATAGTTAGCTTTCCCTATGAAAACCCTTGTAGAGTTGATGAAAAATTAAATCCTTTTATGACTCCATAGCCCAATGGATTAATGCTCCTCACAGTCTACCTATCTAATTGTCACACTCCATCAATTAATCACACCATTAGTCTATCAATCAACCAAACAAAACAAGCAAGTCTTAAACTTCATAAGTAGCCTAAAATCAAAAAACAAAAGTGTTACACAGCAATTTGTCACCGTCCCTGCAATTCCCCATCATGCACATTGGAGGGCTCATTCCGTGACCTGTGAGCAGTGACATAACTTGAAAACACTTTCATGGCATTCCCCTGAACATGTACTTTCATTTCCCTGAAGACAACTCCTTGTGAAAAACCCTAAAAATAGCCTTTTCATCCTTGGCGCGACTAGCCTGTGTTATACCCGCGCCAATGGGGGAAATTATTCAAAGGGGGCGTGCCAATTGGTGCTCTGTCTCAGAGTCGCACTCGTGCCAGGCTTAATAAAGGGTGTTTTTTTAAATAAATGGTGGAAGATTGACTTTAACCAACTCCTGAACTGGTCTCTAAATTGAGTTGGGACGTTTGGCTCCAGATTTCCATGTAGAGGAAGTAGTTTGCCACCTCCCATGGAAGCTTCCTTGAGAATAGGGCCAATCCCATGATTGTAGGGATCCCAAATCCCCTTCCTCCATCTATATAAGCTTGCCATTTCCCTTTGCAAGCTAATATCCAAGAGCCTTCATAGCCTAAAGAATGTTGCAAGAGCTTTGATAGTCCTCATAGTGCCAAATCCATAGCAAGGAGATTGATGATCGAAGAGAGAGGCTTGTCCCTATTCCTGGCAAGCTTTACCGAGACGTATTCTGCTGACGACCCGCCGAAGGAGGATTTTAGCGTCAGAGCTAGGTTGTATCATCCTTTGTTTCATTAATATAAGCGACTACGATTATAGTTCCACTCGTATTGTTCATGCTTGTTTACGATTTGAGTCCTCTCTGACTGACGCATAACTGCAATTATATGGTTTTACGCTCGCGTGTTCATAGTGTTTCTTGTATGTGCAGGTGTTCGACCGCGTCAAGTGGTGGAATTGTGACCTGTCGGAGCAAGGGATCGAGAGCACTATCCTCTCTACAATGACAACAGCATTGGACCTAAGGTAGGCCTTCTATCACGCTTTGATTTTTGCAATTAGGAGCTTGCGTTATAGTGTGTTTGATTGTTGCTAGACCCGATCTGGGCTAGTAGGGATTGCCTCTGTCCGCAGAGGGGATTTACCTCCTCAACAAATTGGCGACTCCATTGGGGAGTTAGCTTGTTGTTTGCTTTATAAACTACAGACGGAGCCTGAAGTTAGCCAGATAGCCTTCGAAACGCTCTTGCTCTGCATTAGTGAAGTAGATCAATGCTGCTTCAGTTAATCTCCGGTTTAGTTTATGAACTGAACACTTGGAGTACTATCTTGTCTTTCAATCGTTTCTTGAATTTGCCTTCTTCATCAGCACTTTTGGCTGGCTCTTTTTGTGAGTTTGGCTTTTGGTTTGAGCTTTACCATCACTGGTCTGCTTCTTGGATTTCTTATTTTTTATTTTTCATTATTAAACTCGACTGGCACGCTTTTCAGTGTGACAGTCGCGCCCACTGGTGCATGTTGTCAGTGTATTACTCGTGCCAATCCCATTCTGGTGCTAGTTTCAGCCTTACAGTTGCGCCAATCCTGTAAGGTGCTAGGGTTTACTGGGTTTTGAGCCTTCTGAGACTGATCTAGGTGTTTGGTCTTGTTTTTTTTACTGCTTGAGTGTTCTAGGGCCTTTTTTGACTAACTTTGACCTTCTTCCTTTGTTTTTTTTCCCATTTCTATTGATTTTACATTATAGCCCTAGGGCATCTAGGTGCTATTGTGCGTCGAGCCTCCCTTGGGAATTTTTGACTCCTGTCTATTTAGTCAGCTCTGTGATAGCTTCCCTGCACTCGTTGGGTGGTTTTCTATCATTTTATTGCATTATTTGAGTGATTGGCTTCTTCTTCATTCGAATTCCACTTTGTCTCATTTTGGGCCTAGATTACATGGTTCAATTGAGTCTTTGGGTGTATTTTGATTTTAGGGACCTTTTTATCGATTTGAGATCTGATTTTAGGCTTGCGTTGAGTGAAATTCGATTTTTTTTCTCTTTTTCTTTTGCTTCTCGATTTCTTGTCTCCTTAGTTTTCATCTTGTTAGTGCTATTGCTCTTAAACATTGAAAAAAAAAAAAAAAAACTCTTTTGCGTTGAATTAGTTGATGTGAATTAGATCTTTTCAGTGTTATTAGTGATTAGTAACTTTGAAATGAAAGCTTTTAGTTTCCATTAGCTGCATTAGAGATATCATTGGTTGTTTTTTAGTCATTTTTTTGTTGTGTGAAAATCTCTTAACTCTCCTGTAGTTAGCTTTCATCGAATGAAATGATATACTGTGGCATGTAGTGTGCATTTAGGAGATTTCGAGACATTACATTCGCTAGGGCCTGAAAACTGAAACATAATTGAAGATAAACATTAAAATTTATTCAATTTACACTAAGGAAACATTGAAACGTTAACGAAATATTTAGAGGTCTAGGCTAGAGACGTGTTTTGGCGTCTTTAAACCTAGTAGTTGTCGTTCGCCTCTTGGCTTTAGACAACACTAGTATGGACTTGTGCTCCCCATACCATCGTGTATATAAAGGGAGACCCCACTAGGTTTCTATCATTTATCCATAAGGAAGCCGAGTTTTCCACCCTATACCCGTGATATACCAGACACAGCATTCGGGGAGATTGACTACACATATGTCAAGTCCTTGGTTGATTTCTCTTTCATTTTGAAACCAAGGTGTATATTGCAGTTCATAGTTATTTGGTACACCCTTTGCCTAGTATTCCTGAGCAGTAATTTTGATCTTATCTAACTCTTTGAATTTGAAAATATTGCCAAGCACTTGTCCTTTCACGCTTGCTTCAAAACTGAAATAGATAGAGTCATCTTTCATCCGTTTCTCGACTCGTAAAACATGAAATGGTGAAGTTTCTAAGTTTCAATGTCGTAAAATAAATCACCCACGATCACACTCCTTGTTAGATTTTGCTTGTTGGCCGTTTGATTGTGTGCCTTGTTTATTTTTCAACCCGTGTGTGTGTTTGATCTTTTTCTCTTGTCATTACTACCACAGTGGCGGAACCCTCAGCTTCATCTACTGGTAGTCCATATACAGATGATTCATCAGAGGTTTCTCAATCCTTTGTTGAACCTCAGCAGCCCATCATTTCTGAGTTTCCCGACGGGGGACCGGTTCTATCTGAGCTTCCCTTTGGAGGACCAGTTGAGTTCAATTGGCCCTTATCTGACCCTTGGTCCAGATTTGGAGTAGGGGAACATTTCCCTCCTCTTACATCGGGTTCGTCCTTTTTAGCTGCTGTTATTCCTCCTAGTCCTCGCCGTCTATTGCGAGATCTAGCAGTAGGTTCAAATATGAGTGAATCCAGTCATTCTGCTAGCGAGGAAATCCCCACGTCTAGTGAAGATTACCAGCTATTCCCAGAAGTAACTCAGAAATTATTTCCAGAAGAAAATGCCGAATCATCTGCTATGTCTTTGCCTGGTCCCTCACTACCAGCAGGTATAGATCCTTAGGTCAGATTATTGCCGCTGCTACCTCTATGGGGGTATCAGCTCCTTCTACGAGGTCAGTTGTTCCTTCATTTGGAATATCTCCATAGACACCTGTCACGTCATCCTCTCAGGTCACTTCTGTACCCATCACGCCCACTGTTTGTGTGGCTACATCTACACCTGCTATTACCACTCAGTCTGTAAGGACCACATCCCTTCCCAAAGACATCTACATAGCTTCTACTATGCCGGAGAACATCTCTCCTGAGGAGTATCGATTGTCCTTACAACAATCGAACCCCAAGGTCGGACAACCCCCTCAAGATCCCAACCGCTCCTATTTTTTTCATTATGCATAGGATGGTACACCCGTGTACATTTTTCCATATAAGTACGATGAGAACGGAAACCCTTTGCGTTTACCCGCTCCTGAGGCTCAGCTTCATGCTCAGGATTTACCGTATAACCAAGCTGGGCAGCCTTATAACCCGCAAGGACAACCTTTTCAAGGCCAACCTTCGGGCCAACCTGGATATCCTTATGACCCACAAGGTTACCCTGTGGGCCAGCAAGGGCCATTATATGGTCCGCAAAGACAATATTACAACCCTTCAGGTCAACTCATGCAGCCTCTTCCTGGATTCCAATCAGGGTAGCCTCAAGGACTCCCAAGTCAAATGGGGTACCAAATCGGTCCGGTATATGGGCCTGTGGGGAAAGTCCAACCGTCGCAACCCATGCAACCTCAGTATCCTATTGCTCTAAATGTTGCACATTATCCAGGACCATCTTATGGTCCTGTTCCAGGTCAAACCGGTTATCAACCGCCACTTGGCTCTATTCCTCCACCAAGCCAACCGGTCCATCCGTCACAACCCAGTGTTCCACCACCAGGCAAACCAGTCCATCCGGTACAACCTGGTGCTCCTCAATAGCCAGGTCAACCTGTACAACCAGCACAATCTGTTTATCCAGGTCAACCTGTTCAACTAGGGAAGCCCATTCAGCCAGGTCAGCCTGTCCAACCAGGCCAGCCTGCACACTCTGTCAACCCTGCCCAACAACCGATTTACTCGATGCCACAACTGAATCCACCATTGCATCCTAATTATCAGGCTCAACAGGGTCCCACCTATTAGCAGCTCACTCAACCTCAAGGCAGTTACTACCCTCATGGTCAATCTTGAACGGTTTATAATCCGCCCCAAGGTTCCCATTATTACACTCAACAACCCGGCTACACCTATACTCAGCAGCCAAATCTGCAGACTGCTCAAACGGGGCCGACTTACAATCAGAGTCCATACTCTGGTTATCAAGCCCCGTACACTAGTTACCAGCAGCCGAATCAGGCTGGTTACGAGCAACCGAATCAGACTAGTTATACACCCTATACCCCCTACAGGCAGAATCCTACTAGACAAAACCCATGGGGGCAAGGATATTCTCAACCAGCATGGGGTACAAGTACCGGTCCTTGTCGAGGGCCTCGCATTGTTGTGTAACCAGCTTCAAAAATAGAAGAAAAGAGATATAAACGCCTTAGAAATAAGCCACTTCGAGGGGGCAACCTCCAATACATTACATAAATGCACAATTCTTGGATGATACAAATGAACAAACCCTCCTTCTATATATAGGAGTCCATGGGGCCATAATATAATCCTAGTGGGGCCACAATGTAATCCTAGCCGACCTAACAATAATAATGTAAGGGCACAATAATAACAATATGGGGGTTACGGGGGTACAATAATAACAATAAGGGGGGCTACACTAACATAATAAGGGGCTACACTATTAATATAGGGACTTAACATGCCCCTCTCCTTCAAAAAAGTGTTGTCCTCAACGCTTGAGTAGCTATGGGTGCTTCTGTATAAAATTCTCATCCTCCCATGTAGAATCTTCAGTGGGTAAGTTCTTCCACTTGATGAGATACTCTGAAATTGATCGATTCCGTAGTTGTCGAGTTCTTGTTTCCATGACCGCTTCTGGTTCCAATATGATTTTTCCTTCCTCATCAAGTTCTGGCAATATTGTTTGAGCTGGAAGATTTTCTCCTATAACCTTCTTTAAGCATGAAACATGGAAAACTGGATGTACTCGCGAAGAAGCAGGAAGCTCCAATTTGTATGCCATAGTACCAATCTTTTGCAACACCTTGTAAGGACCATAGTACTTTGGCGATAATTTATTATCCTTCTTAGCTTGTTTGAGGGACATTTGTTTATATGGTTGTAGCCGTAAAAATACCCAATCTCCTATCTCAAAACTTCTCTCGCTGCGATGTTGATCTGCCTGTTGTTTCATTCGATTTTGTGCCAAATTCAGGTTATCCTTTAAGAGTTGGAGAACTTCTTGCTGATGCTCGATGTGATCCCTTTTCCTTATTTAAATTTCGGCTTTCCTCCTTCTCCAAAATCCATTTCTAACGCTTATAGTAAAGGAACCCCCTCTCGGGACCCGTTCAAATCCATCATCTCTGTTCCTCGAAAATCGTCATATAACGTCTAAAATACATATTATATATGTACCTAGCCGAAGCCCCTTAGGCTTTAGCCCCCGCCTTGATTTTCATAAGACCCGAGTCCAGGACCACAGGCTAGAAGATAAAGGGGGTTGTCATTTAAGTCCCGGGCGCTGTTATAACCGTCTGATTCAATTTAATCAACGGCGCGGCATCAAACTTATAAGGAGGGCCCCGCATCGTACCCCGCGCCCAAGAAACCATTGGTATCTTCCCCGCACCACTTTTATTGACAGGGCGGTATTGCCCACGAGAGCAGCGATCCCACACGGGAGGTGCCACGTGTTCCTGGTACGAACAGGAAACCGCCGATCCCCCGCGCGTTAAACTTCAACCGAGGGCCGGGCAGCGGGATTCACAGAGACCGTCAGATATCCAGATCTCCATCCGACGGCGGAGATGCAACAAAATCGTTCGTCCTTTGCCACGTACCTGCCAGGTCCCACAGCCCGCCACCGTGTCGCTTCCACCAACCTTCGCCCGTAGAGTCCTCCGCCACGTCATCCCTTCACTGGTCCCCTGTTAACCTACGTGTCTTCCCCCCATATACCCCTCCGTACCTATATATATATATGCGTATATTCATGTGTTTTATTCACCTTTGTCGCTAGTTTTCCTTCCTGCCCCCACGGTGCGACACTGTGTTCTGTTAACGAAAACCTTCATTGTTCGCTCCCGACACCCCGTATGTCACCATTTTCGGTCTGTGTCCCCATCATCTCCTCCATTCACACCTCCGTCACCTCCGCCCTCGTCTGAGTCAGTTCTTTTAACATTTTCAGGGTTTTTGCAGGTTTTCAAATCAAGCATAAGGGGGCATATCAATCTGTCGCCTCCATTTCAGAGAATTAAGAGCATATCAGAAGATGATCTCCTGTGAAGCGAAATTAAATAAAAGAGATGAAGCCGGTACATGAAATGAATGTTATTAAAGAAAACACAGGCAGAGAGCTACAGAACCCTCCAGAGAATTTCGCCACGCATTTAAGGTTCAGACTTCAAATTCAGAATTCAAAGGCCAAGAGTACAGTACCAGAGTTGCAGGCCAGCTCAGGCCCCTCACGGCATCAGATTTTTCTTCAGCTAAAAGCATCCCGATGTACATATTTTATTATTTTCTGTCTTGTACATAAAGAGATTTTTATCTCCCGGCATTAATTTCTGTATACAGGTTGTTAGGTATATTCATTTATAGCTAGTCATTCATGAAGAAGGCGTAGGGTTTCCCCGCCTTTCTTTTCCGATTTAGAATAATAAGTGTAGACACCTACCTCTCCCTCCAGAAGTTTCTCTCCTCTCTATAAATATCAAAAAAGAAGACATGGTTAGGGTTCCAGATTTCTGTAAGCAAGCTGTGCAGCTAGAAGAATATTGTATCCATCTCGTGACATTTCTGTATGAAGTTTCAGAGCCCGTTGGGTCTCAGTGAGGAGGGGTTATGACTGTATTGAGGATTCTGGACTTTGGTATATTGCAGTATGTAATTTCTCTCATGTGTTAATATATCATCCTTTATTGCAAACTTTCTTCTTATATCATGTTCTAGAATGCGAGTGGCTCACTAATTTGCAGTAAGGATTCATCTTAAGTGGTGCCCTTTCTGGAATTAGTCAAGCGCTTTAAATAGGCCTAGAAGTGATATATTGTTCCATGTTCACTCATTTCATAGTCTCTGCTATATTAATGGCTTAAGGATTCGTAAATTGATGCGCCCTTTTGTCAGTAATATCTTCTCATGTTTCTTTCTTGCCCGCACTCCTTGATGTCTGATTTCTGTAATATATTATTTGAATCGGCCCTCTTTACAGTAAAACGGTCTCTTAGCTGTCTGATGCTATCATACTGAAGTTTTACCTGATGTCTGTACTTTATTCCTATCTGTGTATCAGCCACTGAAGGAGAATTGGGACCTATTCAAGCTATTTTCAATTTCCTTGTTTAAAACAAGAGATAGTAAGTGAGCCCTTTGGACTGACAACCCAAACTATAATGGACTCCTTGCTATATTAAGATGTCCTAGGCACTGGTCTATGGCAACTCTAGACTGTCTCTAGGAGGGTGACAAAATCATCCACAACATCTTTCTGGCGCCGTTGCCGGGGACCGAATTTAAGAATATCAGTTTCCCTGGGTTTTCGACATTTTATTTCACTCTCTAATCAGGTGAGCACAGAGGGGTGAAGAGTTGCAGATTTCTCACCTTGGCGACTCCACTGGTCCTTATTTGATAAATCTCATTAGTAGTCCTGGCTCCTCGTAGGCCGCATTTGAGGTCAGATACAGCCCAACTGAAAACACCCTACGTGTCTGACCCAGAGAAAATTATTCATAAAAAAGTCTGGAAGGAGAGGAAGTCAGCCCTTGCTGAAAATCCTGAGTGTTCTGTTGAAGATTATCCGCCCTCTTCTTCTCAAGAAGTTAGAACAGAAAATCCCGAAGTTCATCTAGAAACCCCACGTAGGGGAGATACTTTATTTGGGGAAGAACCTTGCCCTGTTTCCGAGGCTGAGGAAATTAAAGAAGTCACTGAGGTAGCTCCCGTCAACCGAGAACTATTCCCATCCACGCCCCAGACCTCAGTTCAATATATTCCCATTGTCATTCATACTCCGCTTTCCCCTACCCCTCTCCCTTCTTTTGTTTCTCAGATCGTTGTGCAACCCCCACCGCCTCCAATGGCCAATGTTCCCGCTTTTCTCCTGAACAAATATGCTCCTCTGGCCTTACCCCAAGTATTGAATGATATGCCACAGGATTATCTGAAGATTCTGCCAAGGTTCAATGGTGAAAATGATGTGGATGCTCAGAAACATCTCGAGACTTTCTGCTCTTTTGCAGAAAATTTGAATGTTGAACATCTGGATGTGGTTCTGAGATTATTTGTGCAGTCTTTAGAAGGTGAAGCTAGAAAATGGTTTAAAACACTGGGAAATCGCTCTGTGACAACTTGGGACCAGATGGAAAACGTTTTCCTCAGGAAGTGGGGAGAAAAGAAGGATTTTGGAATGTGCCTTACTGAGTTTAATACTATCAAGAAGAAACAGAATGAAGGGGTATCAGAATTCATCAAAAGATTCAACAAGCTGTATCTAAGCTTGCCTCCGGAAATGAAGCCAAACGAAGCTGCTGCCAAGATAATCTTCATAGCAGCCTTTGATTTTGATTTTGGATTCTCCTTAAGAGAAAGAAAGCCTGCCAATTTAGATGATGCACAAGCAGATGCTCTGGAACTAGAAGCGAATTTTGCCTCCACAGGAAAGTTAAAAGGGAAAATTGAACCAGACGCCAGGAGAAAAGGCAAAGAGGAGGTTTCTACCTCTAATCAAGAAAAGGATTCAGATAAAATGGATGAAATAAGTAAGATGATAAAGAAGATGGTCAAGATGGAACTGGAAGCCAAAAATGCAGCTCCTAAGAACTATTACAATGCTCCAAACAGAGGATATAATCCTCAATATAGAAAACCTCCATTGCAAATACTACCAAGAGAGACAAGGGAGCAGCAAGATCAGGTACCTCACCCCTTGTACCTGGAAGGACCTGCAGATGACTCCACCGGAAATGCAGCCTATGGGTTAGAAGATTCGAATCTGGCCTTTTCAAATAATGATGATATGGAGTGCCCAGTACAAGCAGAGGATGAAGAAGCTGAGATTGACCATTACTGCAAGCAATTTGCTGATTTCATGGAAGCCCAGTTCAACGTCAGATATGATCTCAGATCCTCAAGGAAGAGGACCAGAACTCAGGAGCAAGAGGAAGAAATACCTCAGAAAGAAGCATCTGCTCAGAAGGAGTCAGCAATCAAAAAGAATGTTGAAAAAGGTAAGAATTTTCTAAATACCCCCTTGCAGTCAAATGATCAAACTCCTTCTTCTTCCAAAACAGTCAGCCCTCCTAATGCTGAGCCAGTGTCCCAAGAAGTCAAGTCCCCAGTTGAGAATAGGGAGTCAAAAGAAGTAATGATAGAAAAGTCCACATCTGCTTTTAATTTGCAAAAAGAGCTCGAAAAGATTAAGATTCCTGTTCCTCTGACTGAGCTGTTGAAGCAGCCTGTATATCAGTCTCAGGTCACCTCTTTCATGCCTATTCCTGAACCACAAATTGTACCTGATAGTCTAAATCTTCAGGAGGAAAGACCCATGGTAGTCTTTGGCCCACACGTTGAGGAGGTAGACCCTTCAACTCCTCCCTTTTATGTGTCCCTAGTTATTCATGACCTGCTGCTTCACAATTGTATGTTGGATTCTGGGGCTTCCCATAATCTTATGCCTTTGTCTGTCATGGAGCAACTAGGGCTGCAGATTACAAGGCCTTATAAAGATTTATATTCATTTGATTCTAAGAGGGTTAAATGCTTGGGAATGATTAAAGATTTAGTGGTTAATCTAGCTCAGATCCCAGTAAAAAGTGTGGTCATGGACATTGTGGTCGCAGATATCCCAGCTCGCTTTGGCATGCTGTTGTCAAGGTCCTGGGGTACTAAGATTGGGGGATCGATTAAACTAGACCTGACATATGCCACTGTCCCAGTCTTTGG
This sequence comes from Pinus albicaulis, assembly GCA_034641835.2. Taxonomy (NCBI): domain Eukaryota; kingdom Viridiplantae; phylum Streptophyta; class Pinopsida; order Pinales; family Pinaceae; genus Pinus; species Pinus albicaulis. Next base: position 647,193,028 of record CM076584.1, on the reverse strand, counting down.
TGGTCAGGAGAGGAGACTGTATAGGGAGACCAGATTTGTTAAAATGGTGACCACTGCTGATTGGTCGGACAACTCTCCAGTTTATAATAAAGAGGGAGACTTCTCATGTTTCGTGTTAGAAGAAAGTCAAGACTATGCACATGAGTCCCCCTCTGGTCAATTCCAAGCTGAGCAATACAAGGAAGGCCAGGAATCACAGGTATGGACTTTGCATTTTGATGGAGCAAATTCCAGGGAAGGTAACGGAGCTGGGGTGTTGCTAATTTCCCCCACAAGAAAATGGGTGCCGCTGTCTTTCAAATTAGAGTATGAAGCTACAAACAATGTAGCTGAGTATGAAGCTTTGTTATTGGGTCTACAGACAGCTAGAAACATGGGCATCCAATGCCTAAAGGTGTTTGGAGACTCTGAGCTAGTAGTGAGACAAATTAAGAATGAATGCCAAACTAAGCATCCTCGGCTCAGAGCATATAGAAATGAAGTATGGGACATGATAGAAAATTTCTTCCTAGCATTTAATATACAGTTCATGCCCCGGGAGCATAACAGAATAGCAGACTCTCTTGCTGTGGCTGCTAGTACGTTCCGACCTCCTCAGAGCCCATTGTTAAGATATGAAATAGAGGTACGTTATAGACCATCTATCCCAGACAATATAAAGCACTGGCAGGTCTTTGAAGATGACGAACAAATGAAAAGATTCATGGAGACAGTGGGAGAATTCACAGGTATGGAAATTGATGATCATAAGGAGGAAGAAGCTGAAAACATTGCTGAAGGTAAATGGGAAGAAAATATAGCAGGAAACAGAGTATTGCAATTAAAAGGAAATGTCATCCCTAGAGGACTAGTACCTCTAGAAAGACTATTCAATAAGAATGATGTTCCCATGCAGCCAAACAAAACAGTAGAAAAAGATCAAGTGAGAGATTTAAATCTGGGTACTGCTACTGATCCCAAGATGGTTAAATTATCTAAGAATATCTCAGAAGAATATAAAGAAAAGTATTTGAAGTTATTTCAGTCTTATAAAGATGTTTTTGCCTGGTCCTATGAGGACCTAAAAACTTTTGATGTAAATATTATACAACACAAAATTCCACTCAGGGAAGATGCAAAGCCATACAAGCAGAAGCTCAGGCAGATTAATCCCCTGCTTCTTCCCTCAATCGAGAAAGAAATCAAAAAATTGTTGAAGGCCAAAATAATTGTGCCCTTGAGGTACTCAGAGTGGGTAGCGAACCTTGTTCCTGTCAGAAAGAAGAACGAAGAAATCAGGCTATGTGTAGACTTCAGAAATTTGAACAGAGCATCTCTCAAAGATAACTATCCACTGCCTAAAATGGATCATATCTTGCAGAAGGTGGTGGGAGCATCCAGAATGTCAATGATGGATGGATTCTCAGGCTATAATCAGGTAGCTGTTTTTCCAGAAGATCAGAAGAAGACCGCATTCACCACTCCATGGGGAACCTTTATGTATGCGAGGATGCCATTTGGATTGATCAATGCAGGTGCTACTTTTCAAAGGGCAATGGACATAGCCTTTGTTGGAGAACAGGACAAGTTTTTGGTAGTGTACCTCGATGACATCACGGTGTTTTCAAAGAATGATGATGAGCATATCGTGCATTTAAGAAGAACTTTTGAAAAATGCAGAAGGTACGGCCTTTCTCTTAACCCTCAAAAATCTCTGTTTGCTCTAGACGAAGGGAAACTCTTAGGACATATTGTGACTAAGGATGGTGTTAAAATTGATCCTAAGAGAGTTGAAGTAATAAATAGCATTTCTCTGCCAAGAAATAAGAAAGAAGTACAGGTGTTTTTGGGGCGAATAAACTTTTTAAGGAGATTCATTCCTAACTATGCGGAGATAGTTAGGCACATAACCAATATGTTGAAAAAGGACAGCGAAGTTAAGTGGTCCCAGGAGTCCAGAGATGCATTTACAAGAATTAAACAAGCATTTGCCGAAGCTCCTGTGCTAGCAGGACCGGATTATAGTAAGCCATTTATGGTATTTTCTTTTGCTTCACCACACACAATTGCTGGAGTGTTATTGCAGAAAAATGAAGAAGGATATGAACAGCCCATAGCATTCTTCAGTCAGGTGTTGTATGATGCTGAACTAAAGTATAATATACTAGAGAAGCAGGCGTATGCCCTGGTAAAGTCCCTGAAAGCCTTCAGAGTTTATATTTTGCAATCTCATATTACTGCTTATGTTCCCACAGCAGCTGTAAAAGACATTCTGGTTCAAGGAGACAGTGAAGGCAGAAGAGGAAGATGGATTGCAAAAATCCAGGAGTATGATCTAGACATAAAGCCTACTAAATTGATCAAAGGACAGGGAATTGCCAAGATGTTATCTGAATCTAATCATCAAGCTCTGGGCATTAATTTATCCATGATGGCAAATGAAGAATCAGAAAAAGGAGAGGAGCAACATGGACTAGAAATGGCCACACAAAAGGTACATGTGAAGTATCTGACTAGTCCATGGTATAAGCAAATAGTTGAATACCTGTTGACACTCAGCTGTCCTCCAGGATGTGATAAGGCAGCATACAGAGCTGTGAGGATGAGATCTCAGAAGTATGTCATTGCCAATGGACAGCTGTATTGGAGAGACCCTTTGGGTATCTTACTGCTATGCCTCACAGAAAATGAAGTGCAGAATATAATGACAGATTTCCATGAAGGAATATGTGGAGGACACTACAGCTGGAGAGCTACTACCAACAAAATCTTGAAGGCTGGTTTCTACTGGCCAAAATTATATTCAGATACCTTCACTTGGGTCAGAACATGTGACAAATGTCAAAGGTTTGCAGAAAGACAGAAGTTAGCATCCTTGCCCTTGATTCCTGTTCATGTAAATGAACCTTTCCAGAAATGGGGATTAGACTTTATAGGAGAAATACACCCCCCATCAAGTGGCCAACATAAATGGATACTGACAGCTACAGATTATTTTACTAAATGGGTAGAAGCCATACCTACAAGAAGAGCTACAGATGCTGTAATCATGAATTTTTTAGAAGATAATATCATATCTAGGTTTGGCTGTCCTGCAAGGATTGTAACAGATAATGCTCAAGCTTTTAAGTCTGTCAGATTTGTAAATTTCTGCCAAAGATATAATATTGTATTAACTCATTCCACAGCATATTACCCCCAGGGGAACGGTTTAGCAGAATCATCTAATAAAACCCTGGTGAGGGCCCTGAAGAAAACGATAGCTGAAAATCAGAAAAATTGGGACTCTCAGTTAAAGTTTGCTCTGTGGGCAAATAGGATAACAAGCAAAAGAGCAACAGGCAAGTCTCCATATGAGCTGGTGTATGGGCGGGCTGCAGTATTCCCTGTGCAATTAGCACTGCCAGTGGCGCGTTTTATGCAGGAAAATCAAGAAGAACCCGACGAGATGATCAGGAGAATTAATCAGCTGGTAGAATTGGAGGAAACCAGAAATCAGGTAGACCAGAGATTAATGGAATACCAGGAGAAGATGAAGAAAGTATTTGATCAGCATGCAAAGGGCAGAAATTTTCAAATTGGAGACCTGGTTCTTAGGTGGGATGTTCGCAGAGCAGAAAAGGGCAAGCACGCTAAATTCGATCCATTATGGTTTGGTCCATTCAGAATTGTAAGTCAAGGAGGGAATAATACTTTTATGTTGGAGAATCTACAGGGTGATTTGTTAGATGCGCCCGTGAATGGCCAATTCCTCAAGCCATATGTTCAATTCTGACCCAGGTGAAGAATGACAGGCTGTATATAATGTATATAAATTGCTTTTATTTTAGTTTTTGCAGAGAAAAAAGAATGTTGAGAGTTACCGGAAGGTGCAGCACAGAAGAAATTGAGCTGCAGAATTGAAGTTTTGAATGGTCTGCATGTTCTCGACATGCCCGAGGGCGAGCATGCCGTCCCCAACTGGAGCCAGTGTTGTACATACCCCTTTTCCTTATTTAAATTTCGTTTTCCTCCTTCTCCAAAATCCATTTCTAACGTTTTGATAGTAAGAACCCCCTGGGCCCCGTTCAAATCCATCATCTCCGCCCGAAGATCAGCGTTATAACGTCTAAAATACATATTATATATGTATCGGGCCGAAGCCCCTTAGGCTTTAGCCCCCCCGCCTTGATTTTCATAAGACCCGAGTCCAGGACCACAGGCTAGAAGATAAAGGGGGTTGTCATTTAAGTCCCGGGCGCTGTTATAACCGTCTGATTCAATTTAATCAACGGCGCGGCATCAAACTTATAAGGAGGGCCCCGCATCGTACCCCGCGCCCAAGAAACCAGTGGTATCTTCCCCGCACCACTTTTATTGACAGGGCGGTATTGCCCACGAGAGCAGCGATCCCACACGGGAGGTGCCACGTGTTCCTGGTACGAACAGGAAAACGCCGATCCCCCACACGTTAAACTTCAACCGAGGGCCGGGCAGCGTGATTCACAGAGACCGTCAGATATCCAGATCTCCATCCGACGGCGGAGATGCAACAAAATCGTTCGTCCTTTGCCACGTACCTGCCAGATCCCACAGCCCGCCACCGTGTCGCTTCCACCAACCTTCGCCCGTAGAGTCCTCCGCCACGTCATCCCTTCACTGGTCCCCTGTTAACCTACGTGTCTTCCCCCCATATACCCCTCCGTACCTATATATATATATATATGCGTATATTTATGTGTTTTATTCACCGTTTGTCGCTAGTTTTCCTTTCTGCCCCCACTGTGCGACACTGTGTTCTGTTAACGAAAACCTTCATTGTTCGCTCCCGACACCCCGTATGTCAACCATTTTCGGTCTGTGTCCCCATCATCTCCTCCATTCATACCTCCGTCGCCTCCGCCCTCATCTGAGTCAGTTTTCTTTTAACATTTTCAGGGTTTTGCAGGTTTTCAAATCAAGCATAAGGGGGCATATCAATCTGTCGCCTCCATTTCAGAGAATTAATAGCATATCAGAAGATGATCTCCTGTGAGCGAAATTAAATAAAAGAGATGAAGCCGGTACATGAAATGACTGTTATTAAAGAAAACACAGGCAGAGAGCTACAGAACCCTCCAGAGAATTTTGCCACGCATTTAAGGTTCAGACTTCAAATTCAGAATTCAAAGGCCAAGAGTACAGTACCATAGTTGCAGGCCAGCTCCGGCCCCTCACGGCATCAGATTTTTCTTCAGCTAAAAGCATCCCGATGTACATATTTTATTATTTTCTGTCTTGTACATAAAGATATTTTTATCTCCCGACATTAATTTCTGTATACAGGTTGTTAGGTATATTCATTTATAGCTAGTCATTCATGAAGAAGGCGTAAGGGTTTCCCCGCCTTTCTTTTCCGATTTAGAATAATAAGTGTAGACACCTACCTCTCCCTCCAGAAGTTTCTCTCCTCTCTATAAATATCAAAAAAGAAGACATTGTTAGGGTTCCAGATTTCTGTAAGCAAGCTGTGCAGCTAGAAGACTATTGTATCCATCTTGTGACATTTCTGTATGAAGTTTCAGAGCCCGTTGGGTCTCAGTAAGGAGGGGTTATGACTGTATTGAGGATTCTGGACTTTGGTATATTGCAGTATGTAATTTCTCTCATGTGTTAATATATCATCCTTTATTGCAAACTTTCTTCTTATATCATGTTCTAGAATGCGAGTGGCTCACTAATTTGCAGTAAGGATTCATCTTAAGTGGTGCCCTTTCTGGAATTAGTCAAGCGCTTTAAATAGGCCTAGAAGTGATATACTGTTCCATGTTCACTCATTTCATAATCTCTGCTATATTAATGGCTTAAGGATTCGTAAATTGATGCGCCCTTTTGTCAGTAATGTCTTCTCATGTTTCTTTCTTGCCCGCACTCCTTGATATCTGATTTCTGTAATATATTATTTGAATCGGCCCTCTTTACAGTAAAACGGTCTCTTAGCTGTCTGATGCTATCATACTGAAGTTTTACCTGATGTCTGTACTTTATTCCTATCTGCGTATCAGCCACTGAAGGAGAATTGGGACCTACTCAAGCTATTTTCAATTTCCTTGTTAAAAAACAAGAGATAGTAAGTGAGCCCCTCGGACTGACAACCCAAACTATAATGGACTCCTTGCTATA